>VRYO01001269.1:26556724-26583092 GCA_009812075.1 Sialia sialis | reverse complement strand
CTCACTCGCCTGCCTGTGTGAAGGGAAGCGGAGCCAATGGCACTCGCTCTCCCGCCTGTGTGAAGGGAGGCGGCGCCAGCGGTGCTCGCTCACCCGTGCAAAGGGAAGCGGAGCCAATGGCACTAACTCGCACAGTCCAAGGGAGGCAGCGCCAGTGGCAGCACGCTGGCCACAGTGAAGGCGGCTCGCTGGCCCGCGCGAACGCAGCAAAGGCGGCTCATTCGCTCGTGTGAAGGTGGCGAAGCCGGGGTGGCCTCTCCAATCAAGTGGCTGCCCACTGCCTGCTCGGCAGTGACTCCGGCTCACTGCTCACCCAGCAGCGGCTCCACGGCAGCTCTCTTCTCGGCCAGATCTCACTTCCGGGTTGGCATTTCGCTGGGATTTGTCCATAAATAAGCCGCACCTGAATATAAGCCGCACTACTGGGGTAGGCTGGATTCTTCAATGAAAAAGGTGCGGCTTATATTCATGAAATTACTGTAGGTTTTTTCAGACTCTTTAAGAAAATCTTACTCCAAAATAAAGTCAGTTAATAATGGCCAGTGCAAGTCACTCTTGGAGCTAGATGATCAGCTTTATCTAGAAACAGACAAAATGGATGAAATTCTAGCATGAGCAAGAATTTGGATTTATGGGACAGATCCTTATCTGCAGTCAGTGGAGCTGCAACAATCTATACCATCTAAAACGTGTCTGAATTTCTCTTCTGACAGTAGACTTTTACTTGTAAATAATGAATATTCCAATGACACTAAGTCAAGTTTTGATAGAAGCTTGAATGAAAAAAGCTGCCAGGAGTGTAAGGTTTTGATTCAGCTGAAAACGATAAATAAGTTCTATACATAAAAATAAACAATGAAAGTGATAGTAGGGTTGTCTGTACACTTTCCCCAGTGAGAGAAACATTGTGCTTCAAAAACAAAGGGAAACAAAAACAAGTACTTTTGCAATGATATTGACATATTGTTATTAAACAGCCAACCTTTACCTAATGAAGGGCATATTTACAGTGCTGCTCAAATTGAATGCTCTAAGGCTGTTTTATGATATTAAAATATTTATAAATAGGCTTTAATTCAGCTTCACCTCCATCAGAAATTCAGTGGAAGTCCTAATTACCATTTCTCTGTGCAGATGAAAGGCAGTCACACGTATGTATTGACATTCAGCAAACACCATTCACTAAAAGGTTCAATGGTTTAGCACAACTGCCAGATCATTAAATAAGGGCATAGGCTGGTTTTATAAATAATGCTGACTGTATTCAGAGTGTCATAGGACATGCTTGAGTTGCACTATGTAGCTAAATGAAATTGCCTATATCCTCTCTATAGCTGACAGCCTTGAGATCAATAGGATGATAGAAATTAATTTTTAGGCTTGTCATCCAGGGTATCTTTCAAAATCCTTAGCTCAGTAAATATGAATATATTCATAATTTAAACACGGTATTCCCTGAAGCTGTTGATTATGCTCCACTCAAAACACTGTTCAGATTCAGGTCTTTCTCTTTAATTCATTGAAAAATTCTATGCACTTACCTTAGAAAATGAATAATCATACCGTGAGACTGATGGGCAATGGAATACACTGATAAATTTAATTTCCTCATGCACCCAATTGTTTGTGTCTGCTAAGCATGTTTCACTTTGCTATGTTTGCTGTCAGAAAAACCTCTTCAAACTTACTACTAGGCCTGCATATTATGGAAAGGGAAAGAGGAAAAAGCACAATGGACAATTATCATAAGCCATCTTTTGGGATCCATAAAGACAGAAAAGAAAAAAGAAATGCTGCTATCCCTTGTGTGTTCTTATAATTAGTTCATTGCTTCAGGCCAATAATCTCTTGGATACTCAGGGCTTCCCCAAAATTCACTTGCTAAGCTTCTTACAAAGCTAACATGCTATAAGCTGTTACAAGCCCTAGAGGTGATCTGTGCAACAATGCTTTTCTTTGTTTTATTGTGCTTTTTATGCAGACTTAACTAATTCAAAGACTTGAAATTACAGGATTTTGATCATTATTTAAATCATTGAGTAGATAATTTGCTATAAAACTCTTAAATTCTATTTCCACTGGTGCATTCCAGTTTTTTTCCTATTTGATATATATACAGTAATTTCACGATTATAAACCGCACCTGAATATAAGCCACACATCCGGGTAGCTGGGCAGACTACAGGATTTGTCCATATATAAGCCGCACCGGAATATAAGCCGCACTTTTTTTAAAAATAAGTGAGGACCCATGTGCGACAAAGTAACAAGTTAGTAACAGAATCCCGTGATCGCGGGGTTTGCTGTCAAGTTGCTCAGTTTGCAAACAGTTTTCACAGACTGGTGAAACGTTTAAATGCCACTTCAGGGGCCCCCCCCATGCCAGGGGTCCTGGCACTCCCGCCCCCAGCACTGGCTGCTGAGGCTCCCCATGTTGCTTTTGAGCGGTGCTGGCTCCTTGTGCCGCGCAGCAAGGCGGGCGGAGGGGGCTCAGAGCAGCACCGGCTCGGGGTGGGCAGCGCGGGCTCAGGGCGGGCGGCGCGGGCTCGGAGCAGCGCCGGCTTGGAGCAGCACAGGCTCAGGGCAGGTGGCCCGGGCTCGGAGCAGCGCTGGCTCAGAGCAGCACAGGCTCAGGGCGGGCGGCGCGGGCTCAGAGCAGCGCGGGGGCCCTGATCGGCGGCACGGCGGGGCGGCGCTCCCCGGCCGGCACTGCTCCCCCGCTGCCCCGCCTCTCTTGGCAGCAGCAGCAACCCTGCTGTGAGCTCGCCCAGCTCCATGGTGGCTCTGCTGCTGGCACGCCCGCGGCCCCGCTCGCCATGGCTCACCCACGGCTCTGCTCACCGCGGCTTGCCACGGTCCTGCCGGCCGCCGCTTGCTGTGCCCCTGCTGCGGCGTGGGGGCCCGGATCGGCGGCACGACGGGGCGGTGCTCCCCGGCTGGCACTGCTCCCCTGCCGTCCCGCTCCTCCTGGCAGCGGCAGTGACTCTGCTGCTGGCCAGCTCGTCCCACTCCTCAGCGACCCCGCCACAAGCCCGCCTGGCTCCTTGGCTGCTCTGCTGCTGGCAAGCCCGCCCCGCTCGGCAAAGCCCACTCCCCCACCTGCCCGGCCGCAGCTCAGTGGTAGCTCTCCGCTTGGCCAGCTCTCATTTCCGGGTTGGCATTTTGCCGGGATTTGTCCATAGATAAGCCGCACCTGAATATAAGCCGGACTACTGGGGTAGGCTGGATTCTTCAATGAAAAAGGTGCGGCTTATATTCGTGAAACTACTGTATATATGTGTGTGTATATATATATCCTTTCAGGAAAGAGAATGATATCTTGCCATTTCAATGAGGATTATTTGGGCAAGTTTCAGTCCATTTACCTGCACTTCTTACCATCCCATTCATTTCCAGTGTTTTCACTTATTTTCAGAATTTTTCCTTGTTTTTTGGGTTTGTTTTCTTTTTTTTTGGTTTTGGTTTCTGGTGGATTTTTTTTGGTTTTGGTTCTTTTTTTGCATTTCACTTCCTTAGCATCTTCTGTACACTCTTTCTTCCCTTTCTTCCTTGATTTTAGTATTTTAGTATTTCAGTTGGAGTAATTTTGTCAAGTTTTCATGCTTTCACTCATTTCATCTCAGTCCATTTGGTTGTAGTTATAACATTTCCAAACTTTTTTGTCATTTTTTTATCACAAATCCTGTCCAGAGAGTTTTTTAGACTTTGTCCTTGCATTTCAAGATTTCATTCCCTTTTCTGAAAGGGAAAAAATATATATATATACATACATATATATATATATATATATATATATATATATATATACACAAATGTGTATATATATTTTTTTTTCAGATATATATATATCAAAAATTTCCTATTTTCTATAGGGCATTTCTTGTATATGGATTTGTCTTTACTGATGCAGGAGTCCATGGTAAGCATAATGGCAAAGATCATTTAGAAAGCTGGCTCTGTAGTCATTAAAGTCCTTAGTTATCACTTCAATTTTTTTAAATTATTCTTCTCTTTTATTTATTATGTAATGATATTATTTTTAAAATGGTGAGCTGCAGTTGAAAGAAAATTGAAAAACCACCAAAATCTTGTGGTTATTTTTAATTTTATTCTAAATCTAAGCAAAGTTGCTTTAGGCCCAACCTCATGTAAGTTTTCCAAACCATCAAGAATAGACTCTAAGCAGAAAAAAAAAAAAAAAAAACACTTTCCATTCATGTATCAAAGAGACTTATTCTTATCACCAAATCCTTTATCTTTATAAACTAGTTCATCTTTTCCTTTCTATACCCAGATTTTATTCATGGGCCAGAAGAGGAAACAATTTTTTTCCTTTTTTATCAAGTCTTTCTAAATTTCTGCCCTTAAATGGAGTCTGTAAGTAAAACATTTTTTTTTAATAATGGCTTGTTTTCTATACCATAGGAAGAGGTTGCAGCCAGTCTAATTGACTTGTCGAGTCAATGAAGTGAATGTCTAGAATTTGAGAATTTATTTCTACCAGCTTGGTAATTTGATATGCATTAACACTATGATAGCAAGCATACCGTATTTTGTATTAGTTTTTAATATATATGCTTTTAGTACAGCAATAAATTAATTCCTTACATAGTAATTAATTCAATAATTCATCATGATTAAATACAAAGTAAGGTTTTCTTAATCTAAGAGTTTTTTAGTAGTTACATTCCATCTTGAAGCACTACTGGGGCTTTTTGCAATAAAATCCCCAGACTTTGGAAATAGTTCACAAAAAGAGCAGCACAGATTTGGTGCCAGAACCATCAATAAGGTTTATTAGAGACAAAAACTTCCTTTTCCTTTCCCTATCAAGACAATACAAATATAGGAGAGCAAATTTTTCTCCTTTCATCTTTTTTCCATTCTCATGTATCATCAGTCAGTAGTAGACAAGATGGAGTTAACATACACATAGGATTTGGAATCTAGCCTGGTTATGAAGACCTGACAGAAAAAATATTCTGTGTCTTGAAGTGAGCCAATTTGTTCTGACCTCCTTGACAGAGAGCAGATTTGATACCCCACAATGTCACTGTGGGTGTTACCTTCCAACCGTGCCCACCCATAAGTTTACACTGCCATCAGTTTTGAAATATGGTGCTGTGAGAACAATTTACAGTATTTGACAGGGTGCCACAAGCTATCGTAGCCTCTTTTCAGATTTGCAGTTCAGAGGAAATGAGTTCTTAGCACTGTTACCACACTGTAGAAGCCTTGTTTTGAAGAACAAAAGCATGAGACAGTGCGTGAATAATGTGGAAATCATCTGCGAGCTCTTACACTGGGGAAAAGAGCTGGGGGTCTCAAAGCCATGAGGCTGCCTGTGACCCAGGCAGTGTCTGAGGGCACTTCAGAGAACCACCCGAAAATTCAGATTAGAGATAATTTGGAGTCCAGATTAAAACACATCTCTTTTTGCTAAAGTTTTTTTTCTCGTAATTAACCTTCCAAAGGCATAAGGAAGAATATTAGCATTTACAAATCCACAAATTATTTTAATATTTCAGAGGAGAGAGTTATTTACTGTAGTTATCCAAACTACTTTGAAGTCTTAAAAGACGAGCTTGAAATCTTTGTGAAATGGCTCATACCTGCACTGACTGGGTGTTTCTTCCCTGTCTGGAACCCAGAGTTACAAAGTCACAGAGCTTGAAAATAAGCAGTATAGAAAAGAAGATTAGTATACATGTTTCACAATATAAAGATCAGATGCGTGCCAAGGAACAAGACAAGGACTCAGACAGATCTTTGGCTTTTGAGAGATAGGAGAGTGTTTGCATAGCAGTGCAGCAGCAGTGGAAAGACATCCCAGTGGCAGTAGTCTCTGGCTCATGGAAGAAGAAACTAGGAAATCTAGCAAAGAGGGAAAGTGTTTGTCTAAACAGAGGAGAATCACAACATAAACCAAAGGTACATAATCATATTTTGCAGTTACATCCCAACAAGTACTTCTGTGTCAGATCATAGTTGAAGGGAACAGAAGGTAGCTTTACTTGGTACATACAAAAATGAGTCATTATGAAAATCTGAGAAGGTTTTCTGATTTTTCCACTGATTCAGTCTTTGATGTTGGAAAAATTATTTAAGTACAGAGTGCTCACAGAAAGGGGCAACAGTATTAACTGCTATATGTGTCTCTCCTGATTAACTTAGAGTTTATTAAGCACTTTGAGATAACACTCAGTTGCAAAATACTCCAGAAAGAAAAAATGTCTAAAATACGTAAGACTTCAGTGTGTTTGTCCTAGATTTTCAATAATTAAAACTGCAGTGAATTTAATATATGACCATTGATAGAACTGCTCCTGCGTATAATTGAAAGGAAGGAGAAGCAGCTTTGCCTGACAATTGCTGTAATAAGTTGCTTTCATTCCACACTGTGCCTGATTTGTAACATCTATCGTTACAACTTAAGTAACTAATTGGTATCAGTGCAGAGATATCTCTATTGGCACATTAGACTTCTAGAAGAAAATATCCTATTTGCAAAAAAAATAAATTTAAAAATTAAAAAATTAAAAAAAAAAAACCACCAATGGAAAGACTTGTTTTTAATACCATACTGAATGTAGGCTGAACAAATGAAGAGTCTTGATGTGATTTAGCATAATGCCAACAGTGAACACAACTGTAAATTATTTTTGCAACCTGCTCTCAGAGTCCCAAATTGCCTTTTTACTGTCTGCATTCCTAATGATGGTTGATACATCCCAGGGAAAAGAGAATACTGATGTCTTTTATCTTGATTTAGCTGCTGGGCTGGGTTCTTTATATATTCAAGAGCAACAAGAATAAAAAAAATATATATTTTGCTTTTGCAATGTCACAATGCAAATGCATTCTAGAAAAGTAGACACCACGGATCACGAGTAGAAAGTTTTTATAGGGGCAATTTAAACTGACTGTTATTTACACTATAAAACCATCCCTGTGTCTGAAGTTGTGTTTACTAGAAAGATCAGAAAACATTTCTTGCCATTTATATGGCTTTAAGGAAAGCAAATTGACAAATTCATGAACTATACTGCACATAGAACAGAAATGCTAAAGTTTTTAAGATACTTGTGAATTTGTAGTGTTAAGGTATTTCTTTTCATTTCTCAATGTAGAAGTTGGAAGAAATAAATAATATTATTCACAAGGAGACTGGAACAACTGTAGTCTGTCAATTTGCTGACCTAAAAATTTGTTCATTTACATAATGATCAATTCTGCAATATGCTGTGCCAGTTGTACCTTGCAGATATATATCACAGTGCTCTAAACGTCTGGCATGGGAAGAATGTGATGAACATGTAAATTTTGCACATCATAATATACAAATTTGTAGAATTTGAACTGGAATTTAACAGTAGCAGCTGAGAGACTTAAGCACCATAGCAATTTTTACAAATTAATCACAACTTAAAGGCATATTTTCAGCTGGCTAAGTGACTTCTTGTGATGGAAAATGCCTCTGACTGCAGACATAGGCAGTCTGAGCTGCTTGCATGAATCAGGGAACCATTCTGGAGACAGCCCCCTGCAAAATATACTGCTGTACCCACATAAAGCAACACACTCCTAAGCAAATATACTAACTCTGATGTACCATTAGGAGATCACTACAGTACTACACTGAAGCTACTTCTCCTTTCTTTGTATAAATAGTGTGATTCACTGAAGCAAGACAGGTCTACTGCAATCCAGGGCTCTCTCTAGAATGTTTGGATGGTGATGTTTGATTCTATGACCTACCTTTACAGTAAGTAAATGCTCCAGGAGAAGTGAACATGATATAGGTTGCACTGCACCCTTTGTAGGCAAGTCCAAAATATACAGCATTTTATATCTTTATCTGCATACAACTTCATTAATCTGACTGAGATTTTGAGTTGAGTTCTTGCTGGCAAGTTCTGACTTCTGAACTTGGAAAAGCATAGCTGTCAAACCAATAGGACACAATCCTAAATGCTGTTTTTATGTCATGTTTCAGTAATAATACTGATATGATTATTCATATTACCAATCTACTTCTGGGTTCTGCATAGCAGAAGCCTTAAAAGTCAGCTCTGCAGCTGAGCTGAACCTTTGGGTAAAACTGAACCAGCTACAGATTTCCCTCAAACTGAGACACCGTCACCTTCAGAGAACCTGTGGGAAGGACCATGTCAGTGATCCTAAGCAAAGTCTTCTTTGGCTAGTAATCAGAGCCCTTGGCTGCAAGCCTTTACACACTTCTTTATAATATAAAGTCCAATCCCATAGCAGAGAGAACAGCAACATGTGCAACACTGAGCTATCCCAGGGCAGAGGTGGATTGAGACTGTGCTGAGATGTGATTTAGAAAAAGATCCTTTAGATTCTGAGGCCTTTTCTCCTTGCCTGTCAAAACAAGGTCATTCTCATTCATACATTTTCCAGTGCCTACTCCTAAAATTTGTTGAGTAATGGGGCTTTTCACCAGAAAGAAACTTTTCCTTTAACAGCTGCACTTATAGAATGGGCCTCAGCCCTCTGACATCTTATTGTTATTCTGACAATGTTCAGTATGTCTGCTTAGGGTATGTCACTCTCCTTTGTGATTTCAAAGATATTTTACCACTCACTGATGCCCTTGACAATAAAATTCCTCCCCTCAGAAGCTGTGAGTGAACCATAGTTTAGCATAAAGGACTGCAAATATCATATATTACATATGTCCTTAACGTGACATTAAAAATGAATCAAGTTTGAAAAATCTAACACTCTGAAGTTAGGAAATTTCAGAATTAATGTTTCCAGTGCAACATTATTCAGAACCCCTCTGCATATGCCTTTCTGATAGTCTTTAATTACAAGACCAAATGTTTCCCGTGGGTCCCCTGCCTCATTTAGTGCACCAATTGGGTAGTACTTACTGAATGGTAGCTGTTCAATAGTGCCTTTCATCTTCAGCCTTTATTGCACAGACTCCCATGCTTTATTTACTAAATGCCATCTAATACTTTCACTGAATATAGAATTAAAGACTAGTCTATTGTCTTCATAATGCTGTGTCATAGTTCTTGGGAAAGACATTAATATTTATATCAACTGTGTGAAGAGAGTTACAGTTCTGCTTTACACATGGAAAACAAAGGTACAGGTGTGGTATTCTGCATGAGCCTTGGGTGTTTAACTCAAGAAAAAAAATGGTATTCCAGCACATTTAATATTTGATATCAATTTATCTGTCACTGACACCTGATGTAGTTGCTTGTAAGCCACTCTTCAGCACATCAGTGAGCTAAGCTGGTTAGAGCATGATGCTGGGAACACCAAGGTCGTGGGCTTGATCCCTGCTGCATAGACTATTCACTTAAGAGATGGACTTGATGATCCTAATGGATCCCTTCCAGCTCAGAATAATCTGTGATCTCTTTGCAAAGAGTCAAGGTATTAAATCAGGTATCCTTAAACTGAGGGTACATTTAGAAGAGGGGGAAACTTTGTTCTTTAAAGCATAAAGAGTCAAGATGACCTGTTAATAATCAAGTCTCCTTCCCAGAGGTAATCATCACAATGAAATGTCAGACAGCTCATGTCGATACATTATGCTGAGAGGGAGGGAGGAAGATAGGAACAAAGAGAAGGGAGGGAGGAACAAAGGAAGGACAAAAGAAAGCTCTGTCTGAAGATCTAGTCTAGAAACAAAATGGAGTGTTATCATAGGGATTTCAATTTAGGACAAAGTAACTTTGTAAAAGTACACAAAGTTCTTCTCATATAGTGTGCGTACAATGAGAAAAATAATAATATTTTCCTTCTGTTACAAGATAAGGATTTTGTGTCAGCAGAATTGTGAAAATGCAAGCATTCATGCATGAGGACCTATTGATTTTCTTTTTAAGCAGTTAGACAAAATAACATCCTAGAGGCTTCAAAGAGGGAGGGAAGGTCTGGCAGCGCATCATCCCCACCCTTGGGCCCCGTTATGACCTCAGATGAGGAGCTAAAATTCTGAGACCTCATTAATGAAATCAGAGTGATGTAGTAGTGAACTGAGGATAATTTTTTAAACATCACTGAAGAATGTGATTGAAGACAGTAATGAAAACATTGTTTTACATCCAATCACAGTTTAAAGATGAAGCTTGTCTGAGTTCATGCCTGACTAGTCTGTCCATCTGTATGTCTTTCCTTTTGGACCTTAAATGTTCAGTGAATGGTATGACCTCAGGAAGCTATTTAGAAATATTGGCTAATCTGAATAGCAAGTTCAAAGCATAACATGGGATTCAGCACCATAAGAATTTATTCATCTCTCTTGTGTGGTACCACCCAATGTTTAGTGATTATAAAGCAAAATTTAACTTCCTAGCAGTCTCAGCTTCCCTCTGTCTGCATTCTTGATACTACTCTAAAATTCCAGTGCTCAATTTTTCATTTGTGGAGTCTCCCTTTCTTTGGCTACAAACAGGGTTGTAAGTCTCAGTGAGATCAAAGTAAAACTTCAAAGCAGCTGAGCCCTGATTTTTTTTCAAGAATTGGTAAATGAGACTGTATGATATTGTTCACTGTGAAGCCCATTTGCCACAGGTCTAACTGGATCTATAATTCTCTGTGATCATATATAAATCAGTGTGATAGCACTTAAAATGTGACAATACACTTCTATGGGCATGTTGTATCCTTTCCATTCACAGATATGCTTGAGGTTTTGGTCTTAAAAACTTAAGACAGAATTAACAGTTAATGTGAACATTTGTGCCATTTTATACATGGAATATTTTGAAATATGAGGGCCAGAATATTTTAAGTGTCCATTGTAAAGTGTTGCATTTAATACTGAGTTCATCACTCCTGGAGGGAATGTTCCCATAACTGCACTGCATGTTTTCCTCTACAGATCTGGTGACACCTACAGAGACCAAAGCAGAGCTTGCTCTGGAATCCGCTCCTGCAGTCAGGGGTCAAACTGAATGTGATCTGCCTCAGCCCTAGTGTACAGATTGCCACTTTCTATATCCTTGGACAACCTTTAATCTCTTTGTCAATGATGAGCTATGAACAAACCATGATAGCCACTGTCAAGGGGAGGGGAAAACAGTAGAGAGATGTTAATTGAAAGGTGTAGTGCAGTGTGATTAAACACTGCTAACCTTAGGTTCTTTTAATCTCCCGTGTCTTTTGTGTGAACTTAAACAGGCCTAAAAGGTTAAGAACACAATAGAACCATATCTGTTCACATCTCTAAAATTAATCTAGAAGTGAAGTTTCCTTACTTGTTCCAATTTAAAGGAATATTTTTGCCTTTCAGGGACAGCAAAAAGGTAGCCTTTTCTACAGTTTTTAAAGATATAAGATTAATTTTACATTATTTCTGATGAAGTTCCTATATTTGCATTGTTGATATACTTTTTAATTACTTTCCCGTGCTTGTCATCTTTCCTAAATATGTTGCTTCATTTAGACTATTATAAAGTGCATCTACTTTTAACTGGTTTTAGTCTCAATGACTGAACAGGTAAAAATGTGACTTGCTAATACTGAAGTTTAAAAATCAGATATAGATGAAAGCAATTGTAAAGGGCAAGAAGAAATTAAGTACACTCAAAGTGCCATCTAGTAGTTACTTACAATATGTATTTGATGCTTAGGCTTCATCAGAATTTCACCAAGTCCTTGAATTTTGAGTCACTTCTGGGTAAATTACAAAAGCTGTGTCTTGCATTTACATGAGCAAAATGGTAGCATTCAATATAAAAGTGCATACATGCCTGATGATTTGATGGTTTTTACATTTCAAAATGGAGTGTTTTGATAGAGATACTTTACCAAACATATTTTGCAGGAGAAAATACCAAATGCTTACTAAAACTCAAACCCCTTGATAGAATTTCAGCTGCACCCCAAGGCTGGAAGCAGTGCTAGTGCAGTTTTTTGCAGAACCTACTTTGCAAATGAAAGATAATGTACACATCTTTCCAATGAAGGCATGAAGTGATTAATGTTTGTGAAATGCTCAGAGAGCATATTTTCCTGTACTCCTATAGACAAAGCTGATTTTTATCCAAGATTGAAAAAAGTACATCACTGCACTTCAGTGTACGTTGAGTATACTCCCAAGGCACAAATACATCATTTCAGCAGCATCCCATTTGCATTCAAAAAATGGAAGGAGATTGAATTACGCAGTCAGATCCCGGAGTTCTTGGTAACTTTTCTCTTAGAAATGCTTTTTCTTATTCAAAGTCTTGTCCTTTCATGATTAAATAGTACAGCCATTTGTAGCCATAGGATGCTTGGCTTCAGGGACACAGCAGAACAGCTACAATGGTTTCACCATCTAGCAAACCTAAATACATCTGTGTCAGGGGAAAAAAAATTGCTGCACACTTGAGCTGTTACAGACAGAACAAATGTTTCCTAATTTTCTGTTGGAGGATTTGCAGTTTTTCCACTTGAGATGATGATGCTGAAATAAGGATTTTCATTTTTTGAATATGACATAATTTATGAGGAAGACATGCTGGAGTAGGTTTAAAAATAGCCCAAGATCAAAAGGTTTGAAAAGTAGCTTCTCTCTTTTTGGAAATTGTTTAAATCATGTGGCTGTGTCAATGAAGAATGAATGACCACCTTGAAAAACATCTTTGGGAAAAGCCCTTGCATGGGAAGAGCATGCTGTTTACTCTGATCAGAAAGGATCTGATCTATGCTGTTTACAGCGTGACCACCAAAGAGCAGATTTTGTCAGGAACATGCAGGATTAACAGTTTAGGATCAGATCTTAGCAACCAAATGTGTACATCCTCTGCAATGTCATTAAAGGGTTGGTGGGATTTTTCATAGCAGAAAGTTTTACCAAAAATGACAGTGCCAAGGAACTTACAATACCTGAAGCCTTTTACCTAAATTCAGTTTAATGACCTCTGAGATGTACCCATTGTACCAAGGACAAGGCTAAAATTACCTCAGTTTCTAGGGAAAAATCATATCTTTTGCAGACAGCAGGTAAAAAGGTGAGCTGTTATGGGGATTTTTGTTTTCCACCTGGAGATACCCATTGACATTGTGTTATCTCCATCAGATGATCTCCAGCAGTCGGGGGGCAGGGGTGACCTTAGCAGAAGAGCAGGCAGCAGATCAGAAGTGACTCATTGATTTTACGAAGCATTTACTTTCCCAGCTGTGACCCATCAGCGTAGGAGCTTTAAAATAAAAGATATGAGAATTAATTTTTCGAGAGAGAATCAGATGACAGAAAGCTCCCTGCCTCTCTTGGTTAAAATGTGATGTATCACACAACATTCAAGAAGGAGTTAGCCATTTTCTTTATTTTCTATGAAACAAAAAGAGTTAAAAGCTAGGTTAAGTGAAATGCAGAGTAGTCAGAATCCATGACAATGACTGTGAAAAACAGAGAAAGGGAGTAGAAGTTTACTAGAAGATTAGATAGAATCAATCTCTAAGGAAAATGTTTAATAAATCTACTGGATCATTTTCATCAATGTAAGGAGGCTCTGAAGAACCTCTTAGTAGTTATGACTTTCATAAGGATTCTTCATCTAACAACCAACATGTGTGATCGCACAGCTTTTCTGGACCTGTAAGCACTCCAGATAAGTCACAAACCATGGTTTGGAATTTTTTTTTTTCTTGAGTATTTAGATATTGAATGACTAAGAGTGTGAAAACTGTGAGTTGTTTTCATTAGTTCTAGGGAAGGAGATTTTTCTTTGTGCAACTAGTATGTTTTTAGCATAAATATTGGAGTCAACTATATCTCTAAGTGTACAATCTGTAAGTGGCATATATTTTATGGAAGCCTGTAAATTCACAGTTATAGAGGCTGACTGTAGGTATGAACAGTAAGTATATTCCGTGCATGAAACTATACTCTTCTAAACAAAGGACTATCTCAACAGGACAGAAATCAGAACTGAGAGGATATAGAATATTCTTGGTAAAGTCAGTGAAAGATGCCCTGTGAGCATTTTCCTCGTTAGCCAAGTGATTGTCCCACTCCTGGAGAAGGCCCTACTTACAGTTTCCCATACATCAAGTATTTCAACATCTCTCACTTCAGTTTGTAGAATGCACTTCTCTTTTCATCTAGCAATGTGATGGCAGTAACAACCCATCAAAAGCTGGTGTTACTCACTTCTAAGACTTCTGTGAAAATTTTCCTTTAAAATGCTAAACCAACCTGAAGGTTTGCATATCTGCCCTAAAATTTATCATCTCCAAAATCTGAAAAAGTCTCTGTGGGTGAACCTAATTTCTTCCTGACAGGATGTGTCAAATAACTCTTCTGATTCTTCCAATAAAGAATTTCAATTGCTTTCCTACATAACAGCTGCTTAAGCAAAGTTATGGTAGTTTCTGCTACTGGCTGAATCTTAGCTGGCATTCAGAATATCATTATATACTGGTGTTCTTAAATGAAGAGTTCCTATCTGTCACTGCTTATTCTTGTGTTATCACAGACAAGTCACACAGTGGCTTTAGAAAGCTGCGACAGATTTGAAAGTACCGGAGGGATTCTACTGTAATACCATTTTTGAAAGGACTCTGTTCCAAGTCAGTGCTTTCTTCCTCTAGGGTTGCCTAGCATCAGTGCAGGAATTCTTCTACCTCCCTGCTAGGTAGCAGGCAGATGTTTATGATCCTTTTTATTATTCTCTTGCATCTGAAACAGATAATAGACTTGGGTTTTTTTTCATTCCTTGAATAAGAGCACAGTTAACTGGTTTATAAACTTCCAGTATATGTTTAAAGACTATTTGAATATAATATTCATCCTTGAAGGCAATGGGCCAAGACTCTAAACTTGTTGTGTGTTTTGTTAGAGAGGGGAGTCCCTTTTTTCTTATGCTAAATATAAAGATACTATAGTTACTACACAACTAAATATTCATTATATATTATATTAATAAATGTGCCACTAGGACAGTCTAGTTAAGTAACTTTGCTAATCTTAACACATTATAGAGGATTTATACTGTAGAGTAAAATCTCTGAAGAAAGCAGTGAAACAATCTAATGCAGAGAATCCAGATTTATTGCAGTCACTGATTTTCTGGCAAAATTGTAGAGGCAAAAAGTTGTAAAGGAGGACAATTTGCATCAGAATGACTGGAGCAAGTTCTGTCATTGGAAATGCAGGTGATCCTTTCTGGATTCCTCCAGCACTCCCTGTTTCTAAAGAATCTTTATTTCATTGTAATTTCAAAATGAACCCCCCATTATAAAATGCATTTTTAAATGTCAGCAAACATGCATTGACATTTGAAGAGCGTAAAGAGTGTTACAGTGCTGCAGGTCATGCACTGTCCATATCCCCCCTTAAAGACCCTTATGCCCCTGAACTCCTCCAGGTGTCTCCCAGGACATAGAGAAAGGACTGTTAAAGGCCTTTGCAGGGAGGTACTGCAAAACACAAGGTGGTTCCCATACGTGGAAGAGAGATGATGTGCATGTTGAAATTTCTGGGTATACTGAGGCTTCAGTTGAGGATCTTGGTATTGAAGGTGAATTTCTATTGCTTTGAGCTGCTGGAAAATGTATTGTTAACGTTTGTCTTTCCCAGGCATTCATGTGCAACAAAGAGACAAATTTCTTTGTGTACTATGGTTCTGTACTCCCAGATCTGATCTGCTCAGGTTACATTACACCTGCAGGTTGTATTCAGTAGGCCCTTGTACAAAATATTACTAGTTGGCCACTTTAGCACACTATCTATCACCTGATCACAAAACTGGGACAAAATTTATTTTACAGTAGTTGTTTCCTGTAGTTAAATCTTGTTTACATATTTTTGAGTATCAGTGAATTGCACTAATGCCAGCACCTGTCAGACAGGCATTAATGCAGCAAAGGACTCATGATTTCAATTTGCTATATTTCAGTTACCCTTAGAACCCAAAGGCAAACATTTATTCATATTCTAGAGAAGAAAGTTGCTTTTATCTTGCCACCACTTCTTGTTTCACTCCATTTCTCCTTTATCCCTCCATCCTGTTGTCCCATAGATAAAGATGTCTCCATAATCCATAACTCACAGTTCTGTAAGCAGTCTTTCTGCAACCAGCTTGACAGTGCTGAAGTTCTCTAGTAACCTCTGCATGCCTGTGCACACCTAGGGACTTAAAGACTGAGCACATCGGCCATGAAACTTAAAAAATCAACAAATAAATTCAAGTGAAAAGAAAGGGCAAAAAACCAAAAAAGACTATTTAAATATATTAGAAGATCAAGACATATAGATTTCACAGGACTATCTTTTGCTACATTAGTATCAATAAGTTTAATTTAACATATATTTGTATTAGAATGATCTGTTATTTTTCAGAATCAGATTTCATGTGGAAATTTAAACCAAATATACTTGCTTTGACTTTAGCTAAAATTCCTTTGCAGCAAAGAGAGAGAATTTTCATGCCATGCTATTGTTGTTACCTCCATATAACAAGGAAATACCAGTATATTTGTGTCTCTGCTGCCTCCTTCAGAACAAAAAATAATGCCATTTAAAGATTTGTAGCCGTCATCCTCCACTGACTCATAAACTTCCATAATGCTTTGTTTTCTTAACAGGAAAAGAAGTGGAGTTCTCCTGTCAGTTTTGACCTCCAGAAACTAGCTCTTGCTCAAAAACATTATTTCTCATGTTAAACCTAACCTAGTGTTGTTACAGGCAGTAGCTAACAGGGCACAATAGTAAATTTTGTTGATCCCATTCTTTAGTCTCTTCTTTTATATTACCTGCTTATTGAAGTACAGGCAGAGAACACTTTGAAATGTGCTATGAGGACAGATTGGGGAGATTATATGGAGACATCTAGGACGACTGCTTTAACCACAAAATTAGAGTTGTGCATGAATGGCATAATCCATTTTTTTTAAGTGATTTTCTCATTGAGGTTTTAATGTACTTCATACATTTCAAAAGGAAATTACCATATTTGAACTGAATTTTACAATTAATTAGAAACAAAGTACATACTCTTAGTCATTTACAGCTCTAGATCTCAGAATCTTCCTAGTGTTCATGAACTATCCTGGAGTCATATGCTAGGCAAAACAGGAGGATTAAGCATCCCAGGCGTTAATCTTTTGAGATTTTCCTCCTCATACTTATTACCTACTTAATGGATAAGCTCTCTAAAATACCAGCTCTGTCTTTGCATTTGTAAACACAGCTAGAAGCAAGCAGCTCACCCTTCACTCTGTCCAGTAAGTGCTATTCTGATGCATACAATCATAAGAAGAAAAAGAAATGGAGAAATGTCATGTACTTGAAAAGAACTATTCTAGACAATCTTATGGAGAGGCTTTATAGTTTTAATCTGATACCAACTCTGCTCCTGTTCCTAGTCTTCTCATTTACAATTACCAGCACTTTCAGACAGTATGAGGAAACTTAGTAATTAGTTTAATGATCTTAACAAGAAGAGACCATAGCAGATATGTTTAACCTGGTTTAATAGAAACTGAGATTTTACTTTGGCTTAGTTTTTTCATTTAAAAGTTTATCAAAGTAGCACAAGATTTTACCAGTGATGTTAGCCAGTCTCATAGCCTCCTTATTAGTAGCAAAATCCTTAACAGCTCATAATTTTTCTTATCTCTAGATTAGAGACAAAGGCAGTTGCTATCCTTTTTTAAAAACCCTTATTCTTTGCTCTTTCCATGACTCCCCTGTGCTGCAATTGCTTCTACTTTTTTTAGCTTCTAATACTTAAAATTTGCCAGCTATTTTTCAGATTACCTTGCTATCATTCCTTCTTTTCCATCACTCTTCAACATCTTTGAAATTTAGAAATCCATCTTTTCCATTTGTAGGCTTTTGCAAGTTGTCTATGACCATAACTCAAGAATTTTCATTTGACTGTGAAATAAAATCATGCTTTCCTGAATTAAGTCACAGATTGCCTTTTCAATTATTATTTTATGAAGAATCTGATCCTGATATCCTCTTTCAGAATCTGAAGTACAGTAATTTCTCGTGTATAAGGCGCACTGGCATATAAGGCGCACTTCCACGTTCCGATGGTAATTTTAGTCAAAGGGGTCTGCCTTACACATGTGAAATTACTGTACTTAGACTAGCCATAACTTTTCCCTGGGAAAAGCACTGTAAGCTTTGAAAAAGGATAGAAGTAGATACTCTAACTTAGGCAAGCATCTCTCCATTCAGTTTTTAAAGTTTTCCTTTTCGTTGTTTTCATGCAAGCATAGCCATCTCACTTATTACTGAACTCTGTGACTCCAAACATGTTAAAAATATCCTTTGGTGTATTCCTTGCTTTCATCCATTTGCTATTAGTCTTACACTCTGAAGTAAAATCTTGAAAGAGAACAACGTATCCTCTGCTCTTTTCATACATTTAGGTCATCCAGAGTCTCAGTTTTGTCCTTGTTAAACTCTTCTATCAATCAGCGGTATGTTCTTTTTAAGAGTGACTTTAATGCCATCTCGAGTGGTAGGCTGACAGCCCCAGGGACTGATATTCATTGTTTATGTTCAGAGAAGTCTGAGCCATGCCACTACTGCACACATTTCTCTCCGTAGCCCTTCCTGACCTCTGATGCAGAAAGAACACCTCCAGGCAGAGAGATACTCTGGTCTCTGTGACCATTCACTGGCTGTCATTGAAGGCACACATTGGCTGGATTGTGTGGATGAAGCTCTTTGGCAAAGGAATTCAGTGTTCAGAGATGCCAGGCTGGTTCCTTTTGCTTCCTGATAAATACCCTTTCAAATTCAAAACTGTCTTTATTGTGTAGTAAACAGCAATGTACTTAAGAGCAGCTTCTTCAGCCTTGTACCAGACTACCAAACTTACATTCTGTTGTTTTCTTGTTGAGTTACTAGCATTGCAAACACATTCAGATCTTATAGAATAAGAACCTTTTTCATCTTTGGAAGCTATATAATCATCTCAGGAGATCATAGCATGCACTTCAAATATATGATTGACCTAGCTAAAGTAACAGAGAACACATAAAATATACCAGTGTTTATTACTGACTTCAAACATCACTTACTACTGAAAGTGCCTGTGTCGTATGTCAAATTATGAAAACTCTTTTTTTAAATGATTTTGACAATTCCTAATACAAACTATAGTTTTGTAAATTAATATTGGAGCTGCGGTGGATGAAAAGGTGCCCTGTCAGCTGACATCTTGTTTATCAAATATTAATCCATTACTCCTTTTACAGCCTACTGAAGTATTTCTGACACTGTCTTCTCTGACAGTAAAGGGAACATGACGTAGCATATCTCCACTCACTTTGCATAAATTCCAAGTCTTACAGCCCATGTGAAGAAATACAGAGTGGCAGTAAACTCATGGATAAGTCATAGGATGGGATTCTGAAGATCCGAATTCTTAGCTCAGCTCTTCTCAAGATTTCCTGTGTCATATTGGATAAATCAGTTTTAATTCTGTACAGCTCATTGCTACAGCCATGTTTAATTTGTCAAGTACCTTAGGTATGTAGACTAAATCCGAGAGTGCCTATAATTGCAAGATGTAAAGTTCTTTGCTTTTGTAAAGTATTGATTTTCTTCTATTTATGTTGAGAGAGCATTATATATATATATATATATATATATATATATATATATTTTTTTTTTTTTTTTTACTATAACATGAAATAAAAGCTATGAAATACCTGGGGTAGAGGGTGGTATTCCATGATGGTCTACTGAAAACTGTATGTACTGTGTTTCTTTGCTGTTAATAAGATAATTTATGAGATTTGCAGAGATGTAGAATTTCACTTCACAGACGGTACTTTCAAATGTGATTTGGGGTTGAGTCAGAACAAAACCCCAAGTTGTTTAAATTCTCTGGTAAATGGATGGATATCTGACCCCCATGGTCCTCACAACACAGATTCCCCGGGGTGTGCAACCTGTGGAAGTGCTCTATGGGTTTGGTTGTCCCAGAAGTTGGGAGCCCAGACTGCAAAGCAGCCAATGGCTGGATGCCAGGCTGTTTGTACTCTCAACTCCAATCTGCCCAGCAGATGGAATGATGGGGAGTTCAGGTCTCAGGGCACCAGACTGAAGATCTGACAGTACCTTGGTCATATCACAATTCTGTAAAAACCAAACCACTTCTTCTGAACAATTCAATTTCAGAAAACTGCTAGATGTTTACAGTTACTTCAAGTTTCTGTGAGTGTAGTACATATCGGTCATGTCCTTGCTTGTTCTCTTGTGCACCGGTATATATAAGTTACAATGATAAATAAGAGGAAATTGACTGCGGAAAGGATTTTTACAAATTATAATTTCTTTGTTGTAGCAACTTCCTAGTAATCATAAGGGTGTTACTCAGTAGGGACATAGAACTGGACAGAAGATAGTTGTGATAGTGGTTAGTTTAGTAGAAAAATTTATTTTTCTCTGCTCAAGATGGCTAAGACATTAGAAGGATTTCTGAAAAAATTGGGTCTGCATCATTTGTGGACTGCTTTGATCTGGAAAGTTTTTTGTTCTGGTGGTGAAACTCTTCCCACCCTGGTGGCCTGGCAGAGGAGCTATGGGCATGTGGGCACCCAGCTCGTCTGCTGCAGGAGTTGCAGGATGGCTACAAACATTACATCACCAGTCTAACAAACTAGCACAGGCACTGAAGAATGGAAATTATGAAAGGGTAAAAAAGATGGAGATGAACTTAATGCTAGATATATAGTATCTTTATTTTGGTTTTATTTTTTTTAACTTTTTTAAAGAAAAGCCTTAGTCAGGCCTTACCAAAAGGTTAAGACTTTTATACCAATCACAAATTTATAAGTGCTGGCTTCTTCCTGGGCTCCTGGGGCTGTTAAAATATCAAGTAATAGATGGAATTAACCTTGGGGGGAAAAAATCTAGTTTTTAAATATTGGTGACGCTCATTAAATTTCACAGAAATAAAATATAGTGTTAGCTCAATTTTATAGCAACTGGACATCAGCTGGGTGACATTACTGGAGCTGCATGAAAGTCTGGTTTAACTGGAGTTTCTAATGCCTAACATTGTGTAAGAAAGAGGTAGAGGGGCATTCCAGAAATTATTTGTAATGTTTTTATTGATGTGTTTTGCCAGATCATGGGCTGAAATAACTCAATAAGAAGTCTTAAGTCTCCTGACTTCTAGCCTTGGTTTACTAACAGTGTAACTTTTTATACTGAAGAACTAGCTGAAAACATTTGTGCCTAACTTCTCCATGTAAAAAGAAACTATAATAAAATAATCACCATACCAGAAGGTTGTGCAACTGTTTGAAATCAGGACATCTAGAACTGAAATTTCTAGAAACAGGAATTGTCATTGAAAAACAAAATATTTTCAGAGGGAAAATAAAATATTGATTTGATTAAATACTGATATAATAACATGCTGAACAAGACAGGCTGGTGGGTGAGCTGGCACAAAAAGTAGCTGGGAGACAGGGCTGGGCCAGCTTCACAAGGGTTTTAAACTGCTGTGTACACTCCGAATCATACTAAATATCTGTGCACGTTACTCAGAAAATCACTTCTCAATTTTTTGTTGTATTAAGAACAAGAGTAGTTTAAATTAGGAGATTACTTTCCCTACAGTGTTTTTCAGTATTTATGGATTTGTCATCAGGATTTCATGGCTGCTGTGATAAATTGCCATTAAGACATTATCCTCAAAAGAACAAAGAGCTTTCATACCTGAGTAATTTTGGAATAGGAGCATTTCACTAAAGTGAAATGATGGCTAAAGAGATATTCCTTACTGTGTCCAGACATATTTTTTTTGTTAAACATTTTAAAGCATTCCTTTCCCTTTGACTCAGAAATGAAGATATTACTCAGCATGTAGTGCACATGACATTGTGGTCTTTAGTCACAGACATCTGTATATTCCTATATGTGTTTCAGGCCTGCGGCAATGCTATATTTAAAAATAAGCACAAGTCTTTAAGGATGGATCTCTCTCTTCCAATCTAGCTTCAGCTTGAACATTTATTCCTTTGCGTGGTTTTGGTCTGTTCACCATCATTTGTTATGGTGCACTTTTCTCAACAAAACTGAAGATTATATGACTGATGGATATTTAAACCACAATTAGTTAATGTCTGAAAAGACAATACTGTTCACACCAGCATTACACATTGTTCATACCAATGCAGCTTCATAGTAAAAAAATGAAGCTAGATCATAAAGGAGCAGCAGATTTTATGGAATTTAGTAAGTATGGTGTGAAATATTATTTTTGTCCTGTGAAGGATGAACGAGCTGGTGTTTAGCAGTCAGGACTGTCCAGTACTGACCCAAACAAAGAAGTAATGGCAGGATTCTGTGAGAGATCAGCTGGCCCTATAGCTCCCAGTTATTATTTTCAGCATTTCTTGTTTCATGACTTTTATTGGAGGAGACAAAAAGACACACTGAGAGATGCAGAATTATAGAACAGGACAAAATGGGATTATACTGACCATCACTGGCTTTTGGTTTTAATCTGATGTATGTGATTCTCACAACCATGGGCCACAATTAAGTAAAAAACACTTCGGTGGCAATCATGCGCCTTGATTACTTCGCAGAAGATAATGAACAGCTCATAAGTTCATTCCCACAG
The DNA here is from genome assembly GCA_009812075.1 of Sialia sialis. NCBI lineage: Eukaryota > Metazoa > Chordata > Aves > Passeriformes > Turdidae > Sialia > Sialia sialis. Next base: position 26,560,512 of record VRYO01001269.1, on the reverse strand, counting down.
TTATTTACAAATAGTATACATACATAGAAAAAAAATAACAGTAGAGATAATCAGGAATGGTAGAGAACATAAAGTAGATTTTTATTGGGATGCTGCTTTTAAGCATTTACATGCAAGTGTATATCTGGGATACTCAGAAATGCTGAGAAAGGGAGTGCATTGATAATATCATTATTATCATATAATTCCTGCTGTAGTAATAAAAGCTATAAATCTGGGTCAGGTTCCTCTGGGCTTGTTGGTATTCAGACATAGGTTTACAGTTCAGTAAGAAGTATAGCTGCTCATCAGATGCAGAATTAGATAATTTTTTTTATTTAATGTGTTCATATTACTTATTAATTCAGAGCTTCACACTACTTATTTGCTAGTTGAAAAGCTGGCTGTTGATGGCTCAAGCATGGTCACTGTTTTTTTTATTTAGAAGGATATTAAATAAAACTTTAAAAAGAGAACACAAAGAATGAAACCAATTCTACAGTTTTCCAGGGATCCAAGATGAAAAATAACAAGAAAAATGTTATTCAAACAAGACAAAACCAGTTGTGCCCACAATGTTTGATTACAAAGTCCTACAGTTTGACACATTTAATTTAATACTCTTTAACTGGCAAAAAGGAAAGATATGCATAACAATATTATGCATGGAAATTGTCTTTGCATTACTTTCAAATAATCAATACTGAGAGAAGAAGGGAGAAAGGAGAGAAGACAGTCCAGACTGTTTACATCATTTGTTTTGTTAATGTAGTGCTTCTAAAACAGAAAGAGAAAAGAAGATAAAGAAAACAGACAAATTCTCTTGCTTTCAAGTAAGAAAATCTTGAGACTCTGTGCTCTGTCACAACAGCTGTTACATAGATAGGCTTACTGAATCAAAGTCTATGTCAAGGTGGAGAGATTACCCTGACTACCAGAGTTGGGAGATAGCCATCACCAGGGTGACAGAAGCAAAGAGAGAGAGAGAGAGAGAGAGCAACTGCAAGGACAATAAGCTATGTGCATGTAGAGAAATTTCATTTTTCCATGCATGAGAAATGAGCTTGCTCTTTATCTCCCTGTGCATATCTCTCTCGCTCCCAGATGAGCTGCTCTGCATTCCCAGGTGACTGCAGCATGTCTTATAGAAAGCATAATGATATCAAAGTCTGGGAACAGCCCAGGGTATGGCAAGAGTCTCAGAGGCACACTGAATCAGGCCACTCTGAATACTCACTGGTCCAGCAAATCTCCCCAACTTCTCACCATTATCCTTGGAAACACTAGGGATGCAAACATCAGGATAGTTATCTGTTCTGTTCCAGGAGACTGATAGTTTCCACTTGTTCTCTGTTGTATTTTTTTTGTGGCAGAAATTTAATAGCAATTACAGATTTTTAAAATTTATTTGAGAGAGAATAAGACAGAAGGGGAAATCAACATGGAAAGCAGGTGGGCAGCAGCAGCCTGTTATCTGTAGATTATCTGTAGAGACAGAAATACTGCTTCAATCTACATAGCTATCCTCTATAACGTTTCCCACCACTGCAAGTCCTTGGCAATGGCTATTGGAAAGCTAGACAGAGTGTACCTCTCAGCATTTTCTCAGAAGGTCTTACAATTAGGTCTTCAGAACATCACCCCCTGGTCCGTGCTTACAGAACTCTTTCGCCACGTGGCATTAAAGCAGAATTTTATGGTAGGAATTTTATACTAAAACCAAATTGTTAAAATAGGACATCTAAGAGCATCAGATCAAATTTAGCCTACTCTGTGGTAGCAAAATTCCTAATGAAAACTGACAATTTCACCCAGGTAAAGGTCATATAGGTCAGGGAAGAGAATAATAAAAATGCATACACATACTGATTTGGAAATATCGGTGAAAAGCTAGCAGACACATCTACTTTTCCGAGAATGACAGGTTGTACAGGAAAAAAAATTCTGTGATGCTAATTTACATTTCTGTCCTGCTAATAAATGGGGCAATGAAACAGCTGACTGCTCCCAGGTGCAGGTGTGGGAGTTATTTACTTTCTAATCCTTTCCCTTTTAGCTCTGGCTGAACAGGAAAAAAAATTCCTGGCATTAGATATTAAAAGAGATGGAAAAAGCACAGGAACCAATTTACAGGGTTTCACTTGACTAGCTTTCTTCATTTGACTCCTATTAGCTCTGATAATGTATCCCCACCATTAATCAGTTAGGGAGAGAAGAGGTGATGCCTGTTTTTTCACGTGCATAGGAGGATGTATGTACACCACAGCAATCTTACTGGAAAAAACTCATTGCCTCAAAGTGTCTCCTTCAGGACTTACAAGGCACAAAGGTAGTGACCCTGAGCATTGGGACAGCCTTTAGTAGGTGTAGAAGGTTTGGGAGGAATGTCTGAAATAAATATTTGAGTTCATGGTACCTTCAGCATAAACTCTATAGGAGTAATTTATGCTTTCCATGATCCCATTAGAAATCGTGGGACCAAAGGATTGTAGAGGCTGTTGATATTGTTAGATGGGAATTTCTTCCAAGGGTTGGAAATCCCAGCACTGAACCACAGTGACAGCAGTCTAATAGCTGCTAGGGTGGTAACAAAAGCTTTTTCTGGTGAACTCATGTTCTGCCTCTTTCTGGTGACAACTGAGGAGAGGAAACAGGCTCTGGGCTGAACAGCCCTGAAATCTTCACCTCTCATGTCTTGCACTATAAAAACCAAATTGTTTGCCCTGATGGCCCTATGCAAATATCAGAGCTTCATCAGTATGGAGATTGTAAAATGTTTCTGCATGTTATGCCAGTCACTAGTCAAGCCTGACAGCTCCTCTTTGCTGCATCATTACACAAAAGTGTAAAAAAAATACAAAAGGTGTTGGTCGATTTCTATGAGGTTTGTTGCAAATGCCTCAACACTAATATATTTTTAAAGTGTAGTAAATTGCAGTAGTTGGTTTCCATAGCAATGATGTCCACAGTAATGCTAGTGAAATCTGAGATTTTGTCACACAAAAATATGTATGTCCATAACAAGTGAGAACAATAGTTCAGCCAGATCCATATCTCCAAGAGTGTTCTAGACAGATGCCTAGGGCAGAATATAAGAGCAGGCAAGTGCAGGTAACATATACCAGCTATAGCGGATCAATACCCATGGGTCTGTAGCTCAGAAACTCTCTGAATTAGGGGTGGTTTGTTTTCAAAGGTCTCAAATGGATTTTTCTTCCATGAGTTTATTCTATTGCTTTCTATTTAATTTTCTTCACCAGCTGTTGCTCTTTGTGCCACATCACTTCAAGAATCATTACCAATATATACATATAAGGAAAGGGATGGGTAAGCCAAACTCAAGTCTGTTCCAAGACTTCTAGGACCACACTTAGCTTTTGCTAGCAGTTAAAAACTGACCTAATAGACTTGCCAGAAATTTATCTCTCTGGTTATTAATGAAACTATGATCAATCAGACCTAAACTAGAGCAGATCAAATACTCCCCAAAAGCCAAGCTAACTCACAGGAATATTCTATATTTGGATTATTTCCAGCAGCTCTAAGCCCCTGGAGGAGAAACAAATTTTCATGTTAAGATGAACACTGACAATGAACAAAACTTCCACCTTGTCCATATCTGCCTGACTTTAACAGGATCTTATATTTTCTCTGCTTCATTCCTGCTACCCTGTACACCTGAACCAATTTGAAAGGAGGTTATACAACAGAATCTGGCTCCTGCATCTAATTCAATGTTTGCTTTCTATCACTTAGTAGACATGATTAATTATGACCCCACATTTGTTCCTTCATATTTAGAGAAAAAA
>VRYO01001269.1:26520060-26556351 GCA_009812075.1 Sialia sialis | reverse complement strand
GGAAGGGAAGGGAAGGGAAGGGAAGGGAAGGGAACCACAAACAAACAATCTGCCAGTTTGTTCTGCATACAACAAATCTTATCCTAAAACATACCTGCAAACAGTCCTGTGCTGATGCATAACATATGAAGATTTCAGTCTCAGAGAACATTTCAGTAAAATATTTGTGTGACTGCAGTATGTTAAACCCACAGCTATTTTACTACTGCAATAGTTTGATTTGAGAGGAGATCATAGGAATAGATGGCTGGATAGAACTGATAGCTGATGTTAGGAAGCAAGCTCACATAATTTTGCTCAGTTGTTATCCTTTGTTTCAGTTAACTCTTGGGATATGTGTCACAGGTGCAGTGGGAGCTTCAGGCAAAACTTACTATGTGCCTTTCCTAGTTATTGGGAGCTTACTGAGGAAACAGGACAGACTATCTAGGATTAGCCACAGTACCACAGCTTTAATGTCCTCCATCTGAGGTAATTGAGATTATTCATGAGAAAGAAAGGATTATTCAAAGTTACTGCACAAGCCTGGGTCTTCAAGTATCTGCATTTTCACTGCAATTCACAGAGCTTCCTGACAGATAAAGCTTCTATTTTCAGTAGCACTGGGTAAATAAATATATTTCAACTGTTGTTCAGATAGTGTAGCAGCAAAACTAGATAAATACTTCCTTTAAAGCAAGGCAAAGCCTTCTCCATTTTTGGCTCACTACATTCATTCCTTCCATGTTACTGCAAAGACTTTTGTGATGATTTAGGTTGCATTGCCTATAAGAGATAATGTTTGAGGGGTGGGGATAAGAGATAATATTTACAGCCCCAATATTTATCACTTTGTCTTTTTAAAGATTTTCAAGTTTATTTCAAGTTTTGGAGAGACTGACTTACAGCTACAGACAGAGGACATCAGATTAATTTCTCCCAGCAATGTTTGTAGACATCCCAAAATCGCAACGCATTCTGTAATGACATCAGATGTTGGTTTTGTTACATTCAAAGGCAAACAACTGAATCAAATTAAAAAACAACCAAAACCAAAATTCCCCACTTAAATCAAACACAGAAACATAAATGATAAATTATGAAGTCTAGGTAGGAAAGTCCTGTGATTAATAGAAGTGGAAATTGTTCAGCACTTTGGTCTCAGTTTCCTTGTGAATAAACAGCAACAAAACCACTCTGCCTTTATGAGGCACTGAAGGATAGAACAGGTCTAGTGCAAAAGGCTTTGAACTTTTTATTTGGTCTTTTTTTATATTGTATATAAAATTCCTACTTAAAATGATTTAGCCAATTGGAAATGTTGTATGGCTTTAAACACTTATTTTCTGTTATGTTTTTCTCAGCCCGCATGTTCCCATAAAACCGTTCAGTACAGAGAGCTGCTAAAACTGATCTAAATCTTTGGATAACCAGTTTTGCTTTGAGACTGATCACCAAAATTATGGGTTAGGTGACATCTACATTATTGATTCATGCTGAGAAGTTTCACAATCCTAATATTGTCTTGACATCCCTTCAACCCCTAGAAGATGAGAAATGGAGGATTTTTAGGTTAGTTCAGTCACACTTTGGAAGGTTTAGGTGTGTGAGGAGTACTTGGCTCGAAGTAGCAGTTACAGGACTGGGGTGAGGTGAATTGTCAAAGTGAATACAACAGCAGCATCTGTGAGTCCTGAGAATGAGAACAGCAGTGAGCTGGGACATGGCCAATTCCACAACCTATAATAAATAATGGTTACAGATCAGAACTTAATTTCAGAAAACTGCAAATAGTTCTTCTCACTGCAGCTATTGCAGTCTTTTTTTTAAGAGTTGCCAGGAACTCAGGAAATGTATTATCAAATCCCATTTACATTTGGGCATGCCACTTAGAATCTGGTATTCAAGATCTGAGGTTTGATGCCTACAGATGCAAATAAGCGTCCCATTGTGCATCTCGACTATTTAAATTGTAAACTTCTCAGGGTTGAAATTATGTCTTGTCATATGTTTTTATACTACCTGGCGAAAGCTTTCTAATTTTGTTTGAAATCTCCAGGCATTATTGTAATGAAAATAACTATAATTATGTCCAATGGGACAAAATCCGAGTGTCAAATTGAAATTGAAATACTAGAATGGACGTAACAGCAGACAGGTGCCTACATTGCAGTAGAAGCTCTTTGTATCGCAGACACTTTAAAACCATTAAATTCTCCATCCTCATTTTCCTGAATTACCCAAAGAAATAATTCCACAGCTAACAGTTAATACATCCTTGTGACAGATTTTATGTATAGTAATTTCACGATTTTAAGCCGCACCTTTTTCACTGAATAATCCAGCCTACACCAGTAGTGCGGCTAATCATCAGGACCAGGGTATTTATGGACAAATCTCAGCGAAATGCGAACCCGGAAGTGAGAGCTGGCTGGGGAGGGAGCTGCCATGACCGGCCGGGGAACTGCCATGGAGCTGTGGCCAGGCGGGCTGGGGGCAAGTGGGGAGCGGGCTTCGCGGGGCGGCGGGGCCACGAGCAAGCAGGGGGGGCGCAGGGGCCCGCGGCACGGGGAAGGCGAGTGGGGCTGCATTTAAAGGCTCCTCCGGTCTGTGAAATCTGTTTGCAATTTGACCACCTGACAGCAAACCTTCCGCAGCCCCAAGCCCACTCCGCCCGCCTTGCCACGTGGCCCCGACCCCACTTTGCCACCTCCGCGCGGCCAGCCCGCCAAGCCGCTGCTGGCTTTGCCGCCGCTTTCAAGCGGCACGGAGAGCTGCCGCCGCTCAAAAGTGGCACGGGGAGCCATGGCAGCCAGCACTGGGGGCGGGAGTGCCAGGGGCCCATGGCATGGGGGGCACCTGGGGCTGCCTTTAAAGGCTTCGCCAGTCTGTGCAAACTGTTTGCAAATTGAGCAACTTGACAGCAAACCCCGCGATCCCTCGATTCTGTTACTAACTCGTTACTTTGTTGTACATGGATACTCGCTTAAAAAAAAAAAAAGCGGCTTGTATTCCGGTGCGGGTTATACATGGACAAATCCCATGGTCGCCCTGGCTACCCGGATAAGCAGCTTATAATCAGGTGCGGATTATAATTTTGAAATTACTGTAGTTTCTAAACTGAACTAAGCAAAATCCACGTAAATGCAGAAGAATTTTCTTCGAAGACGTTTCTACACCCTTAATTTACAAAACCACACCCTCAAAAAGAAGCTGATTCTCTAGAGGTAGGAAGAAAATTTCAGTGAAAAACAGAGAGCTGTGATATGGAACCTAACCAAGGCAATGAATCCCAGAGCCAAAATCTTCCCATCCATTTGTGGTCTTTTCACACCCAGGTCTCAAATTTACTAGAAATACTTCTATTTATTGATAAAATGCTACTAAAAATTTTAAAAAGCTTAGATTTCCATAGTTAGTCAAAGTTGTGCTGGAAGCTAACACAGAGCAGTGCAGCTGTACATTGATTCCACAACAGGAAGATCCTCATAGATCCCATTTCCGGAGGTAAAAGAATAACAGGAAGAAAAGCAGAGAGTGGGCAAAAGGGAACAGGAGTTTTCTCCTTGTGTTATTGGGTGGACATATGAAACCAAACTCATGTTTAAGAACAGAAAGAACAACAACAAAAAAACACTTCAGATAATCAATCAAAGTGAAAGAAGAGAACAATTTTAGCAGATCTGCTTTCAGGGGTTAATTTTGCTTCTAGAAAGAATGATGCCAAGCAGGTCACCAGGATTGATCTGATGCTCACAGAACATTTCTGAGCCATATAAAAAAAATTTTCCAAGATTTTTCCCCACCTTTATTTTCACTATTTGTTTGTATTACACCTCTTTATTCTTTTTCACTATCTTTTGTAGATGCCTGTCCTCATCTTCCCATTCTTCCTTTCATGACTTTTGAAGAGAAACAAGGCTTATTAAAGATTTTCTTTTAATAAAGAATCATGAATATTTTGTCAGTGAGACACAACCCCTTACCAAAATCACACTTGTTTATTTCCACAATTTTTTGTTTCCATTCCTATTATTTTATAAAAATTAGCCATTCTACCTCAATTTTTAGCATGCACTGCTTTCTCAGGAAACGTGAGTTACTTTATTAGTCAGTATAACACCCAGGTTCTATTATCATGCATTAGAAATTACTTAAATTGCTACAATTCTAAAATAGAAATACTTTTTTAACCAGGTATTTTCACTGTGGGATCTTTGGAGGTTTTCAGGATTGTTGGAGAACTTTACAAGAAACTTAAACATTAAGGCCCTAGCTAAAAAACATTAAGACCTTAGCTAAAAGACATGAGAAATTGTGAAAACTGAGGAGAAATGCTTTGGGATGGGAGATTTTAAAAACTTACTGGTTTGAGTACACTAATTGCAGGGATAAAATGGCTAAATTTACTTTGTCCAAATCTGTTACCAGCTGGTAACAGAGGTCCACTAGAATGAGGAAAAACATTTTTTACTAACATGGAGAGCTATGAGAGTGTAATGTTCAAAATGAGCATGTAATAATGCACATATATTTTCTGAGTGATTTCGATATAAGACATTAATTGTATTGTAGTTCTGCCTGAGTAATGTAGACAATAGTCTGCATTATTACTTTTCATAAAAACTGGGTTGAATTGTATTAAACACAATTATATTATAGTTCTGCCTGAACTAATGGAATTCATTATTACTTTAAGCAAAAATGTATTTAATTTTCAAGCAAGCAATCTCATTGAAATTGAAATAGTCTACTAAAATATTTTTAAAAAACAAATTATCTTTGGCTGTAATATTTTTGCAAAATACAGCTGTCCATATTCAATTAAGTTAATTTCCTTTTAAGCCAAACTGCAAGATGAAGTGATTTTCTTCTAATTTTATGTGGAACTGTTTCACATTTAATCTAAATATTACCTCTGTTTTATACTCATATGAGTTTTCTCTATAATAAGAAAAAGCAGGAGTATCCATGTACATATGGAGATATATTTACAAAATTGCTCAAGCAACTATTTCAGTGAGGAAACAACAGAGTTCTATGGTTGGGCTCCTTTCCAGGATAAGAAGGCAACAGAAAAGGATAGAAGTGCATCCCAGGTGTCATATGTGTCATATGAGTCTGAATGTGGTCAGAAGAAATGCCTAAATCCAAAAATCTGGAGGGTGCAGGAATCTGAAGATCTCCCATATCCTACAGATTAGACAGTAGCTGCTAAGAACCACATATATATTTAAATGCATCATGGGTAAAAAAGGGTGAATAGGCTGATTTGAAGACAGGTTATTTACAGGCAGTAATTGTCCATGTGCACAGACCTAAATGTGCTTGCTGTTGCCTGGGTCTGGTCACAATATCCACATGAATTAAGAGGCTCATTTGTGACTAGAACAGAGCACACCTTAACCCATGTTCTTGCAGCTACTGCTGGATTACAGAGTCACCCTCTCTGTTCTAGGTGGACAGGCCAGGACTGAAGCAACTCAGGCAAAGAATAGCTTGAGGGTAACACGACCATGGCTGGTTTTCCACTTTTGATCTCAGCAGGAGCTCTGCTGAGCCTTTTCTTTTTTTTTTTTTTTTCCACTGTCTTTCTACCCATCCCACTTCTCCCACATTTTCAGATGCTTCTTAGAAAAGGAAAGGAAAGGTAGAGGGGAGGGGGAGGGATTTTTGGTTAAATGTAACAAAAAGATATGAAATCCATAAGTATAAATTCCAATTAAAAATTCAGTGAAAAACAATGCATTTCTTTCAGTAGGTCTCACACAAGTACTTTGCGAACAAATGCAGAACAACTTGTTCATTATGCTTAGATAAAAAACTGGAGAAAGAATAATTTATTAAAAAGTTTTATAATTAGTTTATTTATACTTTGGTAGAATCAATGACTTTCTGATGTGGATCAGGAGCTTAGCATGCTGGATATTGCAAGCACAGAACAAAAAGCTGATCTGCACCTCATGGAATGTATTATCACTGTCAAATTTTGGCAGTAACAAAATGAATGTAGCTTGGAAAAGCAGCTTTTGCTAACTTATGTGCTACATCCTTATTTTCTTGGGACCTAATGATAACTGTCCATTGTGAATCATTACAGCTATTTTTCTTTTTTTCTCATTGTCAAAGTAAACCTACTGGGTTGGCATGCTTTTTATGGACAGCAAAGGTTTGTCATGAGATTTGTTAGGGGACATTTCTACTTAAAATTCACATCTTGCTTCTGCTTGCATTGCAGTTCTCAGGACTTCATGTGCCATCAGATTTATTGTTGGAAATCTGACTCAAACTTGATCTTCATAAAAAAACTATTCTAATTACATATAAAAAAATCCTAAACAGCTCTGCTTGCTTCTTCCTGCCAGGCAACTCATGAAGCAGCAAATTACTTTGGATAGTGGTCATAACCTAGCATTTATATTTGTCTTAAACCTTAAAAAAGTGGTCATGTGTATCCATCCTTGGCTTCAGGACCTAAGGAAATTTCTTTTGGTTGTGAGATAAAGTAAGGCTGAGATTTTTTGTTTCTCTGAAATCAGATGAAATTTTGCAAGTGATTCAGGAAGGAATGGAGGGAGAGAGCAGGGTCAGTAGCAGTCCTCCACAAGTCAGCTATAAAAACTGGCGCTGAAGGCAGAGAAAGAATTTTACTTGTAGGTATGAAATCACATAAAGGAAAATGACATGTGAAATTTGGGTAGCTACTGCAGCTTTAATAGTGGCATCATTAAAGAATACACTACAGTTAGTAACACTGGTGCACTTAGAAAATCTTGGATTACCAGACGACATTTGTGTCACTTTATGGGAAATGAGTGCCATCTACTTAACAGCAGCAGGAAAGTCTGACATAAGAAAAATTCTGAAACAGCCCTCAGCCCTCCTCTTCTCACATACTCCCACCACCATGGTGGCACTTCACAATGTGGATGCACAATTCAGCAATAACTTTTCATGATCGATTGGCTCTTGTAGCTCCCTTCTCCTTGTAACCCTGGAGCCTGGACTGTGACAATGAAGAGTCCATTAGTGTGACCTTAAGGACCTGTATCTTCTTCACTTGCCCAGGAGGGTTTGAAATGGTGAGTTTGACTCTTTCTGATACCTCATCTCAGTAGAGATGAGACTCCATGCAGAGACAAAATGCATGTCAAGCCTATCTTTCCACAGCCCTCACTCCACACTGTATGCTGCTCTGTATCTCCAGCTCCTTCATTCCTCCCATCTGCTCAACTGTGAATATCTCAAAAAGGAGATAAAAACTGGAGTTTACTCCAAGAGTCTTTATCGGAAAGATGCAGAGCAGAATACAGCTGCCAGCATTTCCAGGTAAAGAGAATTTGAAAAACAAATATCCAAAACTTGCCTACAGTACCTGAACAGATTACAGCTGTATGGAAAGAGTCTTGAAGTTGATGTCAGGTAGGAGAAATCCCAGATCTCACTCTCATGCCCTTACAGTTATGGTGAGGCAGAGAAACTGATGATAGGCACAGCTCTTGCCTCCAGCATCACAGCTTCCTACTCAGCAGAAAAACCAACCCTTTTTTGAATGAAAGTTAAACCAGTTCCCAAAGTTTTGCAGCAAGGTAGAGATTCTGAAAAAAACCTAAGCTCCACAAAACTAAGAAACACATTTCTTGTCATCCTTGGGATGATGGGACTCCACGGTAGTTTCACAGCAGTGTAGCCGTCGTCACATCCAAGGTTACAGAAGAAGAGGGAGCAGAAGACATGATAGACCGCATGGGAGCAGGAAGGACTCCAAGCAAGGCACAGGATTCCTGAGCACCTGGTGATATTTCAGTTTCCCTCTTGTTTTGGCAGCACTATTATCAAAGACAGACCATTCTAGAATTTCTCTGTGGAAACTTCAGTCAGTGTGCAGTGAAGGTTTTAAAACAGTTTCTTACAACGGAAACTGTCTGTCCTGTTGTCCTTGGCTGTAATTTTTTCTGTCTCTGCACTTTCTACTAGGGCAGCATTTTAGTGAGGCAATTGTATTAACATAGCCTGCAAAGCATTTCAGTACCATTCAGGTTGAAAAGAGCTATATTAATGTAAAATATTCTTAGAAGAGTAAGTTAAACAGAAAACACTGTATTGATTCAATGCCTCACAAGGTCTTACAGGAATTAATTCAGATAGGCTTGGCTGTAAGCCTTTGTTGCATGGACTGAAAAGTAGCTGAAGGCTTGTAAACAAATTAAAAAGATTAATGACACTGCAACTTGCTAGAAGCCTTCTCAAACACATTTTCTGGGTGCCTTGAAACATTAAGTACTTATGTTAACAACCCTCCTGAAGCTGGGACTTACTGTGGGAGGTCACCCAATTTTGCAGATGGGAAACAGAGGAGACTAGAGTGTCTCTGCAATGCATCAGCCAGGATTTTGGTAGAAGTTCTGTCTAATACTCTAGTTTCAGGAACACCCTTTCAGATAATTTTTTCCCACATGTCTTTAGAGGTACAGATAATACTAAATAATTTTTATTTGTGTTTAGTTTGAATTAATGTATTTCTCAAGCTTTAATATCAGTTAAACAAAAAAATTAATGGCAGTGTCTCTTCATAGTATTTCCACCATTTTGTCTGCTCTTTTCAGTCATACAATATTCAATATTGTTATATTAGTTCAATCTTATAAAGTCTGTTTTCCATACTGACATTGAGAGGAACATAAAAAAGAATAGTGGACAGCATTCTCCCTCGAACACTGATCAGAAAATGATGCATGGAAAGAATATGAAAGGACACCTACACCCTCCCATTATATATAGACCTAAGATTAACTCAGTGTTTAAATACACATTTTATGTTAATAACTCATGGTGTGCCTACACTTTTTCAATTTTTACAGTCACTATTTAAACCTTGTAATGATTTTGGTTTCTTCATTCCATGACTGCAAGCTCAACACTTTAATTACCCATTGAGTAAAAAGCTGGGGATTTTTATTCCAAGTTTATTAAGGTATTTCAGTTAACAATCATAGATCCTTGAGTTATAAAAGTAATCATTCGTAATTGTTGAGTAATCATTCTCTATTTACTCGTTCAAGTTGTGATCTTATATGTCTGACATACTCTCTCAGTCTCTCTTTTTATGAGACTATGTTCTTTTAAGACCAACAGACTTTTGGACAAGAGCATGATCAAAAGTGTTGGAAATCAAATTGCATTATGTCAAAAGGAAGAGACATGCCCAAAGATCTCAAGAACAGATTACTGTTGCTTTACTGACTCTGCCTGAGAATGTCACTTTTATCCACATCTGTTATTTTTTATTCTTTATCGCAGCTTCTGTACATTTGTTTGATAAGAAAATCTGAGGTTTTTTTGTTCTTAGATTTCACAGCCTGCTTATTCCTCACCTGTATAGATGCCAGGGGTTCTTTTAAAATGGGCGTTCTTCTTGCCACCTGCTCTTTCTCTGGAATAAACACTAATTCATTCAAGAGTTCACTCAGAGCACTTAGTAATTCAGCAGCAACATTGACTACTCTTGGGTTAATACCATCTGTTTCTTACAGTGTTTGTTATTATACATTTTATTGATCTGCTCTAAAGCCCTTCTGCTGACACTTCACTTTGAGGCAGTTTTTTGGACTCCTTTCCTGTAAGTAAAGGCAGAAATGTCTCTAAGTGCCATGTGGATACACTATTGTAAGCAGTCCTCTCAGCCTTTCTGCTATGGCCACAGCATCCTCCAGTGCTTTTTCCATGGCTCAGCCATCTGTCAACCCCACAGACTTGGGAAGGATGCTTGGTTTTCGTGTGTTTTAGAGAGACTGTGTTACCAATTTCCATGCCTTTAGCAGATTGCATCTCAGAATCAGTTTTGATATCGGTTAATATGTTTTTACATTTTGCATATCAGAATTTTTACACATTGCTTTTTGAGGGATGTCATTTTACGTATAATTGCCTCTGTTGTTTAACCACATTCTCTTTTTTTGTCATTTAGATGATTTTTATAAGAATACAATTTTATGTTATGGATGTAATATAGTGCCTTTAAAAGTTCTTGAAGATATTTTACCCTTTTTATTACTCCCCTTCATCCTTTAAAAAATTTCCTGGTTACCACAGTTTCCATTCTGAACTTAAATTTTACTGTAGTGATTTTTTTCATTTCTATAAGATTGCTGAATCTGAATCTGTGGTAGCATTCTTCCTTTTGAAAACAGTTGCTTCAAGGAACACTCACCAGTAATTTCTAAGAATTTAACTTTTGCATAGTGTTTTACCCTGACAGTTAGCAAACATTAATGGGAAAGGAGAGGTCTCATTGCAGATGCGTTTTCAGTTCTTGCAGGTTCTCTTTTCATTGATAGTATTGCATAACCAGCAACCCCTCCCGATCATGAAATCAAGAAAACTCATCATATTCTCACCATCTAAGCATGGAATTTTAATGTGAATTTCTGTGGTGCAGATTTAGAGATTTTGGTTTTTAATGTTAATTTATATTAACCACATACACCAATAATGCAGACTTTCTGTCCCTGTGTTTTCCTCAGCATAAAGCTTTGGTCTCTAATTTGCTCTTTGATTTTCTAGAGTTCCACTATTTATTGACCTTTCACAAAGTGCCTGAGATTTATGTCATGCCAACTCTCTCACTCATAGCTGTAGGTTTTCCCCATAACTCCACTGTTACTTCTCCCACTGCTGCTGTTATCCACATGAACATTCACCAACAGCTCCAGAAAAACATTCTTTAGGTAATTGTCCAGATGGCTCATGAAATTTCTGCATCTGGCAGAAAAGCCATCATGCATAATGTACTTACTTATGTGGAGAGGTTTTTTTTAATAAAACATATATTTTTTAAAATACAGAAATTAGGAATTGTAATTGGTATTTTTGCTAGATCCTATTGTTACAGAATGTTTATAAGTTGTTTCCTAAGAAGCATGGAACAAAGAGTATTGACTCAAGAACACTAGGATGAGCATTTACAAAGCTACTTGTCTTCATACAAGTCTTCCTTTAAAGATACTATTTGCCACATGTTTATAATAGTTGACAATTGGCAAGCTATGAATATGTGATGACTTTATACCAATCTAGTGTCCAATGGTTTCTTTGCTTTAGACTAGATTTCTGTGTGTCCTGATAGCCACATTTGAGTTCTTTGGGACAGTGTTAGAAGGCTTCTATTTTATTGGGTAATTTCTGAGTTACTATTAAAGTCCAGTCATAATCCACAATTACCAATTCTACATATATTTATTCAATGTTCTGATGATTAATAATATTATTATTAGGAGGTCTAGTGGTTTTATGTACAGTGTCCTGGTCTTTTTTTTAGGTAGTTGAATGTATAATTTAACAAGTGACTTAGAACTTACCCCAGGAAGAGTCTCAGTTGTTTCATTGGCATTGACAGATCTCCTGAGTGGGATGATAATAACCAGAGGCAAACGCTGTCATAAACAATGATTTTACATGGCTTATAGAAACTCACAAACAATTCAATCAGTCCTGTAGCATTAGTAAAACCTCTTTCACCAGCAGGAGAAGAGGCGCCTTCTCACATGCATTTGGAGACTATAACACAGTCTAAGATCCATTAAATTTTAATTCCTCTGATTTCTTGCATCTAGCTCTATGCAGCCTTGCCTTGTGCACTCCTTACTCCATCCTTCTGTGTTTCCTGTAGTCCTTGTATGCATAAAGCATCTGAGCAGCCCCGTTGCATCCTTCATGCTACTTTTTTCTATCAGAGAAAATAGGAATTCCCTTTTGCTTTGAGTCACTTGCTGTGAGAAAAAGGAATTTTCAGACTTAACTGCAGCTTTACTCCATTCTATGGCATACACCCACATAAAAGATTGAGGAGGATGACTCATGTCTGGGTAAGTTTATTGCTTTACAGAAACCTAATAATTCTCTAGGAAAAGGTATTGGAAAACTGGTTAGAAATTCAGTTTTAGAGAAAGATGGTTCATACCATGCCAGAAAGAAAAGGACTCTGTGGTGACCAAGCATGCTCTGGAAATCATTTCATATAAGATATCAGAAAAGCTGCACTTTCGGGCTATGCTAAAGCCCCTCTTTCATTTTCTTCTAGTGTATATTTTGGAGTACATACAGTAAGTACATGCAGATAAAGGCATTAGAGATGTTTCTGGGTCTTTGCTGTACACTTCAAAGGTACAACTGTAGAATTTACAGACAAAAACAGGCCAGGGTACAGTAATGGAGAGGATGATATTGCAAATGTATAGGCTCTCGGTCATTCCTTCATTTATCTTCAGCTTGATGGAAGAAAGTCTACAATAAGTGAAGGATGGTCCTGCTGTAATAAAGCTGTCAGCAGTAACGAAAGTCGTTTGTGCATGGCCTGCCACACTAAATTACTACTGACTGCCCTCGGCACAGCTCTCATCAATCCAAACATACCTGCTGCATAGGACGACGTGCACCATGGGGGAAGATATCATTATTCTCTCAGGGATGCCTCTGCTGGTTCTTCATCATCTCCCATTCCTCCTCTACATAAGTTATCATTGATCAAGTCCTGTTATTTCTTCAGGTATAGAGCCATGGTACGAACAGTAACACCATTACTCTTCCCTGCAATTCACAGACACCTCTAAATTATTTCTTGCCCTTCCAAATGAGTTATTGTCCAGCATCTAAGCATCTAAGCTCTTCTTTTTTCCCACTTGTGCCCTGAATATCAATGTTGAAAATAAAAAGTAATACTCCACTTAAATCCTTACTTCCTAGAATTAAGTCAATCACTGTATCTTCTCAAAAACAGATCCTTGGACCACTTCTAATTAGCTTTCATTAGTGGTTGCTCATGTACAAATTTCCTGCAGAGTGGGCCCTGAACAAAAAACACATCCAAATGGTAGCAGCCTGAATGCATGGGCAACCTTCCATGTAAAAAAATCAGGGTGGTCATGTGGGTATCAGAAAAATAAATTTAATCATCTTATCCCTTGGCTATAAATGTCATGAAAAATCACTGACAGGGAGGAACATTTGTTCAAATTTAATTCTCTGGAATTAATTTTTCTGTACAGGAGAGAATAATGGTATTCTGTTTACATAATCAGCACTCCCTAATTATATTATTTCTGATGAACTCATCACACCTTGACATTTATTTTACATTACTTGTACTGTATCAGTCTCAAAATTAAACCAACACTGAATGCTTACCCCTGAATCTGTCTCTCATGCCTGGTCCCAGGACTGTTTCTTCTGTAAAGCTATAAATGGTATAAATTCTGTTGCACAGCATAGTGAGAGGATTCACATGTTTAGTGTTTGGTAACTACACTTATGTTCACTGCTGTTGGAACATCAGCTATAATTTTCATTCTGTATATAAAGACTGGCTACTCTGTATCATCTCCTAACTATCCATCCCTCAATCTGTGATCCCATCTTCAGGTTCTGTACAGACACTACATGCTGCCTGTGAGTTGTACAAGGTTCTGGATTAAAATAGTAGCAAAAGGATGATATGTCTGTGAAATCCCTGTTTCTTACTTATATGTTTTCTGTTCCTTTCTATGCATTGTTTCAGAACTGTATTCAATGGATAAACCCCCATTTGTCAAAAGTTAGACTCATCAATGTAAGATTTGCAGCAAATTTGAACTTTCCAGTTCAGGTGAAAACCTGAAGTGAGCATTCCATAAGACATCCTGAAAAGCTGCCCTTTAACAGGAATCAGAACAGATCAGAACAGCAGTAAGGTAATTTTTGTTGCTCATCTTAAAATCAGTCAGAAGTCAATGACTTTCTTAAGATATTGCCAGAGGATGGAGTACCCAGATCTATTTTAAATAAAAATCACATCTTACATCTGTATCTTATTTGTTTATGCAAAATAAGCACTGTCTTCTACATAAAAGTGATTCACTCTCAATATTTTGTGTGACGGCAACTCAGTTTTATAATACCCATCACTTCAAAATTACTGCATTGTAAGGTCTGTGTCTTTAAAATGGCTTTGTTACCTGTATCAAATGAGCTTTTAGAGTCCAGCACTAAAAGTTATTAGCATCCTAAAAAACTAACACTTTTCATTTGAAAATGTAAACCTGGCTCTATCATAAAAAGCAATGAAAGGAATATATCAGGGAGAAATATGGGAAACTGCCAGGTTAATAATTTGGAATATTGTGATGAAAATATGTCTGGAAAAATGTATTTGATTGTTTAAAAGAAGTCATTCCATTATCTATTAATATTATTAACTATTTAGCCTTCAAATTTATACTCAGGTATAAGTCATTAGACACAACATTTACATTTACAGTTATCAACTAGGTTAGATGCCAAAATGACAACAGAAGGAAATGGAAAAACAAAAGAAATATATAGAAGAGTGTAAAATAGATTGTGCTCTGTGATTTTGTGTGTTTATGAGAGGACGTGTGTATAGATTAATATGTGTACATCACAATGAAATTACTGTGTGCACAATTTTAAGAATTTCATCAAAGTTTTAAGGGCAAGAATTGATAATTAGGAAATAGCAGGACTAAGGGAAAGCAAAGATGCTTTAGGCTCTGGTATGTATGCATCATGATACATCTCTTAGCTCCATGATCATTCGCTTTTATTTACGGAGAACTGTTGCCTCAATCAGTGCTCAGAATTCACAGGATGTACCTAATGAATAGCTCTTTAATATTTGATTTTCTTCTTATTGTTCAGTGTGTTCTCTTAGTTCTTATTTACTACATTTCATTCTAACCCTGCCCTGAATACACAACTGTTCATTTCCTCATGGACTTCTCTATGGTGCTGATGACTAAAATCTAAGTGCTTTGCAAACATTAATGAATTTATCTTCTCCAACCCAGGTGAGATGAAGGCTGTCATTATCCTCTTATTGTAGACCTAAAACTGAGCCACAGAGGAGATCAAGTCAAACAAGCCACTAACACCAAGCACACTATCTGAGATATGTAGCATCTTTATTTTCAGAGTATTTAGCAGATCTGATTTTGTATGCTGAGAGCACATCCCTGATTGACTGCAGCTGTAGTTGTGAGGATTTTACACTCCTGCCAATCAGGAAAAGTGTCTCATGCTGGGCACCCTGGGAACAAGGAACAAACTGTTAATGGCCCCATCTGAAAGCCCCACTTGGATTTGAAGTCACTTACTAAGCAACACATCAGAATTCATCAGAAAATACCTAATTCTTGAGTTCAGCTTATGTCTGCTTTAGCTGTGAGACTTTCTTTTCTTTAAATTCCTGCCTCAAAAAACAAGCAACTTCTAAAAATGCACAACAAAAGAAGGAAAATTCCATGCAAGTTACTGGCACTGTGCAACAGGGATTTCCCATACTTCCTTTTTCAAAAATGGTCTATGTGTTTTATCTAAAGTCACAGTCTAAATGGCAGACATCTGGAAGTCCATTTAAGAGAAGTCCAACCAAGTCTTATTAGAAAACCATCATTGTGGATGGAAAGACAAGTGTATCACCAGGACAGCAGAAGCTGACTGTAGTCACCCATCTCATGAGCAGTTACAGATCTGTTTAGTTTTCTGTCTCTTTCGCATCTGTGACCTCAGAAACACATTTTTGTCTCATGTAACGGATGGAAATGTGCAAAGAGTCTCTGCCATGTAACATCACCATTTTTATCATAGAATCAAAAAGTAATTGAGGTTAAAAGGGTTATCAACCTTTGCCATTTTAAGAATGTACTCAACTAGCAGCGATTTAGAACCTTGCTACTACTAATTTCTCGTTCCATTCAGGACACATCCTCTGACCTGCTCATTACCAAATGAATGAGAAATATTATCTATCCATTTTCTTTCTAAGTACCATAAGTGTCTCAATTACCTATCTAAAGAGAGTCCCACATAAAAAGCCTGCACCTACAGCTTCATTGCTCAACACAGAGAAACAAAAACCTCCAGAGTCGGTGTAAATTATCAGTAAAAAATATGGATGGTTTTTCTAGGGCTCGTGATAATGTTAAGTATGATTAATATAAAATATTACATAAAAAGTAGAATAAACCTTAGTGCAGCATCCAGATGACAAAAGGTTTCAGTGCTACTAATACAAGTTTAATCAAGAATAGTAAACTGAGCAAAGCAGCCTCAGAGGACATTTTCCAAATGACTATTTTAATGTCACTTAGTAGATTAAAAACAAAGGGCAGCATGCTCAGTTTGGAAGGAAAGATATAAGTAATTTCTAACACTCCATTGACTGCAATTATTTATGCCACTGCAAGGAGTAGTCAGAGTGAGCATCTGAATTATTATAAACAATATACAATATAAATTTAACTATTTCTCTATTTATCTTGATCATAACAATACTGGTCAGTAATTTTTGTTGAAGAAGAGAACACAGTAAACATTGTGAACACGCCCCAGAAAAGCTGAGGTATAAGAACCTAATGAAATAGGGCAGAGACTGAATGATCCTGCCAATAAAATTACCTAAGCTGTCAACTGCAATTTTAAACCTTTTAGATTTTTCTCTTGCTCTTTCTTCTCCAATTTTTCCCTACTCCATCTACTCATTTTTTTTTAGTGTTAAAATACTTGTTATTTAGTAAATACCCAAGGCAAATACTTCAGAGACAAGTTCTATTATTTCAATGATGAGATGAGTTAGTTTCTAGCCTGAGACAGTCACACAAATGAGTATCTTGGTATTTAATGACCATCCTACAGAATCGAAGAGTTCATCATGAACCAGAATGTCTTTCTGTATCTCCTATGCCCTCTGGATGCATATGCTATGGGAACAAAGGTATTGCAATGCTCTGACTTTCTTTGTTTTCCCCCATGTTTTCTTTCTCTGTAGTGTATTTGTTTCTCCTAAATATTTTCTCCCAAACTTCATTGCTTTTCTAGTCTTCCTATTTATTCTTTGTTTTCCAGGTCCTTTCTCACCTTCATTTTTTTCTTTTCTTTCTTTCTGTTCTATCTCTTCTTTTAAAACTTTTTTTGCTCTGTACCCAGGTCTACCCTCCTGCAACCTCAGTCTCTCTAGTCCCCATTCCCACCTCTTTTTGAGTATAATCTTCCTTCCAGATATATTCCGTTCTTTCTCTTGTAGATTTTCTTGTCTTTCTTCTCTGTGATCCTACTGACGAGTGGCCATAGAAATAGCTACATGCCAAGTATTCACTATACCTTCCTTTTCCAAGTGAACCAGATTCTATTTATTAGTATGATTTGCATTTCAAAAGAAATGAGACACCCTCAGTGATCCCAAAGGGCTTGAGGGGTAGGAATAGTACATTTAGGCTAGTACGTCTAGGAATACTACATTAGCAGGCAATGCTCA
Organism: Sialia sialis; assembly: GCA_009812075.1. Lineage (NCBI taxonomy): Eukaryota > Metazoa > Chordata > Aves > Passeriformes > Turdidae > Sialia > Sialia sialis. The sequence goes on along the minus strand of VRYO01001269.1, from coordinate 26,539,067 downwards.
TGTAAAACAACTTTTAATCAAGTAAACAAGACCAGCAACAAGAGAAGGATTTTAGAGAGACCAAATACAAGTGATTTGAAATTTTTTTTTTGGAAGCCTAGGGAAAAACTGCCAAATTTTTACTGGACTCAGATGTCCTACTCCTTGATTCCAATACCTTGAATATACTGTCATATCTGTCAATCTACTACAATTTGTTCTGTCTACTTCTTCAGTTTGGATTATAGCCTCTCTAATGGCCTCTGGTTGTTGCATTTACAAGGAGGACAGGATCTGTCTTTCTGTTTTCGCATACGAATCTCTATTCTTTAAAGAAGCAAGGATCAAGAAATTCCCATGAAGAAGCCTGCACATAGCTCAAAGAAATAAAGAGTTTTCCTGTGTTTGGATTTTAGTTGAAACCTAAAAGTGAGGAGAATAGAACAAGTGGCATGTGTAGTTCATGGTTAAAAATTTACAGCTAACCACAGCAAAACTCAGAGAGTGAGTTCTCTCCCTGGAATGCCTGACCTTCCAGGTCAAACACTTTCTCTCTAGTCCTCCCTTCCACAGCAGATGAATACAAACTTTACTGCAGAGATAGTAAAGTTCCATGCAAGTAACTGCTGACTAGGGAGAATGGCAATTTGCAATGAGGGATGACAGAGGCTTCTCATGTACTTACATGGAAACAGTCAATATATTTTTCTTCTATCATCAAGTGGCAACTAAACAAAGCTGCTTTTCTAGCCACCAATTTTTCAACACAATGCCACTGGTACAAAGATAAAATGAAACAAACATAAAATGAATTAAACGTATGTACAACCATCTTTAAGACCTAATAATTAATCATTTCTAACCTTCTTTAGAGCTCATCCCTCATCAACTGTAATAGTCATTATTTAAGGGTACAATTGCAACATCAATTCAAACTGAGCTTTCAACTGCTCAAGCACATCTTAAAAATGCAGTAGAGTTAATATTTTTTTTTAAATGTAATAAGATTTATTTTAACATAGTTTTAGATTAGCAGAAAACAAAGAATAGCTCACAGACTATAAGCATCCCTTCTCAAGCAGCTATACCCATTCAAACTCAAGGTCCACACCTTTGCTCTGGGTGCAAATTGCCAAAATTCCTTATTTTATGTAATTGTGCACTGCAGTGTTCTAATGCTACTCGTACCCTAACTTTAAATTTTCACATGTGATCCTAGCTGCAGGACCAGCCACTGTTCTGTGAGACATTTAATGCAAAAATTTAGCCTGTGTTCAGATATTCTCTGCAGTTTCAGCTACAGAGGTATAACCTCATTTGGTACCACAGTTCTGTTGTGGGTTGCCTACACCATAGCAAGGCCAGCAGAAGGAAAGGAACCTTTTTTTGAGTCATCCTCATCTACTGCAGCACAAGGAAAACATTATAGCTGAAAACACCAGTGAAAGCTCTCTGTGCGGTGCCAGCTGACTTGGCCCTGGAACAGAAGAATGACAATAAGAGGCTGGGAGTCTGTAACAGCTCTCATTATGCACTGAGCTGTGCAGAGCAGATGATCGCAGAGGGAAGAGATGTGTGCTGACTTCATGTTTTCTCTTCTGGATTTCATTGTCCCCATGACTAAACTGAGATCTTGTTCAGAATGAAAGCACCAACGTGCTTTCCATGCAAGAAAAATATAATGCATAGATGACCTTGAATTTGTGTATGTGCAGACTGTGGTTTGTACTGCAGAAATCACTTTGAAAAGTTACTTGAATTCATTGCAATTTTGGGTAAAATGTCAATTAGACTTACATACTTTTGAAATGCTTTTGTGAGAACTTTGTTGTACCCCAGATGATAGAAATTCTTCTAAAAGACAGTAGCAACCTTGACAGGTTTCCAAAGTGTCAACCTGCCCTGTATAAGAATGCAAGCTACCATACAGCCTATGTCAAGCTGGTCAGTGCCACCTGCACCCAGTCCCAAGATAACAATTAAAAATTAGAAAATTCATAGTTTAAGAACTGTATCTTGTTTCCTCTTATTCCCTTTCCTTCTTTACCTTAACACAATTTAGTCTGCTAAAACTCTCCTCTGAAACCGCATTGTGAGAGGTTTTGATAGGATATCACTGTGTTAGGACATCTCTCCAAGGAGGACCTGAGGGAAATGTACAACGGATTTGCATTAGTGCATATGAATTCAGTAATGTATCAAGTTGCCTTCATCCTAGGATGTGGAAATTCAAAAATCCAGACATGGCTGATGTGACCAGACCTCACAAGTTGTAGCTAAGCACCCAAAGCTTTGGCAGCTTTCCTTTATTAGCAGATGTATGGGGTTATTTCTGGGACAGAAAGGGGGTTTTGCCTCTCTCAGTTTTCTTCATCAAACTTGAAATTCTGACTTCTGGAGATTTTTGTTGAAAGATGTCAGTACTGTGATAAAATTTCCAATTATTAATTTCACTGTTTGCAAATTATTTCTACATTGAAGATAGACAGCTCACAGAAAGATGTAGTTTTCTATATTAATAGTAAAGGGTGGTAAGCGTGAAGAAGGAATTATTTTAATAAGATTTTCACTCTTTACTGTGCTCAGCTGAAGAGAAACATGTGACTGAGAAATCGACTGTCTGGTCCCTTCTCAAGGCTATCCAACAAAATCACCTGGTTCCATATTTTCCAAGTCCACTGTCTGCAGGGTGTAATTTGGCTGCACATTTGCAACTGCCCATGAAATCTGAAAGTGTCTGTAGTGTCTTGGAAAAGGTGCCCAAGATTAGAGGATCTTTTCAAAAGTCAGAAAATTACTCCAGAAAATTTCCTTGTGAGATGGAAAAGGAAAGCAAGCATAATGATGCAAATAACTCTCATCTTATTCTAAGATGAGCAGTTTATATCTTAATAAAATAACCATGAGCATTTCAGATGAAGCATAATAGGAAAATTCAGTGACAGTTGCTCGTTAAGGCCTAGTTTCCCTCATTAATACGTTGGCAGATTCACTTCAGGTGCAAAAGACCTGTGTTTTTTCTCATGAAAATTTTGTTGTGACTGGATAATTCTCAAATTACAGGACAGATAACTTTGGATATAGATGACACAGTGCAGTCTATTAAGGCCAGTTCTTTCCTCTATCTAGCACAAATCATTTCATTTGCCAGATGTGTTTCTGGATCTAAATGCTCCTGAGATGCATGCTCATAGGGTTGATATCTTTTGTAACTTGAGAATATTTTTCAGAGTGCCTACTCAATGAAGTAGAGATATTTAGGGATAATGCTATCTGAAATGTTAAGTGAACAGTTTATTCTTCCTATATGTATGCAGGGAAAAAAAGTGCTCATGACATTTGTTTAAGTTATGTCTGTCCTATAAATTATAGTTGAGGAAATACCCACAAAACTAAGACCATAGAATGTGGTTTTACCTTGCATCACCCCACATACCATCCTGATGATTTATGAAGCCACAAATGAAATTCAGATCACTTCCCAGGCAGAAAATTTACTTCAGGAAGAGCAGGGCTTTATCTGCCTCCTTTGTAATTTTGCAGAAGAATCAGGGTCAATGATGGAAGCAGTGGGCTTGGCATGCAGACCTGCAAGAGAGATTGCAGTTGTACTGTGGCACATCAGTATCCTTCCCTGCACATTACACCTCCTGATGTCAAGTTCAGTCTTGAATAGTGTGGCTTTCATGTCACTCCTCAAGAGTGTCACTTTTTAAGAATATCTCAAGAGTAGAGATGCAAACCTATCTGACCAAAATCCAACATACACAATAACCAATAACTGTTTATTATTACTGTGAGTAATCCACACTCAACTTTCAACATTTTTCATGATTATTTTTCTTAAAGACTGAGTATCTTTGAATCGTGTTGAACTTGCTGTAACATTCAACATTAGAAGTGGCAACTTAGCAGTCTAAAAAAGCGATTTCACTAAGCTAAGTAGTGAAGTGCCAAAACCACCCAAGGGCTTCAATGGAATCAGCATAAAACCAGTGTAAATCTGAAAACAGAGAGTAATTTATAAAGGCAGAGTGATTATCAGAGACAGGGTTCCATCAAGGGCGTAGCGGGACAACAACTCGATCTGTATGGTAAATTGCAAGGCTAGCTTTAATGACCACAAAAGGTTGAAATCTTTGTTCTGTATTTCTAGAAATCTGGAACTCTGGCAGGGCAGCAGCTGCTTGGTGCCACCACACTTAGTTAAGATAGATCAGAGTGATTTCTGTGATACAGACATTGAAAAGATGGAGAGAAACCATGAACACAAAATAGCTTATGCAAATTGCCTCTACTGAAGCTTCAAAATGCAGCCTGGGTGGATTAATCAGTGTTAAAAGAAATAGCCAACAGAATAAAAAATACTGTGATGTGTCTAGACTTTTCTTCAGGGAAAGAATATTTTGGTCCTGGGCCATATCTCTTGGTTTGTTTATGGAGTTACAGCATCAGCTATCATTAAGCACTGTTAAAAGATGAAAAGCTCGGTTTGGAAGCTGGGAGCTTGGATCTGGAAGGATGAGTAGTGGCAGGTTGCTCAATATCTGGAGCCAGTTTTCAACAGCATCTGCAGTATATCATTAAATTTATCCCTTTTGGACAGCTGTTTGCATCAACCTAACAGTGATGACTATATCCTTGTGTTTTTGTACACCTGATGGAAATATGCTTGTAATAAGTATTATCTGATAGCGATGTGGACTTAATATTCATGTGATAAGACTAGTGGAAGATGATGTCCTTTACGCTACTCCTGTTGGTGCCATATGTTTCATGTAACATTTTGATTAATCGATATGTATGAAACAGCAGCTCTGACATGACTGTAATTAAAACAGCAATATGGGACAGATTCTCATTTGGCACAAGCAGGCACTGTCCTGTTGACTTCAAAAAAGTCATCCCCTATTCATACCAGAGCAGCATTCAATCTCACAGTGGGATTGGAATAAAAAACCAGAATAGGCTGAGTCAGCCGACTATGTCTCAATCCAGAGGCCACCTGTGAAATAGTAACAAAACCCTGAGATCACAAATGTATGGCAATCCTAGATGGTGTTATATGCTCAGCCAGGGAGCATATGATCCTGCCAGTAGCTAAGAAGAGCATATTTGCTACCCAGTTGATATTCCTATTTTTTCAAGAACTAGATTTGATGGAAAGAAATATATCCAAATTAATGTTATATTGTAAATGTGTTAACACTGTAATAATTCCAGTGTGTAAACAGTAATTTGTTTTGTATGTGCTTGAAGAAGAGGTGGCTCAGGCCGTGGGGAAAGACTTTCATGTCATAGTTACGTTACTGGAACAGCACTGAGGTATGTCAGTTCTTGCTATTTGATAAATGATTTAGAGACTGCAGAAAATCAGTGATCAGCTAGTAATCTTGTCAAGTGAAAAGCTGGTTTTCTTGAACCTTCTTTATGTTTGGTCAGTGTGTAAGTGCCCAAGAGATGATGAGACTCTTGCGGCTGATCAGTCTGTCAGTGTCCCATTATGGGCACTCCACTAAACAGCTCGCTATATTTGAGGCCAGTTCAACTGACTTGTTCAGAGATACACACCAATAGCACATCAGAGGCAAATTCTTTACTGCAATTCAGGAAGAGAGAGCCCCATCCTGAATCTCCCCACTCCTTGCTGAGTATGTTATCCACTGCCAGGAACTGCTAGCACCCTTAAAGGATGGAATAACATACAGTAATGATTATAAGCCGTACCTTTTTCATTGAAGAATCCAGCCTACCCCAGTAGTGCGGCTAATCAGCAGGTGTGGCTTATCTATGGACAAATCCCAGTGAAATGCCAACCTGGAAGTGAGAGCCAGCTGGGGAGAGAGATGCCGTGGAGCCGCTGCCGGGTGGACGGTGAGCCAGAGCCCCTGGTGAGCGGGCAGCAGGCCACCGCTGGATTGGCGAGGCCAGCCCGGCGTCGCCACCTTCGCAAGAGCGAGCGATTCACCTTTGCCACCTTCGTGCAGATGAACAAGCCGCCTTCACCGCCGTGAGAGAGGCACCACCGCCTTCATTGTCGTTAGAGCAAGCGCACTTACTGCCACTGGCGCTGCCGCCTTCACACTGAGGAGTGCGCTGCCGCTGCTGCCTTTCATGGGCAAGCGAGCTGCCGCCACCACCGAGCAGGCAGGGGCCGCGGAAGCCAGCACCGGGGGCAGGAGTGCTGGGGCCCGTGGCACGGGAAGGGCTCCTGGGGCTGCCTTTAAAGGCTTCACTGGTCTATTAAATCTGTTTGCAACTTGAGCATCTGACACCAAATCCTGCGCTGGCGTGATTCTGTTGCTAACTCAACACTTTGTCGCACATGGATCATCACTTTAAAAAAAAAAATGCGGCTTATATTTGGGTGCGGGTTATATATGGACAAATCCCGTGGTCTACCCAGCTACCCAGATGTGCAGCTTATAATCAGGTGCGGCTTATAGTTGTGAAATTACTGTACTTTATTAATAAGTACACTGACAATACAAAATTGTATTATCCTAAGATAATCATTTAGTGTACTCAGAGTAAGGTTCTTAACCAATAGGCACCTCTCAGAGGAGAACATAAATTCAGCCTGTTGACTGATTCCTGAAGGGAGTCTTCCCTAATTTCTCCCCATCTTTTATACTATTTCTTCACATTTGGGTGGGGCTTGAGTGACTCTAGTCATAAATACCCTTGTTACTTCTGGTGCAAAATTCTCTAGTTTCACTCTTAAAGATGTAGTCAATGAAATATAGAGAGCAAGCTCAGCAAGGGGCAGTCATACCTTGGAGGCAGATAACTTTGGCTTTAACTACAGGGATTCAGGTGTGCATTGACATTGCAATGAGATTGCAATGAAGAAAGTTAATCCAAGGATAGCAATTTTGCCACAGTTGCATGTTCAACATGTTCAACAGCAAGATGTCCCATGTACCTTGGCTGACAGCTGCTATGTGATTTATTGGCTACATGGCACCATCAGGTTCTCATCCCTGGAAAGACTGCAGCAGAGCCTGGCCATGGTTTTTCATTCTACTCGACCGTCCATTTAATTCCTCTTACATGGGCTTAATGTTGCAGGCGGGGAATCATTGCTGAAGAGATTTCCTACATGCTGACTGCATTCCGTTCAGGAAGTTGCTGCTGCATTTTGCTATAATTTCTGTGCTCTTATAGCTTTTGTTAGAATGTGAATTTAATTTCCCAGTTTTCTCTAATTTTACCCCCAAGAATCTTCCCACAGATCTCATTGCATTTCTACAAATCTATAGATCACGTCAGAAAAATCTGTGTTAAATAAGTGTCTAACACAAGTCTTGAAAAGAATGAGATCTGATGCAAAGTTAAACTCTTATGTCACCTCGAGGTCTTGGAGTAAATTGGTCATGGCCTGATTTGGAGTAAGTCTGCAGTATCATATGTATTTTTGCTCCACTGAGAAGCCAGCTTGAGACAAGACAGGTGACAATGAAGTCTACTACTATAAACTGTACAGTTTGTAGGGGTGCAAATTAGTTGATAATATCTCTTAAGAATGGGGAAAGGGTCTTATAAAACTGCAACTATTCCAGATACAAGAAAAATCTTCAAGTGGCTGAGATTAAACAAAAAGTTTGGGAATACTGAATTAAGATTGTGAGTTAAAGTATTTTCTATCTTCTATAATGAAAAAAAGATGAAGATCTGGGTCTAGACACCTAGATAGATATAGTTAGGATAAACTGAACTGGGATATCTTGTTCAGTTTGTGTTTGGAGACATCCACATCTTCATCCTCATTTAAAGTTGGTAAAGCAACTCCAGAAAAATCTGCCAACTTTGGTTTATGGTTCTTTAACTTGGCTTTGTTGCATACTGTTCAATATCCTATGGAACAAGATACATTTGCAAAAAAAAAAAAACAGTACAATTTCTCTTCAGAACTTTGCTCATTTGATGTAGTTGTCCATTTTTATGACTTAGTTATGCATCAAGGTTATAACAGTAAATTTACACCATGGTAAGCTTCGTTTCCTCCTTCCATGTTGTCAACTACAGGAAGGTCATCATGGAAGAAAATTAAATATGGGTGAAAGCAGAATCTCATTCTTCATTACAGTGTTACAAAGATGTTATTTTTCATTATTATTTTCTCTATGCAACAATTTCAAATCCAAACAGTTCTGCTTGATGGCTACAGTGAAGAGATTCAAGATGGCATCTTGAAAAAGAAATCCCTACGTCATACACCCTCACAACAAATTCGTGTTTGCATTTTGTTTTTCACTGGTTTTCTTTGAAGTAAAGAAAAATTATTTAGACTGAAAGTGCCAGTTTCTTTTTGCACAGAATACAAAATTCAGGAATGCAGAGTAGGTCCTGTCAAGAAAGTTCAGGTTTTAAAATTATTCCAGACAAGTTTGCAGACGTCTGAAAATCTCTTCTGTAAAATTCTTAGATTATGTGTTATAGTGTGACTGAAAAATGTTGAAGCTCTTCATATGTTGCCCCCTGCCTATATCCAGGAACATTTAGAAGGATGTTACACAGTTTTTCTGAATTCATTGTTTATCCTCAGATGAATTTTATTCAAGGAAATTGTCTGAGAGCAAAATCTAGCCATCCCTGACCTTCCAAGGAAGCGTGTCTTTGTTCTAAAATAAAATCCTAATTAAACAAGAGTTATTACAAAAGCACAGCTTGTGGAACCTACAAATGGGGGAAGAAGAAATCCTTCTAAGCAGCCTATGAGAAGGCTGATTCAAGGCAGATTATAAAGAGAGTTATGGGGTCTCATTTTCTTATCTGCTTATACAAGTTATTGCACCTTGCCAACACTAGACTAAACCTGATGTAAATAATTAAGAACCAGGTTTAAATTGCTTCAAGATGCCATGGATCATAGGTACCTCTAGTTATCTATAGCAAGCTGAAGGAGGGAGAGTTAATTTTAAGGATTTAGCTGTGAGAGGATCTCTGTATTTGTGGACAGACAAACATCTGCCTACACACTTCAAACTGCAAACAGAAAAGGAAACAGCATCAGAAAAGAGTACCTAGGGAGGGGACTGGTGGATATTGCCCAGGGGAGTCCTGTAACCAGCTGTATCACTGCTCTGTAACACGTTTGTTCTGGAGGCATCAGGTCAGCCCAGGCTGCAGCAGAAGGAAAGGTGCTGATGCCCACAGGCCAGAGAGGGAGGGAATCTGCCTTTTGCTACTGTCCTAAGAACTCTGCATGTTGGCACTAGGGAGCACAGAAGCACCCTGTGGGCTGTGCCCCGTGCAAAAAGTAGAAAGGGACACAGCTGTAGCTAGATTTCTTCAAAATATTTAAGGCTAAATGTTAATAGGGAGAGAAAGATAAATGAAACAGGCTGATTTGCAGTATTTATGAAGAACTCATAATTGCATCAGAGAGAGAAGGCAGCTGCAGATTCTGTGTCCTCAGCCAGGCAGCGTGACAAAGTTGCTTCTCTGATTTTCCATGGATCATTACAGTAGGCTAGACTAGATAGAAATCCCAAGAAGCCATGACTAATACCAGAGTTCAGTTATGATGAGAAAGAAGAGTAGACCAAGATTTTGATCCAAGGTGGAGACTGCTGAAGAAAAAATTGTGGGAAAAGGCAGAAATCTTTGAACAGCTCTTGAACATTCTATTAACTCAAGAGAAAAAAAACAAGGACACTCATTCTTGCGAAGGCAGATAGTACCAGTGCTTTAGGAATGCTGGACTAATTGCATGTAGCTTTTACCTTTTGTTTGCAGGTAAGTGTCAATCAATGCAAGGAGCTGAAAAATCAAGTCTTGCTGATGCAGGATTAATTAGACTTCATGACTTCATGAGATCATTTCAGTCAACAGGGGGGAAAAAAGCAGCTCTACAGAGGTATTGCTATTTTTTTTTTCCAGATGACCCAGAGGTCATTCTTTTTACCTCTCCCTGTCTTGAATGGTGAAGGTAGGATGCTTGCACAAGGAGCTGAACAAGCAGAGTCTTCTCATATCCCTCTTTCCATTTCAATTTCTCATTTTCCAGAAGGGATGCAAGTGTGCTTTGCAGACAAACTGAAAATGCAACTGTGTTTGCATTTGACTCTTGGAAAAAACTCATTAAAAATTATAACAAATGTCATGAGATTAGGAAGATGGGACACTGGAGACTGAGAAAGTGGAGAAACACCTTATAGTCAGACTTTTTATTAAGAGAGGTGCGAAAACACTTTCCCTGTGGGCAAAAGGCTACGATCATCAGACTCACCAGTCTTTTTAACCACAGTGTTTTATCAGCTTTAGAAATAATGCTTCAGGAATATCCAATACAGGGGATGTTATCAGAAATAGTTAAACCCTCCCAAATACCTCTTGCATTATTGCAACAAATGTATGATAAGAATGGGGCTACAAACAAGAATTTAGGCAGCAGGGCTTGCCCACTCCTTCTCCAACCTTGACTCACCCATTCTGCCAGTCTAATCTGCAGCAGTCAGAGCAACTCATACTTATTAATCTTCAACTGGTGTCCCTCTCCAAGGACCAGAAGGATAGGCAGTCTTTTGTCCTTTCTGTGTTAAAGCTGCTGACAGAAAGCTGCTCCTGCACCCCTCAGTTTCTACCTGCTGTCATAGAAAAATGTCATAAAGGAAACCGACACTTTTACCTTCTGCCTTATTCTTGGGGGAAGAGAGGATATTCCCTCTGCCATTTTTCCATTTTAAAAAACATTTCCCCTGTCTCTCTACATGTAAAAATTCGACTTTTTATTCACTACTATATGTAGAAATGTAATATTTCTGTTTGCAATTCCAATTTCACAGTTGAGCAGGATCTGCAGAGACACAGAATTCTAATAAAATTGCAGAAATATTTAATGCAATGACTGGCAGATGGGGAAAGGGTTTGTGGCAGGTCCATTTTTCTGATTATGTTAACAAAACATGGCATGTGCTTTTCTAATACATAGACAACGATTCCATTTAAAATATGAATCTGATGACTGAAACTCATCCAGTGACTTTTTTAGAATGTGTTTATCACCTGAATGATCTAATAATACGGAAACAGTGATTATTCTTCCCTCAAATTAATGTTCCAGATTTGAAGTTTAATGAAGTTACATGAGGTAATTCCAAAAATTGTCTAAGTGCAACAATGCAATTTCAGTAAATTATTTATGCATACTTGATTCAGCAATTAGAAGACAGCAGCCCATAGTGATCCACACTAGGAAGCTGTTTTAATACAGATAGGTTTCATGTATTAATGTGGTAGGGGGATAGTACTAATAGAGAAGATGGAGAATCTCTGCAAAGTCAACTACATGAGGTAAAGTTTTCAAAATTTGTTCCAAACTGCTGTGTAATAGGAAACTAGTCTGGAAGTCTGAACATCTGCATTAAATCTGCCTAGCTAACATCTCTTATAAACCTAGTATCACAAGTTCTGAATCAAAAATTCCAAGCTCTTCGAGTTCTTGAACACGGACGTCTCAAATGTCACCTGTCCAGTGTGTCAGGTGCTCATTTACCATGTTTTCAGATTTAGTGGAATTTTAAATATATATATATATAAATATATAATATCCAGTTCTGTTACCTCCCCAAAATTGCATCTTTTAAGACAAAATTATAATTGTTAAGTACGGAAAATTATCACATATCATTAAGAGGTGACCTGGAGAGGGCACTGAAAGTTAAGCTACGCTGGGTCAGACAAATGCAGACCTCAGACAGAGCATATGTGTGTTGTTTTTTTGTTTTGCTTTATGTTTTTTTCCTTTGCCTTCTAGGACTGAATCAAAGCTAATTTGTAATGCATGTTTAGAAACCAAGTGAAAATTACTTCAGCTGACTTTACCTGACCCTGATGAGTCTCAATTATTTAAGGTTGCAAGGGAGTTATCACATGATTTGCCATGTGATTTATTCCTATCAATTATCGTGAAGTCTCCAAATGACTGAAAATATGAAGATAGTCCTTGAGGCACAGTTTAATTGGTGGTGCTGAAAGTCTGTGTTATGATCCCTCTCATTTATAATCTCATTCTTTCTCTCTCTCATTCCCAAATAACACGACTGCAGCTGTGGTGAAGCCAGCTGAAGTCTAGGAGCATTATCTTCTATCTCTAATTAGCGGCCTTTTAGTAATAGCACAGAGGAGTTAAGGGAAATTTCCCTCACCTTTTATTCAACCTGGCCCCATCCTAGGCTTACATATCAGACTTCTGTTTCTAGCACTTCCAAGTCTTACATGAAACACATTTGAAATTATATTCCTGTTACCAAGGAAATGCCTTACTGAAAATAGGTCCTGAAACACTGCAGACCACTGATGCAATCAAAATAAAAGCAGGAATCATCATCAGTGATTCACTGGCCCTCATCACCTTCCTAGACAGGACTTTGTCACCACACCCCCGCTCGCTTGGCTTGCCAGCAGAGCCATGCTGGAGTCACAGAGCAGTGAGACATATCTTCTGACGCTGTCCTTAATCCTCCCAGCCTTTTTCTTTCCCAGTGTGACACTTGTCAGGCAACTCTTCGTTTCTTCTCTGTAATAATGGTTCTGTTCATTCTCCGTGTCTGTCTCCCCTTATTATGAATCAGTCCTGCTGTCCTCCCAACCACCATAGTGCAGCAGCCAGGGCTGGCGCTTGTGACACTTTGGATCTTCACTGAGCACAGACTGAGCTGATGCACTCTTTGTCTTTCTTGGCCTCCCCATGTTATCCAGAAAAGTAGCTATCTAAAGACTACACCTTCTAATTCAACAAATTTGCTCCCTGTGGAGGAAATTTAGGGGTATGTTGCAGCAATTTATGCCAACAGCTGAGGAGGTCAGCTGGCATAAGCTGGCAGCAAAATAGGCTTGAATGCACTGAGGCAAAAAGCCAGTCCTGACTGATGTGGAATCTGTATAGCGAGTCTTAAGGCTATAACACCCTCCCTGGGAGTCCTTTGTACAGTGTGACAATCAGGAATTAGCGTGGCTTGGGTTTTGTACATGCCAAGCAGGCTCAAATGTCAGAAGGTGCACCCCAGGCTGCCTAGAGTCAGAGTGGAGAGGTGTCCCCTCCTCCAGGGTCTGCGCTGAGCACAAGCACAATGGGGATCTCCTGCTGGACTGTGGAGTCTTGTCACTGCACTCATCTATGCACATTTTTCCAGTCCTGTTGAACACATGGCAGCAAGGAAGAAAAGTCAGAGAGATTTATGCTGGTGGATTTTCTGTGAATGTGGGGTATATATGCCTAGGAGCAGTCAGAAGAAAGCCAGGAAATCTTTTGGTTTGGGAACAGAAGGATTCTGAGAGAAAGCCCTGATGAAGGAGGGATGTGGTACCAGGGATGCTGCCTCTAGAGTCACCTTCCAGATTAGAAAAAACTGACATTTAAAACTGACAAAGTCTGCATTTAAACTGACATCTAAGGCTTATAGGTCTGAAAATTTGTTTAGAGTAGACTGTGAACTGATATTGCAGCTTTTCACTGTGCACTGTGAAACAATGAGCTAAATACCAGCAGCACAGCAACTCTGTGGGAAATGTTGCAGCTCACACATAGAATACGATATATGATTCTTTTTTTGTTTATGGAAAAAGGAGGATTCATAATATCCTTGTGAAAAAAGAAAGAGGAAGTACAGTGCATCTATGCTAAACATTAAGAGGTTTTTGCTGAGGAAAAATTCACAAATTTCTTTATCTTTCAAATTGATGAAAATAGGTTACAGTGTGTGATATAAAAAATTACATAGGGTAACCATGCATGAGAGAAATTGCATAATACATTATCTAGTCTAAAACATTGCAATCTGATTTTATAGGGCTTCTAGACAGAAAAAGCCCAATACAAACAAAAATAAATGAAAGTACTTTCTGCTGCAAACATTTATTTTCACCTGTTTTTTGTGTGCTGTTTTTTTTTCTGTTTGGGCTTTTGCGTTAGTTTTTTTTCATCATGGAGATGTTGTGTGGCTTTGGTTGGGGTTTTTTTGTCTGTTTGTTTTGTCTTTTTTTTTTTTTTTTTACTTTCATAGCATTAGCAAGACCAGAAATACCACAGGATTTTGTGTTTATGAAATTTTCATTGTTCTCAAGTGGGCAGTTCAGATATCTCTCAGCTGTTCTGAAATTGGACTGAACTAGACCTTTTGAACTCACCCTATAATTGTGCATGAAATGATAGAACCACTTCCTAGTTCCAAAGACATTTTGAGCATATGGACTGCTCTGTTAGTGATTTCCCTATCCTTTCCAAGGTAAGACTGAAGTAAAAATACTACTTCTTGATTTATATTCTTCTTAGGTATTTACCTTCTTCCTGGACAATCAGCCTTGCATAAAGGTCTTGATAAATAAGGCTTCTGACCATAGCCATTTAAATGTAGCACTTCTGCAGTTTTTACCCTGAGTCAGTGTATAAAGACAAGTTTTCTCCACCTCAGAAATATTTTATGGGTTTTTTAAAAGGGAGGGGGAATATGATTTTAAAATGTATTGTTTTCATCTTATGCAAAGTTCACCATGACAGTCGGCTGGTAGGGATCAAAGTTTCATATGGCATGTTGAAAGGTCAGAGCGCGTATTAAATTGTGCACTGGAAAATCAAAGCCTTGTAATTTACAGGCAATAGCTCAGAAATTCATACTTGAGGAGCAGGGTCAAAAGAAAGCTCTTATCCTTCTAAATTTACTTGGCAGCACAGTTCCTTTCCATGTCATAGCAGTGCCTCCTGCTGCTACTGCCATGCAGGTCTGTTGATGTTTCTCCTAAAGATTTCAGGGCTTGTAAGGGTCTGTGCTCTCAATCTGCCTCCTGCTATGGTACAACTGTTTCAGGACTTGAGAAAAAAGTACCTTTGGAAATATTTGACAGAAATTTTTCTGTATCTCAATATTGTCATGGTAACATGGATAAAATAATGTCTATAACGTAAAACTTGTAAGGATTTGTGTTTGCAAACAAACTGTTGTATTTTTAGAGATGTCTTTGTGAAGAATCTCAATTACAGGCTTACTTTATCCATGTGTACAATAAGTACATCACAAGCAATAGAAGTTCTAAATTTTAAAAACATTTCAGTAATATTGATTTGTTTCAAAAACATCTTCCAGCTTGATTGTAAAAAATTGAGAGGATAATGTGTTATAGCAGCCTTGATGACACAGAAGAGTTGGATTCCTTTGGTTACAAACTAGGCATGGATATAGATTTAGTTAAATTGTTCCATATGAATAGTTTGGTTTACAACTGATTTTTATGTATTTGTCTCTCTTCAGTTATTGAATTAACTGAATCTATAAAGGATTTGTATTACTTTTAACTAAATAAATTAAAAAATAACCTGAACTAAACTTGTGCTACATGCTTTTGTAGACAAGGCCTAGGAATAGGAAAATTAACTTTTCTTTTATATTACTTGAGGCTTTAATCTTAGCTCACTTTTACTGCTCTTCTGACCAAGAAGGATAATTTCAAAAAGTTTGTGGCGCCATAGGGTAAGAGCTCAGAATCAGTCTATTATCCCAAAAATCTCTCTCCTACTATTGTTTTTAGTGCTAAATGTAGTATTTATTAATGCAAAGCTTTGATGATGATCTAGTAAGGGACACTGAGGGAGTGGAATATTCTCTTCCTTAGCCACATTCAGAAATGTAGTAGTGCTTCATCATGAGGCTATTACCTTGCATCCCTGCTCTGTCCCTAGTTACTCAGTTCATACTTTTGTGCTATTGAAGTTCCATTTCTGTCCTGTCACAATCTGGAGATATCCACAGGCTCTTGATACTCCTGGCAGAGTGTAGATTATTGGAGACAAACCAGAGGAACGCTGTAAAAGCTTAGTGGTTTTAGGCACAGTGGTATCATTTTAAATTTAATGTCCTGCATGTTCATCCTCAAAATGTTCATTGAAATTAATATACCTTTTTTGAGTATTAAATAAATTCTGACACTATTCTGTCCACCAAGGATTTCAGAATTGTCACTAACCAACTTAACTGTGAGGACAATAAGGAAAATCACTATCTCTGAGCTGTGGAGGGCCCACAGAAGAAGTGGATAGCTTTGATTGAGGTAGGCAGAAGAGAGCTGTGAATTCAGTCTGATCAATTTATTATACTATTAAGCTTACATGGTTCCCGCATTTATCCTGCTCCTGTAGGAGAAGGTGCTTTGAGTGAAACACTGTGAAACGTACTCACCCCTGCTATTTTGGTGTCACAGCAGAGAATCCAAGCACAATGTGGATGGTCAGATTTGAATACCACCCCTAATCCCTCCTCAACTAGACTTGAAACCTCCTGAAGTGCAAGGCAAGCCGGCATGCTGCTATCTCTACCCTGCCCACCTATAATTAAGCAAAGCTTTATGCCACTGAGGTTGTCCCAACACCATGTCATTTCCAGATAACCCTAATTCACAAAAAACATTGCAAATTTCTTTCTGAATTAATAAAAGGAGTCATGGCCCCAAAAGCTATGTAGTAATACCAAGAATGTTTTTCAGTTACAGACAGAAATAATGGAGCAGAGGATGGAAGAGATTTTTGTATGTAGCAATCGTAATTTCAGGGTGAATTCTTCTCAGTGATTTCTGCTTAAACAAGCTCAGGAGCCAAAGGATTTAGCTCAGAGGTGAAGTTAATAACTATTCCTCAAGATAGTGTTCAAGACTACACTGCCTACCAATTAACTATTATCAATTCAGAAAAGGAAATAAGCTTCTATTTTGTCTAGTGAATGAAATGAGGGGCTGAAGCAACCATTTTTATTGTTGTACTTATATGAATAATATCAACATAAGGCAGTCAAAGTGAAGACAATTATCTCTTCATTTTCAATCAAACTGTACAATGTCCCTGGGTTTTAACATCCAACTCAATCCTATTTCACAATTGCAGACATGAACTAGATACCAATTGATTTTTAAAATGGATGTGCTACAATTCAACAATAGCTGCAGGGCAGCGAATCAAAACTGCTCACGTGCTTGTGGCTCTGTCTCTCTAGTGGCTGAATTCCTATAAAGAGGATATCAGCTGATCCGGGTTTTGTGTAGACATCTCTGTGCAACCCAAACTTACCCTCATCATATCTGAGTTCCCAAGGTGGACAAAGGATACAGTTTAGCAGCAGGACAGGTTGTATATTTTGATGAACATGGAGATAGATGAGATCTGTGTAAAAATCATGATAGTACTAAAGCTGCAGATCAGAGCAAGAAGATCCTCAAGTTTTCCTAAAGGAGCTAAACATCTTTTGGGACAGAAACAAACCCCTGCAGACTTACATTTTACCACTAATAAGGCAAAAAACTTTGAGTTCTTTATGCCAGAAAAGGCTTTCAGAGCAGTAAGAGTGGACTTAAATTATAGGCTTTTTGCTGCGTCTCAGCACAGCATGTCCGTGTGCAATTTCTTCTCAGCAGCCCTCTGTCACTTCCTTTAAAATAACAGTCTGGAGATGTTCTGTGAAATTGTTCAACCTTTCAGAAACATGATGGTACAGACAGCTGCTTTTCCCCTGACCTGTATGAACCTGCCCCACTCTGCCTCTCCCCATTTCAACAAGCACTGCAGGAAAAAGTCTCCCACAATTTCACTGCAATTGGGCTTAAGTCATTTGCATGCAACATGAAATAAATTGGATGGGAAAGACTTCATAGCTGCATTTTCTGTTTCCTTTCCAAAGGAACCAGAAAGAATAGGTACTGTTCTTCTTTCAATGGACAAAATTCACTTCTGAATTCACCAGTTATTTCCCTTGTGACAGGACTAAATTTAGCCCAAAACATACTTTCTTCTTACTTTGCAATCAGATGTATTATGACTTAACACTTGCTTATAGAAATGAATTATACCTGCTTGAGTTTTTTTGTAAATTCACTTACTCTACACAAGTATATAGAAAAGAAACCTTAACTCATTTCTGTGCTGCATGTGGCTCTTTAGCTCCACTGTCTGGTGGTGATTTAAAATTTTATAAAGACAAATAAAATAATTTATTTTTTAATCTAAGTAAGATGTCAGTGTTACGCTTCATAGGACAAGGGTACTTAAGGTGCTTGGGTGGTATTGCTGGCTGTCAGTTAGATGAAAAACACATATTGATGTTAAATGCTTCTTTGCTCTTGAATTGAGCGTGTCTAACATTTTACTTGTTATATTAATTGGAAATTAAGTTATACAACTCAGATTTATTACTTCCTGAGCTTTGTGTATTATGAATCAAAATTCTGGATTGTTCCATTTAAGTAAGGGAACATTCAGAAAATTAAGAGATGCCCTTTAAGTATTTCCTTGGCCTACCTTTCCTCTTCTGTTCTTCAAAGAATTATCCTGAGCTCATAAATAAAAAATTTATGAGAAATTATTTCTATTCCTTTTCCATCCCCCTACTGTTTAACTTCTTTTGATGACAGTTTGATACTTTTTTAATTCTTGCTCCAAGCAAGTGTCCATAAATATTCTGGCAGGTGGTGAAAGGCAGCAGAAGAAAGGCTTTGACTTTCTTCTTTAGATCTGGTACTCAAGATATCATGGTGAGAACCCTGGTACACAGTCAGGTGGGCAGACAGAAGTTGACTGAGTAAGCAGACAGCCAAGTGTCCTGAGAAATACATTATCTTCCAAACCAGCACTACTGGCTTTGAAAGAAGTACTAGGCAACTACACAGTCTTCACTGTAGAAAAGATGAAGTACATTCAAAGCTGAAGCCTGCCCTGCTGACTTTCTCCTATCAGAGGACCTGATGAAAAGGCATAGACTGAGTTTGATTCACATGTACCCAGTATAACAGCTTCAACCCACAGACAAGGCAAAAACATAACCTGCCTTCTTGCAGCCCTTGTCAATGATGTCTTCTGGTTCTGCAGAGAACATCTGCATTCCTCAAGCCAAGACCTCAGTTGATTTGAAATCCAGGGAACGTAGAGTAACATTTTGTGAATGTTTTCTAAAAAGAAAATGAAAAGCAAATATACAGGGCATGTGATATCATCCCTTGTGTCCCAGGTTGATGTTGTGTCTACCCCTTCTCCCTGCTTCCCCACCCCC
>VRYO01001269.1:26492543-26519060 GCA_009812075.1 Sialia sialis | reverse complement strand
GGTGGGGGTGGGGAAGCAGGGAGAAGGGGTAGACACAACATCAACCTGGGACACCTTGTAACTTTGTCCACCTCCTACTCCCGTACCATGTTATCTGTCACTTTGTCCTTGAGCTTTTTTTACACCAGGTCTAAATGCATTAAAATGCCTCAGCTGAATGATAAGCATGTCTTCCTATACCTGTTTATTTACTGCAGTTCAATAAGAAGAGAAATGTTATGCTTGGAGGAAAATAGAGGAACTAAGTTAAACATGACAGAAAGTCCACCACTGAATTAAAATTGTTACAAGAAAGGCCTCTTGTATTTTCATAGGCATTCTTCCTGGACTTAGATGTAGTAAGACAGGATTTTAATTTTTTTAATTGTGGGCTAAAAGATTCAACAAGAGCATTTTTTAAAACCAATCTTCTCTAGAAGGACTTGCATGGGGATAACATTTATTTTACTTCTTAACAGAATACTCTTAGAAACTAGACACATATTTGTAAACAAGCACTTCAATCTGATATGTTGTAGCTATAGGTAGGATTATTCACACAAAATTTCATTATATTTTCACAAAATAGTTCCATTTTTCAATGCACAACTGCATGTTTGCTCTAATCTGCAGAATAGTTCCTCACCCTTCACATTTGCCAATTAGTCTTAACTGTGGGGTTTGGTGTGGAGTGTGGGATCTTCTGTAAAAGATGCTCAGTGTCTCATTACTGCATTTATTGAATGTCTTGGTCTCCAGTTCTCAGACCCTGATACTATCAAACACCGTTGACTCTTTTGAAGCTGACAGCTGCCTACCAATAAGGGACATGTTTGATTTTTCACATGAAGATATCAGATTCAACCTACAGGTTCTCCTTGCTGCCACATTCCTACACTCCCGCCCTCCGCCCCCTGCCCCGCCATCTGGGGCACCTCTGATGATTTTTGCTCTCTCATGTGCCCATGCTCTGTGCTCACCTGGAAGGTGCTGCTATGCTCCCAGCACTGGGCTGTATTTTCATCCTTCACCTGCTGAGCAAGGTGTGCACAAAGGAGCTGTTGCTTCTGTCTCTCCTGCTTCTCTTCCAGACTTCCCTCCTCATCTTTTGGCTCTAAAGTCCAAAAAGGAGGACTATGCAAACACACCCTGACAAGTGTTCATGAATTTAGTGCTCTCACAGCTCAGGACATTCTTGTCTTACCCTTCATTTTTTTCCAAGCAAAAGCACAAACAAGCTTGGAAACTTGAAGAGATTTATTTATGCCCATAAAAATAATCCATTAAGCACAGTGTTTACAGGTCATTTTTGGGTTACCTTCTAATCTCTGCCTGAACTTAGGACTTCAAGGTTAAACTGGGGATGAGTCTCAACCTTGTAGTGTGTTCTGTTCATAGGTCATTTTAAAATGTCAGCACTCATACTGCTAACTTATTAAATCTGATCTTAAACAGTCTAGTGCTTCTCAGTTTTAAAGGGGGCCTTTCAGTTCACATACAAAATATTCATTTTTTTCCTGAAAGATGAATAATAAGCACACAGGAAAAAATAGCTTTTATAACTGACTGGTTGAACTTAAAAGTGTATGTTTTGTATGCACAAAAATGTACACAGGCCAGCAGTGTCAGAGACTTAAAAGGAAAAACCATCATGTCTACTGCTAAATGCAGCTATGCTGCTAAATTGCCTGTGATCCTAGAAAGCAAATCTTGCAAGAATAATCTATGTTTTCCTACTCAGTGGTAAAAATCAGGTTCCCTTGAACAGTCTTCCTACAGCACTCCCATTTCCTTCACCTGACATGCAGGTTTTCAAATATTAAAGCACTTTTTCAAACTTTTTCTTCCCTCACAAAGGACTACTTGAACCTGTGTAAAATACATAGAAAATAAAAGACAAACTAAAAGGATGTTCAAACCAGGAAATATTCCAGCTACATGGACCATGCCAAACAGCTTCAGACACACAGAAATTAAGACTTATTACATAAGCAAGTTTTATCACTTTCCTACTAGGTTGTTTTGAGAGTTGTCAGGCCAAACTACTGTTTAGAAAATGTGATCTGTTGCCTGATTACATCCTGAGTATTCCTTTCAATTACCTTTATAAGGCAACTTCATTTGAAATGGGGCAAGGACTCTTCCAGCCCCATATGAACAAATCATACCTATGGAGGATCATAGACATAAAACCATATCAAATGAATGTTACTGTCTGATGGTTGCCTGCTGGTTGCTTAATTTTTGCTTTTCAACAAAAAGTAGGGTTTAGTCCATGATATTAGAAGGCAAATGTCCACCACTCCAAAGCTCCTTTGCCAGTTGTACAAAAGACACTTAAATTGTTATGAGTAGAAGAAGTAATTTCTCTTTCCTCCTGTAGGCTCGCAAGGCTAATGCTATACCAAGACTAACCAAGACTAACTATACGAAGACTAATGCAATACCATGACTAACTTTTGGCACCCAACCACAATATTTATCGTGTCATTTAATAATCAGTTTAGACCTCCTCCTCAGCATGAAGATATCTATTTCTTTCAGTTAAAGATGAGGATATTAAGAACATAGCTCCATGATATACTAGCCTTGTTTCCAAAATGACTCAAGTGTTTAATACAAGGTTTTGCTGGCTAACTTTTTTTTAACTTGGAACATTTTAGTGATCAGATTTATGGAGCACCGCAAAATAACAGTTTTATTGTTAGAATGAAGAGTGGAAAAGCAAGACACTGCTGCCATAGGGCAAGAGTGACTGGGTAGGGGCAGAAAAGACTGAAAACAGCTTCCTCACAGTAGGAAACATCTATTTGGCACCAGATTCACAATTCATTTTTACTGAATTTCCATCTTGTTCTGAAAGTTGTTATTCAAAACCATCCAAAACCAAATGCTATTACAAGTTTATTTGATGGACTGGAAAGTAGATGGATTTCACTGACAGGTGCATGATGAATGAACTTGGGAAAAAAAATTAAAATAACAAAGTCCAATACATTGCTTACTTCTTAGAAGATAGATGCTTGTAGTCATTTATATTCAAGATTCACAGGCAGCAAATATTCTTAACTATTTAATGACTTTTTGTCTATTTTAAGCTTTCAAGCAAGTAATGTATTAGAAAGTGACTTAAACATTAGATTTAAACAAGAATTTTTACAATATCCAAGGACTCACTTGAATAAGAAAGAATCCTACTTAGTTAAACAAAAGGTTGCTTTTTTTTTTTATCTGTACTTATGAGATCTTTTAAGTCACAAAGTTTTGAACAAAGCTAAAATCTGTAATTTTAAAATTCTAACATAATATAATGCAAATAACATCACAATCAGAGGAATTAATTCATCATAAACAGTATCTTTATGGAAAATATTGAAGAAGAACACTGCAGATAAAGGAAGAAACCCTCATTATGCCACTTTGAGAGTGTGTGATTGTAATAGTTTTTGACATCAACCAGCTATAGATCTTATGGAAAACCACACAGGGAGTAAACACAGAATCTCTCATCAGAAACAAACTGATTCTCAAAAATCTTGCAAGAAAAACTCAGAACAAGTGTCCTGAAGATGCTGTTTGAGAAGATAAAAAGCCTTCAGTGTTCTAAAAGCAGGGACCAGACAGGAGACACATTTTCATTTCATCATCAGTTTTCCTGTCAGTACCAGATCCACTGCAGGTAGACCCTCAGACTCCTACCTCCAGTGTAGTTGTTCTGCCAAGCATTTTCCACTTTTCCTCTCTTCTTCACACAGAGAGGAAGAGCCAAAATAATCCCAGAAGAACAGGAGAGGCTTTGTGCCCTGACATACATATACTGTTCCTCGGCCCAAAACCTTGACCTGAGAGGCCAGAAAAGACTTCTGTCCCATGCATGTTACAGATGAGTCCATCATGCCTCAGTGGGTCACCTCACAGGGACAGCAGGTGACCAGAGCACAAGTTGCACAAGCTGTGCCTGACTTTCCTCTCAAAGTAATTCTCCCATTTAAGAGGAGAGAACACAAAACTTGGTGAGGTAAAACAGCAAACCACAGAGATCAGGAGTCCTCCGAGTCTAACAGGAGTATGCAAGATATTGAAAATTCCAATTTTAAGGTATCATGTCAGAAGGGTCATGCTTGGGGTGCTGGAGAAGCCCAGTTTGATGTTTCATTTGATGTCAGAATCAGTTTGAGTTTTGTTTTATTTTCACTTTTGTCCTTCTTTATAGGCTTGTTGAGTTGCTTTCTCTTAAAGGAAAACAAATTGACTGCTGGAAAGACTTGTATTCAATGAATAGATAAAACCCTAAACTAAGGAAAGATCTATGCTCCTACCTGGGTTATCTATAACTCCTTCATCTCTTAAAAAATGTGACCTTACATAGCTAACATTTTCCTCATAGTGTCTGCCTGTGTCCCAAAATCAAGGAGATAACATCCTGATCTTTTCTTCCTGTTTTCTCCTCATACTCGAGAAATCCACCCCCAGTGCTGAGTGGTTTGGGCTGTCTTAATGTTAGAGTATGCTTGGGAGGTTTGTCACTTGAGTATCTTCAGATTTCCAGACCACAAACATATTCATCAACGGTTGTGGAATATATGATAGTCATTATATGATGTATGATGGAAAGCCT
This sequence comes from Sialia sialis, assembly GCA_009812075.1. Lineage (NCBI taxonomy): Eukaryota > Metazoa > Chordata > Aves > Passeriformes > Turdidae > Sialia > Sialia sialis. Next base: position 26,514,463 of record VRYO01001269.1, on the reverse strand, counting down.
TGGCCATTGTCTATCCAGCTGTACAGGGCATAAACCATCCCGTTTATATGTAGCACAAAACAGCTCTTGTTTATTATCTGACATTTTCCTTCGTTGAGGACTCTCCTGCACGACATATTTGAAACAGTCCAAAAATAGTTTAAAAAAAAAAATTAAAAGAAGCTATAGAAAGCTACCAAAACAACTGTGTTAAGGCATTTATAAACATCAAGTAAAAACCAAAATTGACCATTATTACATTGAAAACCTGGAACTAAAAAATTTCTCAGGTTTCTGCCAAAAAATTATTTGTTCCTAAATAAATATTGTTGGGATGAATTTAAAGACATCATTTGCAATTCACATCAGATTTACTTTTTAATGAACCAGTCCTAAGAATAGTAGTAATAATGAAATGCAAAATTCATCTGTTATTAATACTCAGAGAGATACAACATCTTCACATTTTCTACTTATATACAGAACATTTATGAAATCCTGAGCTTCCAAAACTGTTTCTCACATTATATTCAAATTGATTGAAGGAGGGATTGAAAAAGGCTGAAGAATTAGCATGCATGAAACAACAGCATTGATTTAAAGGGATCCCATGAAATTATTTTAATTTAATTAGTAAATTTGATTCATTATTTAGAATAGACAAAGTTCATGGGTAAAGGAAGCTCTATTAGAAAGGTTTACTGGAAGAGACATGCAGTAAATTTCTAATATAGAAAATATCTCTTTAAGTGTCGTATACACCTGCCAGAAACCCACTCTTAATACATATCTCCAGAACTTATCCAGATGAAACTGCACACAGTATGCAGGATAAAAGTACAGTGTTTATTTCAGGAGCAGAGCCTCAGAAAGTTGAAGCATATGACCTTGAATGTGCTTTTTAGCAGTTTTATCATCCCCAGGATCTTTGCACATCAGTTGGTAAAAGTTCAATAGAACTTGGTTATTATTTATTCTAATCACACAGCAAAAGTGTTAATAATTAAAAAGGTTGATATTTTAAGCTCAAATCCTTCTTTGGATTTGTAGTGTATAAATGAAACAAATGCACTGAACAGAGAGAACAAAACAGACATTTAAAAAGTCTTTGGACACAATGTTTGAATAATATCTATTATTCCTTTTTTATGGGACCTGTGGACTACTTGTATAAGAATTATTAACTACTTGCATAGCTTTTTGATGCACACAAAACTATTTCTAGAAAGAAAGGGTCATGGCTATGCACGAGAACACATTTATATCACATTTACGCAACTGGCTTGAAAACACTGTGTGGGTTTGTGGGAAAAAACATCCAACATCTGTGACTGACAGACATTCTTTAGCAACCAAGAAACTAAACTGTGTAAATAAACCACTGAATTTGTTTCAAGATATAGGTAAGAAGGAAGTCAGTTCAGAGATTAAATTATATCTAAAACAACTAGAGTTCTGCTTGGATTAATCTGTGTTCGCATATTTTCATATTCATAAAGGTTTGGAGGCAATCTAGGTAGCAAAGTCAAAACACTTATTTCAGCCCGCTGTGAGGCAGGGACCTTGTTCATCCAGTCAGGTGAACAGCAGCTGAAGTACTTGATGCCAAGTCTGGCTCAGAATTGAAAATTCATTGGAAAGCCATCTTATTTCATTATTCTCCTTTGTATTCCCTTGTGATATTAGCTGGATATTTTCAGGCACAAATATATTCCCCAAACTAGGTCAAGGACACTGCTGAGAGAAGCTAGGATTTGGCAAATTCTGTTTGACCAGCTCTGCAGAATCGAACAAATCCATGTCTGTTCATGAATAATCTGCAAATACAGAAGGAGGCTAAATTTGTCAAACAAATTCTTAACTCTACAGTGTTTACCCAAAACTACTCCCTTGTTCCAAATGCCCATTAGTCTCAGCTGGTGTTCTTTATGTACTCACTATAGGAAAAAATCCATTCTGGGAATAATTGAGATGCTATGAACTTCAGAGTAAAGACACTTACTGCAAGCTTCTGTGCATGTATGGATTTGACTCTGGTAAAATGTTGGTGCTTCTGCAGTCTATCACCTTTATACAACAGGAGCAGTTTAACTTGAGCAAAGGAAAGTCACTCTAAAACAAAGAGGTCTCAGACCCTGAGGCTCAGCAAGCCTAGGACTTTTCCTTTATGTCTGACCCTAAGACCCAAAGGCCAGTCAGCCAAGCCAAGCAGACCCTCCCCATATCTCCATATGTGCTGCAATGTCCCACATGTGTGTAAATGTGCAGTCACCATGTTTCTACTGACTTCTCCAGGTGCTGTCTTATGATGGAAAGAGTATCCATCAGCCTATATCTGTCAGCTGAGGAGAGACACAGACCACAGGCATCCTTATGTTGGTCCCTACAGTGACTGAAAAACAATGTACGACACACAGTGTTCATGTTTCTTTTTTAAATCTTTTTTTTCATTTTGTTTATGCTTGACAGGCACTAGGAAAACTAATACTTTTATTATTTACTGCTATGGAGCTCTCCAATACAACAGAACTGCAATTTTAAGCTGGAAATGTACTGCTTCAACTTTAGCAGTGGTATATAATCCATCTCTCCTTTCCCTTACTTTGTTTCTTCTCATTTAGATTGGACGAGACTCTAATTTGAGGTAGTTTCCTTGCCTTCTGTGATGCCTGGATAATGTCTTTAATTTGGGTATTAGGCTGATTTAGTTAATTGATCATAGACACTCTCAATGCTTCACTAAAGCTTTCATGGACTTCTTACATAGTACTTAGCATAACTGTTCAACTGGCAGAAAGAAAGTCTTATCTTCTCTCCCCAGAGGTAGCTAATCTAGCCTCTAAATCTAGTAAAACTTGCAGCAAGTATTGAAAAACTACACAGATTGTCATGAGATCCACAAGCAAACTTTCCCTGCTAGTTTTCAGTTGCTGATTAAGCCTTGTTTTCTATTTCTTTCTTTTTTTTCTGTAACAAATGGTGACTAATGAAAGCTTTTCACTGCAAATCAAAGGCATTCATCCTGTTTTCTGTAAAAATTGGGGTAGTGACAAATCCACAAATGCTTTGCCTGAATTTGTTCTTTGGAAGAACTACAGCTTGGCCCAATGTATGTGTTTGAACACTCTAATATATTTTATCCACTGCATGACTCTAAATACAATTACAGGAAGAAGTTTAGCCTAGTCCTTAAGCAGACTAGACCCCTTCTTTCTCTGGTTTGGCTCTGCCACTGAGGTTTCAAAGGTAATTTACAAATTTGGAGGCATTAATTGTTTAAAAGCTAAAGGGTCCCTGTGTTTGGAAAGTAGAATATGAAATACACATGAAGTTAAAGATCAAATTTTAAGGCTGCTCTAAAGCCCCTTCAAAGCACTGCCACTGATTTCAGCAATCTTTGTGTCATTTTCTCAGGCCGTTACTTTTGTGGCTATCAGTTGGTAGCAGAAGACAGATGAAACGAATGCTTTGGACAGGCAGCACAGTTAAGTGGAGTTACAGGTCAGAAAATTTATGTTCTGACCCTGCATCTGCCACTGATGTGAGCCCTGACAAATCGCTACATCCCTCTCCATCTCAGAGGTAAAATGGAATAATACTTACCCACATTTAAAAGCACTGCACTGCTCCACCAGCAGTATTCATTCTATGACTGGGAGGCTCAATTATTTGAAATACTTTGAGATGTAAGATGGTCTGAAAGTATGAAGTGTTATCATTAATAATAATAATGAAAGTGAAAAAAAAATTTCCAGTAAATTAACACAGAAGCACAAATCAGTTCTGATCTTGTGAGTTTTAAGCATAGCATTTCTTCCCAAGGGCTACAGTATGATCTTTCGCCTTTCATTCATTTCAACCAACAGTTACGTTCAGATTGCCTTTTAAATATTTAATAACTACTTGGGACATTTTATTTTATGGTTATTCCACATCATGCATCCCTGGGCTTCTTAATTCAGCACCAGATTTTAGAACAAACAAAGCCAGTTAATTCCTCTGTGTGTAGATCAGACAACCAACCCTCCCTTGGAATCTCCTGAAGGTCAAGTGAAACATCCAAAGGAGATTTTTTTCATTTTTCACACCCTTCTTTCCACCCACCATCAAATCAAGCAAAGCTTCTCTTAATCATTATCAGGGAGACAAAAAGTTATAGTGCAGAGCAATGGACCGGAATTTCACACTCCATTTGCACAATAACTCTGAGGGCTGCTAATGTGCTGTTTGCTTTTTAGCAGGCATCTCTGCAGTCATCACTGAAATGCATTTTGGCGCTGCTCCCAGGGCAACTTAACTATTTATGACAGCTTGTCTTGAAGTGCCTACATGAACATTAGGATGTCCACAGCAATCTGCAAATTGACCCATCCACATGGCATTTGAGATCAGATGGAAAGAGCTTTAATAATATAATGAAAGTTAGGGTAGACATCATTTTTAATTTATCTTTTTTACTTTCTCTCCAATTTTCCATCCCATGCTTTGGCCAGGATATGTCAAATTATTAAATCCTCCCATATTAACAGATGCTAATGATCTCTCTCTCACTTGGACTGTCTTTTATTACACATTCAGTCAGACAATAAAGGGGAAATATAAACTCTCACCCTATGTAAACCATTTTCCTCCAGAGAGTGAACCTGCTCCACCAGACCCAGCTGTTTGCTTATTGTCCAAGTTGAGTGACGCAGGAGTAATTTAAAAGGCAGACATTCTTCCTGACAGCTTTCATTTTCATGCTGCTCCAAAGTTCAGAGGTGGATTTTACTCTTCAACCTTTATTTCAGCTTTTTTTTCTCTCCTAGAAGCAAAGCTGCCTAATAAAACAATATTTTCAGGCACACCTAATAATGGAGAAAAAAAAACAAAAAACATTCAACTGAGCCTCCAGTAGGAGTGACAAGTTATGTCTAGAAGGTTCACCAGGATGAAAGAAGTCACAGCTCCTAACTCTGTTGCTGATTTATTCACAGGGCAGCTGGAGTTAAGCTACCTCACCTCATCAGGCCATACTTTCTCTCTTAAAGATTGATGTGTATCAGGAGCTGTGAGAGCGGCAGTTTGCTGCAGAAAGTTAGAGCAGAGGGAGATGGGGAAAACGAATGTGTTGCTTCCCATCTTTGCACCTTTGTTTCCCTTAACCTGGTTCAACTGCAAATACTTTCTGTAGATATTGGCTATAAATACATGGCTATGTAGTGCACATTGGAATTTACCTCATGACCCATCTCCTGAGGTGATAAGTATCTTCTCTCTCTCTCCCACTGGGTTGACCATGTTCTCACATCTCTCTTTGCTAGGATTTTTCCTTCCATGGATACCAGTCACCTTTTCCTTCCAATTCTCAATCTGATTAGCATAATTTAATAACATTAGTGTCACTGATCCTAGCTTGCTCTCTGAAGTTTTTTGCTTTTGTTCTAATGAAAAAAGGGTCTGTGTATTGCAAAATTGTGTATTTTTCTTGTTATCAGGATATTCTACCAAAATACGGTCTCTAATAACAGTATTTTTTTTACAGTCATAGACCACAAACACGTTTAAGTCTGTATATATACATGATTTTTACAAGGATCCATAAACTATACAGCAAAATGTGACCTCAACTTCTGTAAGACCTCCATGTCCTAAACCACTGCAAAAATGTTCGTAACCTGAGAAACACAGAGGTATTTAGGAACAAAGGGGATTTTATTAGGTCCCTTTACAACAACCCCCTGTATATTTCAAGGTGTGACCAGCTTCCAAGTTAAGGTGTAGGTCTGTGAAAACAAAGCATAAGAACAGTGTGCTCTGAGAAAGTGCCAGTCTAGACAAGTTGCCTTAACTTACTCTATTGTTCCCATCATTGATGCCACTCCACCATTGCTAGCATCACTTGCAACATAAACGGGCTTCATGTCATTGAGAAATGTTTGGTTTAGGGAGTGCTGTTGACCACAAGTCTGATCTAGTTTTTCTCTTGCTCTTGTGACAAGAAGGCTTGCACCAGCAATCACAGGGGCTGGGAGAATTCAAGGAAAGTGGTTACAGTGTGGCCAAGGACAAACACTACTCAGAGTAGCATGGCAGTTTGCTGTGCATGACTTAAAAGAAACAGCCAAAAAACTGTTAACAAAAGCTGGTAACAAAAATGATAACTCAAAAAGAAGGCATTGGTTTTGCTCTTCAGAGAGAAACAATTGAACTTTATTTGCTATGGAAAGCTTAATTTATTCCTGATTGTATGTGTGCTACAGAAGGCTAAGCAATACACAGCTCCTCATGCCTGAAGAAAGATAGCAGAAACTTATAGGAAAAACCTCAGCTGAAGGCAGCTGAGATGACAGGAGCCCTGGGAGGGCAGGGCCCTTTGCTGCCACCCTCCACAGGGTAGGATCAGCTTTCATCAGCACTTTACAGCTTTGTACAACTAAAGATGCTCTTATACATTTGCTGAAAACAGTGGTCCTGTTTTTTGAACTGTAAAATATCAGTCTCTTAATTGGGCTGTCCTAAAATGGGCTGTAAGCTACAACCATTAATATGACATAGATTTCTTGCATAAAGCATCTCTTTGTAAAGTTTCACTGTATTCAATATCCTAGAAAAAGACACTTCTGAAATGCAGTATTGATCCGGAGAAGATTATCCTGGAAAGGTTTTGTTGGGTTTTTTCTATTTTGCTTCAGTTTTATTTAGGTTTGCTTGCTTGTTTGTTTAAAGACAGATGGACAAAGAACAAGAAAGAGAGTTAAGAAAAGGAAATTGTTGCTGCCTTAATCTCAGACTCTCAACAAGAGGCAACATTTCCTGTGATTTAGTATGGCAGATGGAATTGTATCTTCTGAGAGAGAGTGTAGATTACAAAGCCTTCCTTCCTTATGGCTGCAGACATTAGTCAGCCCCAGCTTGCTCATGACAGCAGCAGAGATTCATTCCACAACTATAATAATTCACAAAATAAAGTGTTTGTTGGTTTTGGGATTTTTTTCCCAAAGACCTGATCTAGTGTAAGCAATAAAGCTTTCATTGCCTAAGTAGTGGTGTATGAAACAACAGCTACAAAGAATTCATCCCATTTCAGTCTTCCTGGACTGACAAATATGAGACCTATTGTGTCTGAACAGCATTCTTGAACTTACCAATGAGAGTTGTAGTGGCTAGTCAATTTGCTTTGGTTGCTTTCAGTCTGTTTTAAAGAGAAGTGTGGCCTGACAGATTTTATTTGGATTAGTTTTTGGTTTTTTGCTACTGAGTCCTTGCTGCTCCAGAGAAATCACTCCAGCGAGCCAGCCTAGTCAGATCACTGCCTAGTCTTTTATATAATGTCCAAGGTTACAGAGAAGATAAAGGTAGAGGAAATGAGGAAGATTGTTTCTTACATCCAAATAGAGTCTTAGTTGCAAAGTTTACATCTCCGTCACATAAAGAACCACTTTCATTGGAGAGTTTGGAGCCTGCCAGCTGATACATCATCAAGACAGCTCTTAGATCATCTCTTGGAAGACAAGGCAAACTGGTCTGTGTTCACCATCTCTGTGACACTCATGGTTTTATAGACCTCAAGTCATCTCTTTTCCAGGCTCAAAGAACCTCTGGACTCACGGTCATTCATCATGTAAAAACAAATTCCAACTATTTTCTGAATATTTTCTAGTTCTATTATATCTTTGTATAAATGATCAGAACAGGGCTGCACACCACACAGCTGCAGCATGGATTTATAGAATGGTATAATGATGCTCCCTATTTCATTCACTCACTTGGCCCTAATGACTAGAAAATATTTAAGACTGTTGTTCAGCACTGCCATAGTTTTCCCAAAACACCTTATTCTGAGTGAAACATCTCAATCTTGCAAGATCACAATAAGCTTAGAGCCCATCATTTTGTATAAATCAATATCAACCATATAAATAGTTCATTTTATGTTATGAAAGGAACTATGTAAAAGAGAAACTGTCATCTCTCTGAGGCATACCCATAACTCCAGCTCAAATATTCTCCAACATGTTCTCATGTTTTGATCTATTGTTTGAAGGTCATTCTCATGGGATGGAAAGTATATATACGTGTAAATTAAGAATAAACAAATACTTAAAAAAAATTTTTAAGCTCATGTAGCATTCATGGAGAATAAGGGCTGACAGTTCTGGGTGAAGATGAAGACTACTACTTACAGAATGGAAGTAGAGAAAACCTTCCTTACGCTGCCTGCTCTCGATTAGAGCTGGTTGAATATTTAAAAAATGTTTTAGGTTCCAGTCTTACCTCGTCATCTATAGAAAATGGACCTGATACCTGTGGAGGACCTTTATGATATCTCTGAGACACCAAGCTGACTCAAAAGTCTGCTGGTTGGTTGGACAAACATTTAACAAGCTCAAAATAATATCATCTCATCTTTTCTGTATGCAAATTCTCATTAGAAAGTTGTGGTTATCTGCAGGTACATATTCCTGTTATTGTCCATGTGAAATTAGAAAAATACAATCCTTCTGAAGTACATTCCATTCCATCTTCACATGTTATCAAAACTGGAAATAGCCAGGTCTAATGCTGATTTTCCACCTGTCAACTTTTGCTAGTCCACCTACACATTCACAGTGTTTTGTCTATCTTTTCTGCAACCCTCTCTGCATTTCCCAAAACACGTAGTAGGCATCAGGCTTCCCTCCCATCTAGGCTGGAAGAAAAACATGCTCTGATCCTATGACTCTATTTGTATAGGAACAATTCCCATGGCCAGCTGATGGTAGTCTCCACCACTGCTCCAAGGGCCTCAGGGAAGCCCAGAGTTGTACTAGCATCAAGCTCAGCCCTTATTGTTTCCTTTGGACCTCGGTAACTTTTGAAGAGATAGTACTGCTTGCTTCTGCATATGGTTTTTAAATTCTTTTTATTCTGAAGACAGCAGTGAAATTAATAAAATTCTCTCAATTTTTTAAAAGTACAGATAAAACATTTCATCATGTAAGTGTGCATTTACTGTGCACGATTTAAACAATTTACATTTATAAAAGATAAGTTTTCTGGTTTTTGAAATTGACAATGTCAAAATGTGCATGATGAAAAGCATGAAGGCTATATGTATATCTGGAAGTGAATATAAAAATAGCAATGAAAAATATGTGAGTATAAATGTTAAACAAACCCTTGCAATCCCCAATTTCATAGTACAACTTTGTCAACACACATTTCATCCTTCCTCAATTCATGCAAAAAATCTCCCTGCATTTCATAATCTAAAATCCAAGAGGTGATGACATCTCACTGAAAAAAAGAAAACCCAACCAAATAAAAAAATGGGCAGGGAACCTAACAAAACTAAATTTACACCAAAATGTAAATATGGGACTTAATTTTAACTATTAGAAACTATATTCTTTCAGCTACTGAAAAGCCTTTGTAGATAAAGATGGGGGAGGTGAAAAGGGATTAAGCACTGAAAGAAACTAAGATGCCAAAAGAAATGTAGAGCTTGTGTGGGGATCAGGGGCTCTTTTCTCAGCAATGTGTTCATAAATTTTATCCTGAGTATATATTGTGAGCAGAAAGTCAAGGATTTAATATTGCTGGCAGTAAGCCAGCAGCATGTTAGGAAGGTTTTATATTAACTGCCTACATACCACTCTGCTGGTGTACCTCAAATTGACCTGCACAGTGCCCTCCTACATCTATTCCAGCTCTTCCCTACCCAGACCTATTGGATCAGAGGGGCCTTATAGAATACCTTGCTACTCCAGCCCAGAAGGTCACCAGTGACTGCCATCCACACCATAATTCTCACTTTCTTCTGAAACACCCTGCGGCCTCTTTTGCTAAAGCTCAGCTCCTTCATGCCAACTCCCCGTGACTTTTTGACTTTTCATCCCTGTTGCTTTCATAGCAGTCAGTCCTGTTCCTCATTTGTCAGAGGAAGAACACTGGAAACTACTCACACAGGCTGAATTTGAATTAAAGTCACTTGAGCCATTCAGCCTGTAAGAACTATTAATCTCACCTATCTGGAATTCCCATTAATTCCCTAGACAAGAAGTTACTCATTAAAGTTATGCATATTATAATATGCATTATCTCATAGCATCAAAATGCTAAAGTGAAAAAGGCCATATAAGTATTTGGCAGATACAGGGGGAATGCTAGCTCATAGGAATATGAAAACTGAATAGCATGGCATATTTTGTCAAAGCTGAGCTTGGAAGTTGCCTTGTTGCTTTAGGAATGTGTTCTGAATATTTCCTTAACCACAGGAATATCATTCATGTCATAGTGCCAGATTCAGTCACTTAAGGACTGACAAATATATTACCCTGAAGACAGTTCCAGTGACTTCAAGGGAGCATAGATCATGTTTCGAATTTCTGAACCACAGTGAATTCACCTGTATGCTCAGTGAAACATAAGATAGTGCCTAAAAATAATAGGCATTTCCAGTTTAAATAGTTTGCAGTCAGTAACATGATTCTCTTTATATACTGAGGATTAACTTTGTTTCATTAGAACTCCAGTAGACACCACCCATTTAGGCATGGAGATTTGGCAGTATATATGCTTCTACTAGTCCTGGTTTCTAGGTCACCCAGCTTAAGGTACAGCCTAATTGCATAGGGAATTGTCTAATCAAGATGGCTGGGCTGGAGCATTTAGGAGGCATCAAAGCTGGCTCCCTGCCTTAGGACACGGTTTCCAGTCACAGGATTACTGTGTTAGCTATGTTTAGCAAAGCTGAACAGAGTGAGTCACAGCAGAAATTACAGTATTTGAAATGAAAGTCCTGCTGAGTGATGTCTTGTCAAAAGAAATGCACAAACTTTGCATTTGAGAACTGAAGAAAGCACCTTCTGATTTTGAGAAAAAGTAAAAGAATATAGAAAAGGAGAAAAACACTTGCCGTGAGACTGCAAAGATTTTCAAAAATAAAATACATCAGTAATTTTTTTCCCAGTTCAAATCCAAGTAAAGGTTAGATGCAATACTTTAGCTTAGAAGTAAGTACATAAATAAATTATGAAACTATACATATTCTTTATAATACTTTCACACTAAATTTTAATAATAAGCCCATTCTTCCGGCCTTCTTTGTCAGTAAAGCCTGTCTTTGGCCAATGCAAGTTTTATTATTTTGAGAAAAGTAATTAGCTATTTAGCTGGAAGTGTTAAACTCAAGTGTCAGTGAGAGGAGAATGGGAGAATCTTCTCTCTTAGTAGCAAGCAATCCAGTTTTTAACAAAGACTGAACACTAAAACTTTAGCTGAAGGCAGCAGAATCTAGCTTATACACACTAATGGGTTTTGTCACCTGGATTTCCATTTTCCAGTCATCAACTCTTCATTCACACACTTTCAAAGCCATTTCTTAGTTATATGAAACACTGAATCCTGAAACATGAATTTTGTTATTCATCCTCAGGAGGCAGCTCAGTTAATTCTGTTTGAATCAATGAGTGGAAACAGGTACCCAAAGATTCTTCTAATTACATGTTAACCTTATGGTGTTTGTATTTATATGCATGTTTATACAGCAGTGAATACAATGCATATGTGCCTGTAACCACAGGAGACCAATGCTCTTTAATGGACAGTATCAGTAAAATTCAAGGCTTTTGTCACCTTCCTTATTAGTTCGAGGTTCTCCATCTCACCATTTATATTTAAGTAGCTGTTTCAAAGCTAGGTTTATACTACCAGTGTCTGCATAGGGCCTAGGCTATGTTTAAAAACTTAATAAAATATATAACGATCATTTTGGTTGCCCATGGCAAACCCACTACTGGAGGGTGCCCAAAGGAACCCAAAGGAAAGCTAGAAAGCTTCATAGAAAAGGAAGCAAAGGAGAACACTGAAAACAAATAAAGCTGAATAGACTCACCTGAATTACCTGAAGTGAAATTTTAATACGGTACAATTATCCACCCACAAATCAAGTGCACTATCTGTAATGCGAGTCCTCGTAGACCTTGCCAAGGTACAGCAACTTTTCTACAATACAACTGATTCTGTGTCAGAAGGAAAATGTCACCTACAGATTTCTAACATCCATTCAGCTTTAAATGTTCTTTCTGGGCCTCCTCAGTCACATACTGTCTGCCTGAACCTGGTTATCTAACAAGATTTGATGAACGTATGCTGCAAGACAGTACTGCTTAAGAAAAAATGTTCTTGATACTGTTACAAATGTTTTACAACTGTGAGTTTTCCCAAAAGAAAAACTGTCTTTACAGCAACTATTGTGAAAATATGCTGACACATGTTAAGGTTTTCATATCCTATTTATTCCACAGTATCTTTCAATCTCTTTAAAATTCCCTGCTTGCCTGCTTGCAATGCATTTTGCAGCCAGCTCCATGAAAGCTCTCTCACTTCCCCTTATGCCTTTCTCCTTAAGACTGCCGGTAACACTACTGTGAAGAAGGTGAGTATTAACCTGTGTATACATCTGGTTGTGATATAGTTCTCCACAAATACTACCTTGATATGCAAGAATTCTCATTTATGTAGAGCAAACACAAGATTAAAGATTCATTCTCATTTCTCTTCACACACTATTCAAACAAGTATCTTTTTTTAATTACAGTAATTTCACAATTATAAGCCGCACCTGATTATAAACCGAACATCCGGGTAGCCGGGAAGACCACGGGATTTGTCCATATATAACCCACACCCCCTAATATAAGCTGCTTTTTTTTTTTTAAGTGAAGATCCATGTGTGACAAAGTAACAAGTTAGTAACAGAATCGTGAGATGGATCGTGGGGTTTGCTGTCAAGTTGCTCAATCTGGAAACAGTTTTCACAGACTGGTGAAGCCTTTAAATGCAGCCCCAGGCGCCCTCCCCATGCTGTGGGTCCCGGCACTCCCGCCCCCGGTGCTGGCTGCCGTGGCTCCCTGCCTGCACGGTGGCAGCTCCCCTCGCCACGCGAAGCTGGCGGCTCGCCCCATCTCTGCGCGCTTGAAGCCGGCCACCCGCCGCCTCCTCAGCACGCAAAACCAGCTCCAGCTCCCCGCCTGCTTGGCTGCGGGGGCAGCTCCCTCATGCCACGCGGCAGCCCCAAGCCACGGCAGGGCCAGGGCCAGGACACGGCAGGGCCAGAACACAGCGGGGCCAGGACACAGCGGGGCCAGGGCTGAGCCGCAGCGAGGCCGAGCTGGCACCGCTCGCCCACGGCCCTGCTGCCCCGCTCGCGGCTCCGCCGCCCCGCGAAGCCTGCTCCCCACCTGCCCCCCCTTCCTCCTGGTCGCAGCTCCACAGCAGCTCTCTGCCCAGCCAGCTCACACTTCCAGGTTAGCATTTCACTGGGATTTGTCCATAAATAAGCCCCACCTGATGATTAACCACACTTCTGGGATCAGCTGGATTCATCAATGAAAAATGTGTGGCTTATAATGGTGAAATTACTGTAGTACTCTTATTCTGGAAAAAGAAAAGTAATACTGAATTTGATGAAGTCTTGTGATATATGTAAGTGTAGGCTGGAAACAAACATTTTGCAAGTCCTAGAACTTCTGGAGTGCTATGCCATACAATTTAAAATAGCAGCACCAATACCTTTCAAAATTGTGTAATTCTTTAATCCAGTGATATTGTATAGTACCTTTAAGGAGACACTTAGCAGGATAAACTCCTTGCTATCTGCAAACGAAGTTCCTCACCTTCTTAGGTTCCAAACAAATAATCTTATATTTGTTGGCTATTTCAAGATCAATCTACACAGCCTCTGAATAGGAGAAAATTAATTCATCAACAGGAATTGACCAGGATATAATCCCAAAATTGCAGTTATATAAATTTAAAAAGCTAATTTGTGTGTGTGTCTGCACACACTCACGTAGGAAAATGGATAATTATGTGATGGTTTAAGACTTACTACCTGATGTGCCTAAGCATAAAATTCAAGGCTTTTCATTCCAGTGCAAAGAAAATCTAAGATTACTGAATCATTAGAATTGAGGAAATCAAAGGCTGAGATGACACAGGCAGAGGCTTGGAAACTATGTCTCCTTTTCTAGATCTCTACTGCAGTGAAAATTCAAACCCATGAAAATGGATTTTTCATGGGATCTTTTTATATTCCTTTAATGTTTGGGTTTGAAAAATATTCCCTTATAAAGGATCAATCCTTTGTACACAGCGTGTGCATTACTATGTAGATTAGAGGGAGAAGAAAAGGAAAGAAAAAGAGAAGCTGTATAAAGAAGATAAACTCAGCTTCCCTGAGAAGGAAAACTTCACCTGTGAACCCCTCTGTGCACCATTGATTGGATAACTACCTATTTCCAGTGTGACTGCTTTAGAGCTTTCCATGAACATGACATGATTATGCAGGCTTTCCCTTTCATCAGCAATTCATTATATACACTTTCAATTAGCTGCCAGTTTTAAACTTTTGTAGCCTGTTTTAAAAAGAATGGACAATGCTTTAAAATGTGTATGAAAAGCTAAAATATCTTTATTAAAAGAAAGATATTCTGAACAACTGTAAAAACTGTAGATAATTGCCATGTCTTCCATAAAGCATGAAATTGTCAGAAAAACAATTATTCAATTTTGTAGCTCAAGCACCATGAAAAGCAGGATTTGGTTCTGAGTTCTTATTCTAGTTCATCCCAGTAATTTTATTCACTCAAGGCTATTGGAGTGGGTTAAGAAACCTCCTGGAAAAAGAGTTTGTGAAATGTCTGGCATTTGCTGCTTCTGCTTGGACACTCTGGGGGTCAAGGAATAGATGTAGAATTTGACCAGGAAAAAAGGAGAATTTTTAGAATGCTTTCAACATTCATGATTTATCAGAAGTCCTGCTTGAGATTGAGTTGTATATGAAAGTTCCAGATAAATCAAGCTGAAAAAGAAAGTTCAGGCTGATGCAGGAATTCGTTGAAATCTCATTTTAAAAGTTCTAGATAGAAATAATATTATGGCCAAATCAGAGTACTTCCAGACAAGACCTTTGAACTAAGGCATTCAAAGAACCTAAGAACTTTCTGAAAAATCTATCTCTTGGGATCTCAATTTCCCATTCCTTCTAAATATTATTATAATCTAGGAAACACTTCAATTCAGGAGTAAAATTAATTCTCTGCAGCTTTCTCCCTGATTACCTGTGCAGAAAATATGCTGATTTCTTCATCAAAAAGCAGTATCACTAAATAAAGCCCCACACAGAGATCATTCTCCAAACATGGGAACCATTTCAGTGGCAGCTATGCAAACTCCAGAAGATAATGTGTTCATTCTGACCAGTGGTTTGAAACTCAGAACTTATTTTTCTGAAGTTGTTCCATTGTGCTTTGGATAACAGAAGGCCATCAGCAGAGAGGCAGGCGCTAAAATGGCTCAATCCAAGGTGAATGTCCTAACCACCAATGCCATGGCCCTTTGGTGGCTAGTTAAATCTTTTCTATAGTGTGGATTACCTCCAAAAGAGGAGTTTTTTGTTGTTTTTTAAGCACTATATGAGGACAATCACTTAAGAAATTATATTCCTCTGTTCAGTCATTTTGTGTTGAGCCAATTGGATCAACAAGCGAGTAAATTGGTTTTCTGTTCTCACTGCTGCTGGCCCACCTTTCTTCCCTTCCCCATAATTCAGCAAGCAAACCAGGAAGTCAATTATTTGCACAGCCCAATGTGAAGGTGTTCACCCCATGCGTGGTGCTTGTGTTTCACTGCCTAATTTGTCCTCAAAGTTCTTCCTTTCAGGAGCCAGACCTCATAAACCTGTAGGATGCTATTGAAATGGCTTAAAACCAGTAGTTATTAAAACAAGTTGGAGTATTAATCAAATTGTCTCTCTGACTTTTTCCATTTGTAAAGGAAAAAGGTACAGTCTCCTTCTTATAACTGTCTCCAGTTGAGCTCTTAGCCAAATTCCATGGTCTGTCTTTCAGCACATGCAATTGTTTGTCTTATGTTACACATTTATGGGCACATGTGAAAGATTGTTATGAATTATTATGGATACAACATCAGTATCCACAGAGCTCACTCTCCAAAACTAGGAGTATTAATCAAATTATTCTATTAACCAAATATTATTCATCCTACTGCAATGGGAAGCCAGCAGCTGGAGCAACCCTTGTCAGACCAGGCACTGTTATTCCAGCTCTTTCTGGGGCTTGTTTGCATTAGCCCTCAGTGACAACAGGACCAGATGATTTGTGAAGGTCCCTGATGGGTCCAGCCTTTGGCACCTACTTCCAGACTGCCACTTTCCCAAAGGGCTGCAGCACAGCACTCTCAGCCCAACACTACACAGTGCCCACCAACCTAAACAAATTTGTGGCTTCTCCAAGTCTCAGAGCAGTCTCTAACTGCTCTCCAACCTTCTTTTCAGGAGCAGAAGCCCACAGAGGCACCTAGAAGGCATAAATCTTTTTTGACAAACATGTATCCAGCAAGCCCCTGATAAATTATGCCTATCCATAGTCACATTGACCTTCTGAATGAATAATTAGTGATATTGGATTTTCTTGGGTCCTGTGTGGGTTTATCAAAAACTTCAAGCTGACAGTTTAAGTTCATTCTAGCTTCAGAAAAAATAACAGTCAACAATCTCCATCTTGGATTTGATTCACCAGATCTCTTTTGTAGAAGAAGTAAAACAAATAAAAGAGAAATATTTTTGTGTAAAATTCTTTCTATTTCAGAAAATTCTGGTTTACTGGCTTAGTTTTAGTCTCAAAACTGAGGCACATAGACATTGCAATGAGTACTCTGACCAGTTAGCTCACAAAGCCTGCTTCTGGCACTGCACTCCACACCACGGAAGCTGACTCTTCCACTCAAGGAACTGGGAACACACATTGTTTGGAAAGCAAAAGTAGGCAAGCACAGTGCACTGAAGCACAATGAACAAAACTGCATTAGTCACATCTGTCTTCAGGACAGCTCCCAATAGTAGAAGGAGGTTACACTCAGTATCAGCCTTCTTCGTCTAAGTACTGGAGTAAAATCAGCAGGACCATCTTTCCCCTAAGCAAATTCAGATGTCTTAGACAAAACAACTTCTTGTACATGTTCCGCTCTATCCCTGCCTAGCACCCCTACCCTGCAGACAAGGATAGAATTAATTTTCCATTCTCCATTCACAGCAAATAAAGAATACAGTGTTCACTCTGCATCATTTTCATCTTTCATCTTAATTATCACTGCGGAGACTACAGAAATCATTATCTTTATTATGATGAATGTCCAATTAGCATTTCCCATATAAATTTCAGATCATGAAGGAGGCTGTAAGGGATAATGCAAATTCCTAATGGTCTTTTTTTTCCCTAGCTGAAAAATTGAGGTACTTAACAAAATGAAATTTAATCTGAGCCATTTTGAAACAAGTCAAGAACTTTAATTACTTGACAGGGAGGAGGAAAAGAAGAGACTGAAACTAAATCTTAAAAATGGGCATATTTTAAAAGACCTTGCTTTTCCAGCCCATTTCTCAAGCTTTCTCCTCCAGATAACTAAACACTTGTCTGGTTGTGCTCAATAAGTTTTAAACTGTTGTTTAAAGCTGATAGAAGCAATTTCTTCCATTAGTTCTACCATTTACTATATATATTAAAAAAATCCCAGTAAACATCCTGTTGTCTCTAATACAGTATTTTAATCGATTTCCATTCATCATATGTAGTGTGAACTTGGCAATAATTACATCAATGCCATTGCAAGGCAGTAAGAGACAACTCCTCTGTGGTGCTGGTTGAGGCACAGAGGTGTGTGTAGAGATATGACAGTTGAATTCCCTTAGGATGGTTTTGGGGCGGGGAAAATTAATTCAGCTGGCCACTTTAGAAGCTTCTCAAGTATTATTTGCACATAGGAGCAAGAAAATCATGGGATCCATATAGTGCAGCTTGTCATCTCTAATTATGAATGGTAACTATTTCCCTGAGCCAGGAAAAAGCAGACCTTTGCAGATGCCTTTCTATCTAAGCCAACAGATAATTGTAGTGACACAAAGAAAAGCTTATATCTGGTCCTACAATGAAGTACTGAAAAACTGTCTAGACCTTTTTGCTTTTTTAATCTCCTCTTTCCTTCTTTTTTTCCAGGAAATTTTTACCCCTTCTCCTAGCCCACCTGGCCTGGAAATAGCTCTTCACACTTTCCAAAAGCCTTATCCCATGGCATGAGGGAACACACACACCTGCACATACAAACCCCCCTTACTCTCTCTCTACTTACCTCTTTCCCCCACGCTTTCCTATCCTTCACCAATATGTACCAATAAATACAGGTTAAATTTCTTGCTGTAGAGGTGCTGCATTGGCTTCATGAATTACAGTGAAAGAACTTGGCAGCCTTGGGATGATTGCCTTCAGAAAATGCCATTTCAATCAGCTACTAGGGTAAAATTATTCCTAGGAAGTAATGACTTAAAACATAAATTTTCTCTTTTATAGCAAAACATTCTGTTAATTATCAAGCAAGTTGTCTCTCTATGAAGGTATTCTTTACTAAGAAGAAGCTGTTCAATTATTTGTGGTGTGATTTTCTGCAGTCGGTTCAATCTTTATTCTGGTCAGGACAGGAAACAGAACTCCAAGAATTTTTACTTGGCTTTGATACTGGTACAGGCTGCTTGTACCACATAGTTTTGTTGCATATAACAACTTTTAATATATGTCAATCATTTATAATTCTTTTTAGGCCTTCTCGGGTTCATTAAGTGAAGGAGTATAAGTACTGATATTTCATTAATGTATTATAGTATGATATAGATCTAATTTTAATTCTAGCATATGTGGTAGATGCATGATATTGAATTAGAAGAACCTTATAAGCCCCAGTTATTCTAACTACATTTTTTGTGTTTATTATTCATATAAATGTGTAATTAATTTCTGAAACCTCCTTTAAGCTTCATCTCAATTATGTCTAATGGCACCAACAATTATTATTCATCTTAAAAAGTACTTCTTCACAACTATTTGCATAATAATTTTCACTATTTTTCATTTGTTTTTCTTCCAGAGAAAGAATCAGGGAGGATTATCTGACCGGCTCTAATTTCATACTTTTATATTATCTTGTTTCTTTTGTTTTCTGCAGCTGTTGAATAGACACCATGCCTCCTTACTGAGGAGATTTTTGTGTTTCTAATATTTCTTTTATGCTATTTTCCTGATCCTTTTTATATGCATTTGGGTTTTGAGAACTACAGTCCATCTTTTAGGCGATTAATTACACAGCACGACTGCACCCTTCCTTCACTTATCTTGGGAGATCTGCGTTTTGGATGCACAGTAACAGATTTACAAAAGCTTCAACTGACTTAGGAGTCACTTAGACCAGAATCATACATGTGATGTACTTAACTAAATTTTACAGAAAATAATGGACATCTTTACAAATTAACTACAGGGAATACAAGTTAAGATAATGAACTTCTGTATGTCATTTTCACTTCTTTTTAGACTGTTTTCTAATTACACTGTACAGCTTTGCCCTATGAGTTCTTTTCGGCCAACTATTCTACTTCAATATAGTTGAGGGAAAAGTAGAATTAAATTAATTAAATTAAATTAAAAGTAGATTTAAATTTTGCTAAGTTTCGTGACAACAATTAGTGAGGCACCTTATTAGTGCCATTTAGGTGGGTAAAACTGTAGTCTTCAGTGAACATCAGGGAAAAATGTTATAAATAACTTAAACAGAAAAAAAACCTTGTCTGAGTAGTGAATTCCCTGCTGTCTACTTAAGAGCTCCTTCCAGTTGAAACTTGATTCACTAGTTCACATTTCATTTTTTTTCCAATTCATTACATTTTCACTTCACTCTATGTCTATACAGATTGTGCAGTGTTAAATATAGGTTATGATATTGCTTTGTCTTTAACCACTGAAATAAATTATTTTTCTGAATAAAATCTCTCTCTATGGTAAGGTTTTATTATCTTGGCCAGAATAATATGGATAGATGGGTACAACAGAAAGGGCATGAGATCCACAAACAAGGAAGAATATATAACATTAATTTAGGGTCTGCTTATTAAATAATGAAGGAAGATGGCTTTATAGATCTATAATTCTAAATTATGGTCTCTTAAACACCCATCAGAATATATGAGAAGTTGAGACAGTTTTACTGCCCTAGCAGATAAATAACCGTAAAGTCAAATGTTCCTGATGGAAAGTGCAGGAGAAAATTGATGGATGGACATCTGCAGCAAGCAGCTGATTTTTCAAGTTAAACTCATTAAGATACCTTAATAGTGATTGGCAAGTTCCTCCAAACAGAATGGCAAACAGGTGAACAGGAGTCTGCTTAAGAAGCTGTCATGTCCCTGATTAGGAGTGAAAGCCATGTCTAATCTATTTGCTGGTAAATCTGCTTGTTGAGCAAACAAATTTAGCTATTTCACATAGAAAAAAAAAGTGCTCCAATAAAGCCAGGTGTTATCTGAAACATTCTCAGCCTAAGCATCCTGGGCACACCTGTGTGAAACAGTTTCAAAATGTTTGGAGTCTTCGAGTAAAAAAATCTTACAGACTGTGCAGCCTAATGTTTAGAGCCACGGGAAAGAGCTAAGAATCTTTGCATTTGTTTACATCTCTGTCACCTCTCTTTTCCTGACATTTCATTGTTCAAGTTTGTCCCACTGTGAAAAATATCCTAAATGATTACAACCTGCGTGTATTTTGATGAGAAATGACAGGATTTTACCTGTCAGATCCTGTTTCTGTGCAACTGAAGATAAAGGAAATTTATTCCTGACTTTCATGGGTACAGGAACAGAACATTAAGGATTTTAAATTAGCTTCATCCAAAATACTTAAGTATACATAAGTAAGTGTAAAGCAGACCACAATGAAAAGGTTTCACCATATTCAGTCTTCAGATGCTTGAAGAAATCTTTTCAATGGCTTTATACTCCATTTTTTCTTATATGCCATATTTTAGTAATAGAAAATAGTTGGCCTACTAACAAATAGTTTGCTGCTTTTTTTCCCGTCAGAGTAATAGTATTAAAAATGACAAAACGTCTTTCCATCAGTAACTCTTAGCATCTCTCTTGAGTAACTGTGTGCTATTCACACAAGTGGATTTGCATGACAAAAGAAAAGTTTTATAGTGGAGACAGGAAAGAGTATAAACCTGAAAAACTACTAGCAGGGGAAATGTAAGTAGACTAGTTCTTAACAAGTGTCAGACAATTTTGAAATAAGATACCTCTGAAACAATTTTCTTCATTACCCCAACAGGTAGTAGTTTACTTATCTGCTGGATTGCAAACAGTTTGGATAGCTTTAATTTTTTTTATTCAAGTGAATGCATCCATAGATATTCTCCCTATCCATATTTTAATTGTAGCTAATTTTTGGCCCAGTGACAAACATTTTACTGCTTTCTTGCCATCAGAATAATGAGTCAAATAGCTTTTCTCTCTCATGGAATGCCACTAGAATTTAAACATTTTATAAAATATTTATTTATAGGAGTGCAACATGGTGACTGCTTAACAATGTTTAACAATAACCTATAACAGAAACCTCTCTAACAGGTGTCTGCTGTGTCAGTGTAGGAGGGCATGCTCATTATCAAATGGTAATAAGATCATTTTCCAGTAGTTTGATAATTAAGATACATTTTTGATGAACCATACAATTTGGAGAAAGAATTTCTGTCCTGTGAAAAGCAGTATGAGCTCTTTAATGAATGCAAGCAGCCTGGGTTTTCATTGTATGTTTCCTGTGAAAGCTCATACAGCAGACCCCTCACTTTTTGCTTCCCCACATAAATCACACATTTCTGAGGCACAGGATTTGCCTGGTTTTCTCAAATTCCTGCCAGATGTCATTTTACTTTGTCACTTGAGAACATAAACAATCTGGTGCAAGCCAGGCAGACTTTTTCCTCTATTTTTTTTTACTGACTAAAAAAACCAAGTACAGTAATTTCACGATTATAAGCCACACCTGATTATAAGCCACACATCCGGGTAGCCGGGTAGA
>VRYO01001269.1:26456641-26491543 GCA_009812075.1 Sialia sialis | reverse complement strand
CTTATATTCATAAAACTACTGTACTGAAGAAATACCCCTGTTTCACAAAACTATACCAGTGAAAACTTATTCTATTTAATACGAAAAAATGTTCATTTTGTACAATAGCTCCTAATATTATCTATTAAAAAAATAATCTGTTGCCTTAAGTTAGCCATCATGAGGCAGATGGTCAACTATTTAACAGAATGTTTTTCTTTCTAGAAAATGCTATTTTCAAAACCTGCAATTTTCTACAACAAATATCTGACAGATTTTCAGTCATAAAACCTAAGTAAAATATTTTGTGCCTGTGAGCCTGAATCTGTATATTGTATCCTATATATTGTATCCGCCTAATAATATTGTTCATATTTTTAAATAAAAGAATTATTTGAGAAGGAGTCTGCTTTAACAGTCCAAAGCTAGAAATATACATATGACCACATTTCATAAAAGGCATGAATATTTCAGGCAGTGTTCTTTAGTTGTCCTTAGTAAACTTGCACAGAATGCAGAAGAATATGGATATATGAGAGAAATTAAAAGATACAGTGCTATTCTAAATATTAGGTAAACATTCGAAACTATTTGGTAGACACCTCATGCAATGGGTGAACAATTGTCCCATGGTTTGAGTGCAAAGAGTTATAATAAATGGCTTTATATCAGCCTGGTGAGCAGTCACCAGTGGGATTCTTCAGAGCTCCTTTCTAGGGCCAGTTTTCCTCCCCTTCCTCATAGAAAGTTTAACAAAGCCAAGTGCCAGATTCTGGATCTCTGCTGGGACAACCCTGAGGATAGGGACAGACTGGGGAGTAAGACACTGAGGAGTGACAAAGGTAACTTGGCTTGTTCAGCCTGGAAAAAAGGAGGCTGAGAGGAAATATTGCAGTCTTGTTGGGGGTTGCGGTCTACAACTCCCTCGCAAAGGGAAGCAGAGTGACAGGAATCAATCTCTTCACTCTCTTGACCAGTGGCAGGATTCGAGGACAGGACATGAAACGGAGTAAGAGGAAGTTTAGGTTGGATATCAGGACAAAGTTAGTCACACAGATGATAGTTGAGCACTGGAACAGGCTCCCCAGGGAAGTGGTCAGAGCACCAAACCTGATGGAATTCAGTAAGAGTTTGGACAACTTTCTTAGGCATATGGTGTGACTCTTGGGACTACTCTGTGCAAGAGCAGGAGCTGGATTTTGATGATCCTTGTGGGTCTTTCCAACTCAGGATGCTCTATTATTAGTTGCAGCTTAAATGAACCACTTGTTAAGAACTGTAATTTTTTTCTTGTTATAACTTCATATCCAGTTGTACAGGTTATGTATCAGCCCCTGTATTATGCTCCCCTCTGAAACAGGAAGCTCAAAATACCATGCAAGTCTAAACAGATTATATGTCCCATCACTGCATTGAAATCAGTAAGTGGCTAAAATCTGATATTTCAATACAAACAAGCACTACAGGCAAGGCATCCACATGCATAACAGGCTGACAGCTTCTACTTCAGAAAGAAATATCATCCTGGCAACACTCACAGCCAGCTATCCATTGCTTCTTGCTTTGGATTGGGAGCTCTTTTAGTGAATTCAGGAATGAGTCTGATCCTTTGCCCATTAAGCCTTTTGCCCATCAGACTTGAGTAGCCCACATACAAAACTTCCAATAACAGAACTCAGCATCACTGGTGAGTTAATGAACTGTTAAGCATTAGATGGATTATGCTGGTTTTAAGACTGGTCCAGAGCAGTAAAATCACTTCCTAGGAAAAAAATTATAATTACAATAATAATTACAAAAAACAATAATAATATCCACTTTTATTGAGTTTTAATCTGTAGAAACCTGGATAATTTATAGCCCTTCATATAGTTTTAATATGTAGAAATCAAAGTACTTTACAGGAAAAAATATATTTTGAATACTGTTATTTTTCTTCTCTAATAGCCATGTAATGCACCAGCTGAAACAGACTTTTTGGTTAAAGGCAACAGAACTGAATTCAGGTTGCAATATTTAATCCATAAATAATATAAATAAATAATGCCACTGCTGTGGAGTAGGGAGACATCAAAAAAGCATAAAACATGGATAGCTTAAAACCCAGTTGACCAAGCAGAATTCAGAATGTCATTGCTAAGTAAGTCTGGTTAAGCATCACAAACTTCTATTACTTTATATTTTCATAGATTCAGTCTGTTTTGCTTGGTTGGTTTTCTGCTGAAAAGAACAAGCAGTGTGAAATCACAGCAATAAAGAATGGCTTTTTGATTTTGCCAAATCCAGGATTTTGAGGACAGCTCACAAGGACATTTAATTTCCCTTCGAGGCCAAAACAGTAAAAATTGTGAAATACAAATTGCACATCTTCTTACAACTCAGAGCTGTGTGAGAAAACTCTTGTTTTGCTGATCTACATCAGCTGCATTTCATGGCTTTCAAATATCTCCAAAAAGCACCAACATTTCATTGAATTTCATCCAGACCTTAGAGCCAAACTTAATCTTCTTCCTCTCTTTCTTCTGTCTTCTTTTATATCTTCATTAACCACTATGTAAAAGAATCGGTTCAACCCTAATCCTAATCAATAAAGAAATACTGAATTTTTAGACATGTATGTTCCTTACAAACCTCTGATCATAAATGAGAACTGGAATTCCTGCCCTAGGAAACCTCATGTTACCAGTCAGTAAATAGTGATCACATGCTTTAAAATCTGGTATGTATTATAGAGTTTAGCCATTCACAGTATTATGAGCACTTCCCAAGGATTCTAAGAAGATTTGAAAACATGCTGTCCTGACGGTATCTAGAAATATACTACCTCTGCAGAAAATGTATTGTGACCTGCAAATAAAAACTTGCACTGCATATGGTTAGCATGGAATTCTCATTTTTTTTTCCTTAGAGGAGCAATAAGAAAGACAGGTTTCTCTTTGTCTCATTATTGTCAGCTTCAGTGTTGGTAAATCACAGAGCTTCAGTAGGTATTGCCATAGAAACCTACAACTAGTACTGTAAAACTTATCTTTGTTAACATATTACACTGTTTGCAAGGTCCTTGCTCTGTTCAGGGAGTTTAAGGGATAAAACAGAAATATCTCCAGATCAGTCTCAACAGGAAATCATGTTCAGGCTTGTTTTCAAGTCAGTCAGATTCTGGACACCCACCCAAAATTTTGAGCCATATCCATTACTAAGGTCTTAATTTAACCCTGACACTTTATCTGCACAGCTTTCAAGATGTTTCAAAAGAAGGAAATAATTTATTGAATGTGGACTCTGTCTAATTTGTTATCATTTGCTGCATCCAAATCTGTTCTTGGCTTCATCATCACCTTTAGTTACTGTCCACAGCCATAAGGTTTTACAGTCCTGGAGGGATCAGATGAAATATAAATGCAGTGCTCTACACCCTCATTTCTATAAAATAATATGCACATAGTAGTGCTATACAAATAGAAAACCTGCTGCATCCACAAATTTGCCATGCTCCAGTCTGCTTAAAACTTTATTGGGGACAGTATGGAAACTCAGTTACTACTGGAATTTATACTCCTAATGTCACCCAAATTGTATCCAATTTTTTTTTTTCATAACAGCTTTTGTTTAATCCCAGGTTAACCTAAAAGAGTAGGGCCGGTGTCTTTCCCTTTCACCCTTGGCAGGAAGGCAGGGATCTGTTGGACAGTCTCAGCATGGAGGCCGCTGGCATGGAAACAGTCGTAACCCTTTTACCCTTCCCAAAGCAGTTCTGTTGCTCTGATCCAAACTTATGAATATTGAAATTTGACTGTTTGATAAATTTTGCTTCATAGCAGCCTCATCCAAATTAATAATCTTTATCTTTAATTTGTTTTTTATATTGGGATTTCCCATTAATTCTTCTTGGCATCTGGGTTTCTGACCTCATAAAAGAAAACGCCATCATGCTAAGAAAAAGCACCATATCATTACTTTGTTACTTTGGAATATGGTGGAATAGTACACAAAAGGAGATCCCAAAATCCAAACATAAGCCTTCCCTCACCTTACCTTCCTCCAGATTTAACTAGATCAATTAACACAATTCTATTAATAAATCTTTTCAGCTTATTAACTCCCAGTTATTGAAGAGAGAGAAAATCCAATACTACCATCATCTCTGCCTAGGAAATGGTTAGCAGAGTACCTTTAACACTGAGCTGTCACACAAATATCCAAAAGGGGTTTATGTTACCTTTTCCTATAAGCAGAAGCTTCTCCATAGTAGGGGAAAAAAAAGTTTAATTGCAGAGAAATAGCAGCACTTTAGTTTCTGTCCTGGTTTCAGTTGGGGTAGAGTTAATTTCTTCTCAGTAGCAGTTGCAGTGCTGTGTTTTAGATTTGGAAGCAGAATGGGGTTGATAACACAGTGATGATTCAGTTTTTGCTAAGTCATGTTTTTCCTAAGTCATAGACTTTCATTCCTTTTCTTATGCTCTGCCAGGGAGGTCTGTAACAGAAATTGTGAGGGAGCACAGCTGGGACAGAGGACACAAACTGACCAGAGGGATATTCCAGTATATAAACTGGGGTGGGTTACCTGGAAAATGGCTAATCTGGTTAGAGAAACAAAAACCAACTTTTTTAGACACACTAACAAAAATTATGTGATGTCAATTAAGCCCAGCTAAAAAACTGGTTCTATGGGATGTGCAGTGCTTCAAGGGAACAAGAGCATTGTTTAAATATGCTGTAAGTTATATGTCTGACATATGTGCATGTTGAGTGATCTGCAATGTAGAGAATTTGTCTTTTGCATTGTTATAAAGTTTTCCCTGATTGCCCCCCTGCTGGGTTGCTATTGGTTCATCTTTATGCAACTCATTCCATACCAATTTATTGATTTCAGCAGCAGCAAGGCTCTTCTCAGGTTATTTGATTGAAAGCTGATGCCTCTTAATAAAACCCCATATAAAATAAAAGAAGACCCCAATGTGCATTTAAAATCTGTGCATTTATTCCGATATTCTTGATACTTTACATAGATTTCTCTTAAGAGCTCTAAAATGTCACAAAATAGCTTCCTTTTGTTTTGGTGGTAATTGATTGCTGCATGTCAAAATGTTCAATGTAGCTATTAGCAATTTTGGCCCTGAGATCCTTCCTGACATATTTTACTCCCATATTCTATTTCTGAATCCTCAAGTTTTGAGAATTTACTTAAAACTCTAAAAGTTTAAACATTATTTATTCCCAACATAAAATGATTGTAAGAAATTGCTTTCTGCTGAATCCTTGACTCAACTTTGTATATGCCTGCATGCCTTTTTTCTGTGATTTGTATTTGGGGACACAATTTATATTAAAATGCACACCTGTTAAATACATCCACACACCTTCACAAAGGTGTAGTACAACATCAGAAGTGAAGACTTCTATCTCCCATGTCAGGACTCTGGTCACCCCCTTCCAACTGGTAGAAGAGGAAGACAGAGAGTATGTTGTAACAGTGGCTCAGAGGAACTTGCAGACAGGCTTAAATGCCCAGGAGAAATACCTGTGAGTGTTCAGACCAAAAATCCATGTACCAAAATGACATGGACTCTAATTTCCCAAGGTGATAACTTTGTCTGCAATTGCATTTCCAAGAACTGTTGCTCATTCTCCTCCTTAGCCAGGCATCCCATCGAGCCACTAAGTTACCCTGACACAGCTGCTGAGGTACCTGTTCTATATCAGGTCAGTAAAACCAGCTGTAAAATAATCCTCTGGGACAGCATCATAAGGCTCTTTAGAATGGAGCTCCTGGAAGGCTCCCAAAAACCTGCATGTGATGATTCCAGCCAAGGCACCGCTGTTCAGGGCCTTGTACCTGGAAGGTACTATCAGGAGGAACTAATCAAGCAGCAAGAGCTCCTTCTAAAATTTCTAAGCCAGGTTAGAAAAGGTAATTTAGCTATGAAATTAGTCTAGGAAAGTACTCCCCTGGTAGCCTCACCTTGGGTTTCTGCAAAGAGCAAGCTTAATGCCATTGAAAGAACCTCTTTGCAGCACTGAGCCTCAGAATGTGAGTAAGGAGGGAGGGGGTTATAATTTTTAAAAATTGTATTCAAGTTAAATGTTCAATTTGTATTTTTTTAGTCATCTCATAATAAAACAGAAATCTTACATAAACAATTTGAACAACTCTGACATAGGGAACAATGACTGATGTGTTGCGTATAATGCAAATGTCAGACTTGGTCAACTGCTTCATTCTAATTTCATTTCTCACCCCTGTAGCCTGTTTTTTGATTTTTACAGT
This sequence comes from Sialia sialis, assembly GCA_009812075.1. Taxonomy (NCBI): domain Eukaryota; kingdom Metazoa; phylum Chordata; class Aves; order Passeriformes; family Turdidae; genus Sialia; species Sialia sialis. The sequence continues at coordinate 26,485,296 of VRYO01001269.1, read as the reverse complement.
AATATTTGCATTTTTAACCTATTTTGCAAGCTCAGTATTTTCTGATGACGTACGTTGTAGCTAATAAAGTGATAGTCAGAAGCTCTTGAGTAATCTGCCCAAGGCATTTAGCAATAATTTGCTTGTTCTGTAACTTAATAACCATTTTACCTTCAGGGTACAATAAAACAGAAGTGCTAATTCAGTAGTGTTAAAGAAAGACTAATTATACTGAGGACACATCCTCTTCTGAGCTTAGTCACTTGTGACCTATTGTGAAGCTACCCGAGAAGAGCCAGGCACTCTCCTGTGCTGAATTATTCATGGGCTTATCTGCTTCAAGCGGCTGATGGAAGCATTGTTCATATGGTTCTGCTCATCATCTGGCTACACTCAGCTCAGCACAATTTAAGAAGTATTCAAGTCATGAACATCCAGATAGGGAAACATAGATTCATATTCTATGTGATGTTCATCTGATTTTCAAAAAAAGTCAATCCATTTCTATATAAATGAGACACAATGTGTGAGAAAACAGTGAGAGGGAAAAATCTCATGAGCAAATGTGTCAATGGGATATCATCATAGGCTGCACTAAGATGAAATTACCTGTTCAGCTAGAAAGAGAGCCCAAAATCTCCCCTAACTTCATCCCTACAGGTGTGTAAAAGTCCCTTTAATTCATGAGTCATTTACTGTCATCATCATGGGAATCCAATGACTGTACAAACAAAAAAAAATGTCTTCTGAGATTGGATTTATGTATTAAATAAAACTAAAATGTACATTTTCCAGCATTCAAGCAGAAAGCCTCTAAGTTATATCAGCAGCAAAACAGGATTCCTTCACACACTGTCACATCCAGTGCACAGCAGGTCTTACTTGAGACACCAGAAAGAAATTCAGTCTCTGTGTACATTCAGTTCTTGACTCAAAAACTGAACCAGATAAGTATGGTAGAAATTTGTTTTACATTAAGGGGTGTGAGTGCCCATAAAAATAATTTTGGATGGTACCAAACAGTCATAAGGTAATAACACACTTAAATGTTATTAGTGTTGGGTAAAGCTAAAAGCAATAATGAGGAGGAACGCTGTTCTACAGCACTGTGTTTAAGCCACTCAGAACTCAATTATGCAACTTTATTCCCTGTGAAAATTGAACCATAAGAAAGAGATCTTTATTACCCTATATATAATAAATCACTGCACAGAGCTTTCTGTGTAAAAGCAACTGAGTTATTTAAGGCCTTGACCATGCAGAGTGATTTAAATCTAGTGAGTTGCTTCACATTTTTATACACACTTTAATTTGAACAGGATGAAAAGTACTGGGCATATGTAGACCCTACATTCTAAACTTGTTAACACACTGTGAGCAAGCAGTTTACTGATGCTGCCATCTCGGGCATCACACTCTTAGTAAATCAGTTCTTACTAGAGGCAGCCTGAAGTGAGAGCCAAGCAGGAGAGATTGTCTGTTCCTCTCAAATCTCACATGCTGCCCAGAAATGCTACAATGAAGAAGCCATCATTTTAACATATGCACAAACTTTTTTTTTGTAAAATGAGCTATCTCTGGGAGATAAAGCTACGGAGTCACCTGAATACAGCTCCAAATTGAAAGGGAAGCCAGCAAAGTTCACTCTAACATAACTGTTTGCTAGCTCAGATAAATTGAATTGGAAATGTGGAGGCAGAGGAGGAGGACCTAGCCTCAGTGGCTGTGTATATCTGCACATATATATGTATAATATTTATATCACAGTACTAGATTTACAACACATTGAGCTGGTATGTTCTAAAACAACCCTTGTGTTTAAAAATGAGCTAAATTCTTTAGCAGATGCAATCATACAAATGCGACTGTCTGAATGTCACCCTTTGTTCCAAATATAAGGATTTGTATTTATTATGGTTCAAGGAAAAAGATAAGGGATTTTTGCTAGGTGTTGATGTGACTAAATATGCATCAATCCAGCAAGTCAATGTATACCAGTTGCACTTCTCTCTCTGACTGAGCTGACTTGCACTTCATTGTGAAAACATTAAAACTCATTCTCATTGATCTGTTTGTTTAGTTTTGAATTTGTCCTATTAACAGATTCTCTGTTAGCCTCATAATGAAACAAGGCACTCACTAAGAGAAACCGTAGAGGGTTTCTCTGTGGAATTTCAGAGCAATGGAAAGAACGGTATTGCATAAAAGAACTGCTTTCAAACAGTGAGAGAGGAGAGCAGATGCTACCTTATGTACGCAACTCTCATGAACAAAGGTGTTTTATAGGGAGACCAATAAAGGAGCTTGCAGCAGAGAATAAAGCAAGCAATGAAGACCTCATTGCTCATCTGGTTTTTCCACCCTCAAGGTGGACTAATGCCACTCCATTTAGATACAGTCGTGTCAGAGTAACAAATCAGGGTTGCATCTTTGTATCTTGATGGCACTCTATTCCAAATAAACATCACAAGCGTCAATACCATGCACCGTATCACATACATACCTGAGGCTCTGCCACTAGCACAAAGGTGGGTCTAGGAGTCAAACAATAGGGATCAAAATAGAAATCCAGAGATATATTGTTCATGGCTCAGATATTTATTCCCCCTTCTTTTGAAGCATCCATGTTGGATTTTGCCAGGCACACATTTACCTGAGGCTATAGGTTATAAAAAGGTAACTCTTCTTTCTATAAGGAGCAGCACAGCAGGTGCTCACATGCTGCATGATGCTGCCTCAGCTCTGTAGTTCCCCTGCTTAAATCAGAACTCTATGTGTAGGAAGAAAACATGATGGACAAAAGCCCAAGTGAAAGTGAAGTGTGCTCCTTCAACATCTTTTAATGCAAAATGTCTTGAATATATAGTTAGCGCCAATATTTACCCCTATTATGAAAACCAAAATGAAAATTCTTCAGGAAAATATCTATATACATGGATAATAATAAAGCTTCAGATCAAGAATTCTTCCATATGGGAACAGACCCATAAGATCTACATTGCAATCCAAAGGGTTCTATGATTAGAAATCTTCTGTAGTCTTATTTGATCTGCATACGAATTTACATTCCTTCCATATTTTGCCTTAAATGAATGCTCTGCAGCTGGAAACATATCTATCCATCTGTTTCTTTACATACAGAATTAACTTTATGGCCAGAAAGTGCCAAGCTCTGCACATTTAGTGCAAAAGTAATGGAAGGCACACTAATGCTTCCACTGCCCACACTGGATATTAGACTGCCGCTGCCCAAACTCTTCTGACATTTCTCACACTGTCTCCCACATGCTTACAATTGTGACATTCCCCTTCCAGCACTAACTCTCTTTTTAGCAGTCATGGGTACATTCAGCATGCTATTGGTACCTCAGCAGGCTCCTTTTGTTGCTGTGTTGTAGCACTTTATAGTGGCCACTTCAGTGTATTTTGACAGAGAGTCAAGTCATGTCCCTAATTGCAGATGTTTCAGTATCTGCTCTATTCCCTTATTTCTTCATCCTAATGGTTGCATTGGCGTTTTGGAATAGGTTGCTATATGGTCTCTGTGTCCAGACAATGGATTTTCTTTGAGTACACTGAAGAGGCTTCCCAGCCTTTCTCTGTGTTTCCCTGCAAGGAAATAGGGGCCCGTGAGTGAGGTCAAGGGGACCCATGGCCCCTCCTGGCAGAGATGTGCAGTGCACACCAGGGACCAGACCAGGCCATGCCACAGAAAGCATCACAGTGTAGGTAACATCTTCCTGTACCATCAAAGCACATATTCAGCTCCCTGTATGCCTCAGTCCCTCACGGTGCATGTGCCTTCTGCCGGATCCTTACAGAGCATCTCTCCATAATTTTTGTGTCTCTTTTCTGTCACAGTACTCTCATGTTCAGTCCTGCAAATGCAAAATATAAGTGGGCTGTGAGGACAAGTGAGTTTCTCTGATCATCTTTTCAGGTTCACTTCTGTGGAGAACTGAACAGCTGTAATTTTTTTTTGTTTTGTTAGAAGATTATATTTCTCCAAATATAGGAATTTTTTATGAAAAGGAATTTTTTTGTGAAAAGCTGCAGATGCATAAAATTTTATTGTTTACTACAATTCACAGAGAATAGAAACCACATCGAATAACTCAGCTGACCAGTCAGACAAAGGAGATTGTGAGCTCTCTGTGGTGATTACTCTAAGGAATGGTTGTTATAGGCAACCTAAGCAGTTCACCAACTGACTTATGTCCATCAAGACAACTTCTCAAAAAAAAACCGGCACAAAAAAGCCCCAAAAGCAGTCAGTGAGGGGAAAAAATAGCTGGCTATCTGCAATTCAAAAATCAAAAAAAGCCCTAGCATTTCACATCTCTATTGTCTTCCTAGGCAGGCTGATATTCCCTGACTGGAACATTCTGCCAGCCAAAGCCTGTTCAAAACATATCAGATTAATTTATATCACTTCCTTGAGCCTTGACTTGCTAATTTGAGCTGCAGCTAAGTAGAAGACATTTATTTTTAAAAAATGCAAATAAACAAGCAATATAAAAACTATAAGTATTATTATTATTGCTACTATTGGTGGTGGTGTTGCTGTTATAATCACCATCACTATCATTATTGTCACTATTAGCAGCAATAACATTGCTATTAAACAAACTGCTACAGTAATTTCACAATTATAAGCTGCACCCTTTTCATTGAAGAATCCAGCCTACCCCAGTAGTGCGGCTAATCATCAGGTGCGGCTTATCTATGGACAAATCCCAGCGAAATGCCAACCTGGAAGTGAGAGCCGGCCAGGGAGGGGCTGTGTTTAAAGGCTTCGCTGGTCTATGAAAACTGTTTGCAACTTGAGCACCTGACACCCAACCCTGTGCTGGCGCGATTCTGTTACTAATTTGTTACTTTGTTGCACAGGGATACTCGCTTTTTAAAAAAAAAAAAAACAAAAAAAACTGTGGCTTATATTCGGGTGCAGCTTATATATGGACAAATCCCATGCTCTACCCAGCTACCCAGATGTGCGGCTTATAATCAGGTGTGGCTTATAATTGTGAAATTACTGTATTTTTTTCTCTCTCCATAGTTTTTAAGAGCTACAGGCATGGATTAGGAGTACACTGTACCAGCTTTAGTTAGCCAAGCAAAGCACACAGGGATAACCTCCTTAGTTTATGGCCCTATTTACACCTGTGCCCAGCTCTGCAGGAGAGGGATGTAGGGGGATGTTTAACTTTCACACTTGGTTCCCTGAAGAAACAATAATTTTGTATTTGACCTAAAAGTCAAAGGGACGGTAAATATTAGTGAATGGATCAATAATGATTTTCACATGAAAACCTCACTGTAAATACTTTGCAGTGATGAACAGACCAGCATTTTAAAATGTCTGCTCTGACAACTTTTAATAAATTACAAAATGGCTGAACTACCCAAAGCTGCCACTACCAACTTGTGCACTTACAGCAGAAAATGTTTTATTGCCAGACAAATGCTTATGTGGTAGTATTTATGCAAGAGCCCACAGCACCTTGTGAGAAGTAAATCACCCATGGCTATACCAGTCCCTTCTCCATCTTCCCTGAAAAAAATCTTATCAGGGCACCAGGTGCTGTGTCAGCCCCTGCCAAACTAAGAAGTGTTTGTGGTTACCCAGCAAAGTTAAGCAGAGTGACTCATATGAGAAAAATTGTGATGATTAAGCCTTTTCCAATAGGTCCTTCATCTTACGCCATCAGCTGTAGTCTAGACCCAAGCATAAGTCTTTCCATGCGGTCTGAGATTTCACTGTGAAGCAAGGGCTGACACTCACATACCTCCTGGCAGATTATATTTTCACTGCAAGTGATTGCCTGTCAAACAGACACTGCTGAATTTACAAAGCTATCAGTGAAATCTCCTTCAATTTCTTTGTGATTGCAGTGACGTTTCATGTTGCAAACACCATGTTCTGAATTTGCCTTAGCCATTCTACCCAATTTTACACTAAAGAACACAAGCAAATGAAGCAGTTGGCACACAACACATTGTGATGCAGACTTATGATTAGTAATACACTAAAGGGTAAACAGCTTCAAAGTACCTCGCATTTACTTCAGTCTTAGGCATACATGTGGATGAAGAAAAGCTTATTAACTCCTGTAAATTTTGAATGTGTGTCTTAAAAACACAGACTGATAAGGGAGTTCAGGTTGGAAGGCATCTCTGGAGCTCTCTAGTTCAACCTACTGCTCAGAACAAAGTTGTGCTCAGTCAGGTCATTAATTTTTCTATTATATATTCTGCTGCTAGTGTGAGGCTGCATATTGACAGCATGTAGCAAAGACCTATAGTTGAAGAAATTGAGAGTATCAATCAACAGAGGTAGAACGTTATTCTTATTCTGAATCCTGTCACAACATGGGACAGTAAATATAATGAGTACAGCATATTCTTGTTATCAAGAACAGGAAAATAAAAAAGAATTGGGAAAATTATGACTGTCATGAATAAGTGGTTTAGGTCACTTTGAGAATCATCATCAAAGATATTAACAAAGGCAGATTTAATACAAATTTGAGTGTGACAAATTCTGACACAGGGTTCACTCTATTGCTACAAAATGGATGAAACATACAAAGGAAAAGAATATTACAGTCAATTTTGAATCTACAGAGACTGTAGATGCTAAAGGGTAGGGATGCAAAGGGTAAGGGTAAGGGAGACCCTCCCATTGAGGCCAAGGTTCAGAGTTGGGCCCCTGGTTTTCCAAACTCCTGGTCAAGATTAGGTGTGGCTAGTCCAATCCACTCAGACTGGGATAATGACATATATTTAAAGGATTTAGCAGCACTTTATTATTTACTTTAACATTTACAAAATTATCCAATAGGATTTACTACAGTTAAAACAGGCACTTAACTATAGTTCAAGATAGCAACATACACAGTTGGATATGTACAGCATATGTTCTACAGGGTGCCTAAATTGATTCATACACAAACACACAAAGATACAAAGATGTACATATGTAAATACACAAAGGCATACTGGTTAAAAGTTCCCCTAAAATTCAGAGAAGTACTCATGTTGAATGCCTTTGAATTCCTCAATATTCAAGGGTTGAGCTTCAAGGAGTGGGGTATCAGTCCATATCCCACCATCAGCTTTTAGGTAGTTCTGAGTATTGCAAAACAGAGAGTTCGCAAGCTCCAAGAGGCATCTCACTCAGAGAGAGATGCTGGCACAGCCTGCTGTGACAGGCCCAACTTAGGACCACAGTTTATAGGTTCCCAAGATGATTGTCTTTAGTCACCTGTCAACCTCCATCCTGGCCATAATTCAAGATGGTAACTACTGTAGATTTAAAAGTCCAGTAACAGTGATATCACTCAGTAACAGTGATATCACTCCTCTTGTGCTATAATTCAGGCAAGTAATGTTCCAAGGCTCTCTGGGTGTGACTGGGTATCTCTTGTCCCCCTCCTTAGTTGGACAACCAAAGTTGCTGGTGTGAGCAGTGCTGCCCCCACCTTAGTCATGCAAGATATTCTGATAACTTAAGGAAAACTTCAAGAACCATCACTTCATGGCCCTGTGATGTCCCTGAATCTCATTTGCCATGAATACAACATCATCCTGACATTTTACTGCTTCATGTCTTAAGCCATAAGCATTTATTGTGTTCATATCCTTAAAGGACCATGGAAATACATTACTACTGATACACTTTGGGGCAGAGATGGATTTCATCATAAAATAAAACCAAAGCTGTAACATCAAGGAAAATATGAAAAAAAGCACAGAGGGAAACAGACATATCTTCTACCTTAGGATCCTGGACTGTCTGTATTTTCAAGTCACAGAAGTTAGGAGGTGTGTACTTGACTCCACCTTATAGGATATGCACTAGCAATAAAATCATTTCTTTATTAAATTATGAGATTTTATGTTTCTGTACAGAATGCTTCGATAATAGAAACCACCACCTCAGAGACTTTGTGATCAGGATACATAACACCCTCCTCTTGCATCTTTACAATAACTTTAAGAGTCTTCCCTGCAGCTCTTAATAAAGTAGAAAAGGCTCATATGGCTTTCCCCTAATTCCTTTAGCATTTCTCAATGGATATTTATTTATGAGAGGCAGCTCTCACACTCAAAATATGCTAGACATTTCCTCCACAAGAGAAAAACTGCGAGAGTATACGGAAAAACCTTTCTTTCTCTTTCATCTGTGTTCAGACCATTAGGCAAGTAGTCAGTCTGTTACGCATCTTATATAAGAACTGGGCAGTAGCGGGTGTTTAATTAGCAACTCATCATAAGGTACAGAGGTGAAATCATCTACTTTACTCAAGAAAATCTACCTATGAAAAGATGTTTAACTTCATTCTTTTCAGTGGTCCTGCTGGACATTTTCATTTTCAACTTTAGTTTTTATGACATCTCTTCATTCCAAAGGATCTTCAAAGGCACATCCAGCTGCATAAATACCTTCATCTTGGTAGGAAGTTCTGCAACTATTAAATGACATGCACAAATTACATGACTGCACAAGGCAGGGAGTAGTATCCCGTAATAATTACTACCAGAATTTGATCAAGCAGTTATATTTATCTTCAAAAGTTTAGATGTTCTCTTTCTGGTGTCTTCAAAAGGAGCTTTGACCTGTTGCCTGACTAGCAGTGTAACCTACCAAACTCCTGACTTTAACAGGTTTGGTATAGATCCTAGCAGGACAGCAAACACAGATGTGAATTCTTACTAAAGCATATTTCTTTACCCAGTTAAACAGCTGATGGGACAAAAATGAATCATGTTATCATGTTCAGTGTTTGTGAAACCATACAGGCTCTCCCTGTAGGAGAGTCTGTGTGGATCTCAGTTCAGGGAGCCCAATGGTGATGCACCAGCCAGGTGGATCAGACACAGCAGTGTCCAGGGGATACCTGTTAGCTACATTAACTGTGTGTCTCATATCTTATCATTTGTCTGCTTGACACCTATGTGTTCAAATTTATATTACTGCTTGTGATGTAGCTTCTCGTCCTCATAATGCAGTACCCAAGCATTTTACCCGTGTAATATCTTCTGATTGCAGGTAGATATTTTATGCATTTGTTAAAACCATATAGATGAGATTGTGGTGTTTCTAAGAATCATAGCTATCTTCCTGTACATATTTATTGGAGCAAACACTGGATACCAGCACAGTGAGATATCAAAAACAGATAGAAAGGATTTAAGGGTGTTACTAAAACTGATTCCACGTTGCACTTTTCAGATTTGAATTCTTATAATGAGAGGATTTTCCATCATGATTTAAATGCTATGATAAATATTCGTTGCACACAAATCAAGTTGGACATCATTTCCATCAGGTTTTACCTTTCTAACATCAATACATAGCATTTTGCTGATTGTGCAGACTGAAACCATTCACTTCTCTTTATTTTTGATAATCAAATTGTGAGGAAATTCGCACATAGATCATCAATAATAGCACTTTACTTTAAAAGTTAAGTTTTTTTCGTTAGTAGCGTGCAGGCAAGCAGCAGCCTTGCAGATTTAGGACTTAGTTTTAAATCAGAACATTTTTTAAATTTGTCAGATCAGCAGGTTTAATTTAGAAATACAGAGAAGCAATAAATCTAGATCTCCAGGACATTTTACTGCATTTTTTCAGAAATGTATGGTGAAAGATAATATTTTTCAAGCATCTGATGTGTCATAATATTTCTCATTTTACTGATATAAACAAATGGCAAATATTTTACTGTTTAGAAACGTATTAGACCTGAGCATCCCTAGCAACTTTTTCTTCACTCAATTTAAGCAGATTTCCTACAGTCAAAATGTCATTCACAGCTTCTGAGTTGCAATACTCAAAACAGTAAGAAAAACAGAGCCAGAAATACCAAATGTTACACTGTGAACCCACAGGTCACTAGTTTGCACTCAAGGGACTCAAAAGTCTAATTTTTCTAATCTGTTAGGGAGTGTGAGGAAAAGGAGTAAGTCTGCAACAGGGGCCAGAAGACTTTGCAATGCAGTCCTCAAAACATGGATGATTGTGTTAGGAACATAATTATTCTCTTAAAGGTTATAGTAATTACATCTCTAATTTTGTTTGAATGCAGATTAATTCACTCTGCTAAGATCTATGAGAAGAGAGCCCTCCCCAGAGTTCATTAAGAACTGTTGGAAGAATTTTAATTGCACCAAGGTTATGCAGAAACATTTCTTCCTACAGAATAAATAAAATAATGAGAAGTTACTAGAAATTTCCATTCTCTTGTAGAAGGATAATAACTGTGTGCCCCATGAGAGTCACTTTGGTGTGTATAAGTGCAAAAAAGATACAAGTTTTTCTAAGCAGGTTTTAGTAGATGCACAGAAAGCCAAAAATAGCATTCTCAAGCAGCCTAAAGATGGACATGCTGAAAAAGAATATTTTCAGGAGCAGTACAACCCAGAAGCACACACTTGAGAAATTAAAATGATAATCCATATTAGGCAGTTCCATCTTTAAACTGACTATAATCCATAATTACCAGTTGTCTCAGTACTTCAGTAAATCAGGATAAATATTTCATCACAGATACACCTGTCTCTAGGAATGAAGTCTATAACATTTGACCATAAAAAGTAAGAGGAATTTTTTTAAAAACTGTATTCTTTCCGGTGGCACAGTTAACTCCCAATGTATTTTTAAGCATTTTCACAGAGACAGCAAATACTGTAAGGAGAGAAAATTAGTCAGCAAACCTTTCATTTCTTAAATTGAATTAATTTTTTACTTTCTTAAATGAATCTAGGAAATCCCCTGAAAGAGAAACCAGACAATTTGACTTTACATTTTTAAAGACATGAGCTATTTCATTTGGAGACCAGTGTATATGCATTGAACAGCAAAGAACATTGCCATGGATGACATGAGAAAAATGTCATCTGTTTATTTGTTTAGTTAGCTGTTTTTTCCTTTTGGTTTCTCTCTAGGTGTCCTGATAGAACAATGACCACACAGAGCTATTCTTATTCTGGACGGGGGAGGAATGACAGGTAGGTCTTTTCTATTATATGAAGAAAAAGGTTTCCCTCTTTTCCCTTCGTTCTTCCCCTCTTCTAAAAGAGAGTTGACCAAGATACAATCCCTCCCTACATAAGATTGTACAAAAAGAAATCATTACTTCTAAAGTATTTCAAGTAGTTCTGCAGATATCCAAGAAACAAAAGAGAAGCTCAGCCTGTTAATATTCATATTCTAATTGGATACCTCATTTGCAACATTGGAGTTGCACAAAACATGTATAAACAAAACAGCAATTAACCTTTAGCTCTCTGTAATTTTTCTTCTACCCAATATGGGTCAGTTACCATAGAGATAATACCTACAAGATCTACAGATGTGACTCAAAACCAGCTAGAGTCTTCATCTCAACCACATCTCAGTATGGCACCAGGATAATTAAAAATCTGCTAAAAGAGAAACGATAGCGCATCTGAAACATTAAAGGGAAAAAAAAATAAAATAAAAATAAAATAAAAAACAGTTAAAAGGAAAACTGCTGGGATGAGGAAAGGACTTTAAAACACTGGCCAAAATGTGTCTTTTCATCAGACAAAGTGTCCTGGCCAGACCTCAGGGTCTCCTCTTGAGGTCAACGTACTGTGAACTTTTAGTGCCTCATGTGATTCAAAGCTCAGCACAGAGCAGGGCCGGGACTATTCATCAGCTCAACCCAAAGTGTTTGGTTCCTTAGAGCTGAACCACACCACAGCCAAAAACTTATTCCATGCAGCAATTATTTTCAGCTGCCTATGTGTAGAGCTCTCTGTAATGGTCCAGGGAGTACACTCAAATCCTAAATTAACTGTTCTAGTCAATGCCTTATGAAGAAAATATTAAAATTGGCAGGAATGCGCATCTTGTCCTGATGAAATTTTCTCAAGGGCTTTCCTGCAGTTTCCTTAAAAGCCAGAAAAAGAGCAAAGCCATTGTGTAAAGAATGAAAGAGAAAAGACACTTCAGGTTTTGATTATCGTCCTAATTTTAGGTAGGATTGCATTTTAGTTACCCATCCAAAATTACCTATATAAGCATTCATATGATACACTTGACAGAGAATTTGTATAACACCTTCAAATGGAATAGCTTTTTGTACAGTTTCTTTTGGGCATCATCTGAGAGGCCTTGTTAAAAGTCCTTTCTGCAATATATTTAAAAGGAAATTTGTCTGCACAGTGTTCACCATTATGGCATGGATATTTCGCTGAGATAAGAAACATGGGCTTCAGAAAAGTGCACAGAGTGCTTGGAAAACACATTCAGTCTTTTTCTCTGCATCAGAAAGGAAATGAAAAGTAGTGTCTCTGTCCCACAGGCTGGATCATGTAGTGCATTATCACAATATTATTGGAATCATCATCATACAGTTCATGTAGCATCACTCAGGTTAATGCATCACAAAAAGCTTTACAGACAGAAGAACATCTAGAGAATGAAACAAATCATGCTAACAGAAGAAAATCAAATATAGAGAAAGCCATATAGGGGAGCTGTATGATTGCAGTGTCTTCTAGCTGACAATTGCAACTTTCAATGATCTGGGACTCTGGGGAGGGGACACCTTATTTCTTTCTTTCATCTCAAAATAACTCAGTCAGAAATACAACCCACATTACCTGTTACAGCCAGGCTTCGAACTAATGTACTTCGAACATTGCCTTGAAGTTAAAGCAGAAGAGATGAGAAAAAAAGAACTGAAGAGATAAAAGCATAGAGAAAGCAGGGGATTTTTACCTGAAATATGAACAAAGTTATTGATTAGGTAGAAGTACAAAGCAGAATCTTGGAGAAAAAGTCTGATGCATTTTGCTTTTTTGAGGAGAAGATGAGACAAAAGTGCACCATAATCCCGGAACTCCAGAAATGTTAATTGGTGTCTAGAGGAGCAGAAGTCAGTGGGGTACCCCAGCAACAACACAGAACTCAGGTGATTTGCTTTGAACAATAGTTGCAGCCACCCAGAAAGCAGTATGGAAAGGACTGGTTACTGGAGCATAACGCACCCTTCCTGGCTCTTATTTCTGAGATTATGGCAATACAAATTATTATGAATTACTGTTTGTACAAGACTCTGGCCATGTAAATTACTGTTTCTTTGTAAGTCACATGCATTATTAATGGTATCATTCTCATGAAACCAAACATCTTTATTCTACTGGGCAAAGTGTGTAGAAATTAGCAACCGAAACAGAGCAGCATTTCTATAACAGAACAATCCATTCTTCTCTTTGAAATGAGGCCAGGTAGTAATCCCAGATGAAGCTGAAGTACATGACATGGGAGGTTCAATATCGCTCACACTACCCTGCTCTGTCTGTGTGCAACACACAAAGTGCCATTACCTCCACTTGTGCATGAAATCCTATTCAGAATGTTTCAGTGATATGGATAGGAAGGGTAAACCTGCCACCTGGGATTGCTTAATGAACACTGTAATTAGCAGCAACAATTAACTAATTGTTAACCTGACAGGAGACAGTACAAAAGCAGCCAGTCCTCCTGCCTGTGTTATCCTGAATGCTGTTTTAAAGCCAGGAGTCTTGCAGCATATTAGGACTTTTTTTTGTGGTTGGAATGTGATGGCTAGAGGCATTTTTCCTAATGTATCTAAGATGGTGTGCAACCACTGCCTTAAACAATTTCCAACAGAGTAATCAAAAATTAGCAGTTTGCCAGCATTGACAGCACTTCTGATCAATGGTCAAATTTTTTTTTCTCCCTATCTCCTACCTTCCCCCAGGGGAAAAAATTTTTTTAAAAAGCCAAATTTAAAAACATCCAAAAAACCCTAGCCAAAAAAATAAATAAGCAAATAAAACACAACAACTTGAAGGATATTGAGATCCTAAGGGTCAAAGTTTTAGATTAAGAGGAAATTTGAGAAAGACCAGACCAGGCAGAGGTCCAATATCCTAGGAGTGACTCTGTTTTTTTAGAGCAACAGAATGGAGGATAGTTCCACACCCTGAAAACAGCTGGTATGGAATTACAGTCCTGCTGTAGATGCACAGAAGGAAGTGTTAATCCACAAGTCACCATGGAAAAGCCTGCAGTCTCTGACCCTACCATTAATTGCACAGTGGCACTGAGCCCCTGCTGCTGCCCCATCACTGAGCCCAGCCTGCTGCTGGGGACCTGCTGCAGAATTTCCTGGGCCCTCTGATCTTTGATGCTTCTTAGATCAAGGCCCAAATTTTATAAACACATTGTAAGCGCAAATACTTTTCAGCATTCTTGAAACAGATGGCTTTATTTTAACTACAGCTAACCACATGCAAATTTCACAGTAGCTACTGTCATAATATGTAGTAGTCTGGACCTTTGCCATGAAGGAATTAAAGGAACGAGCATTTTATGAAAAAGGCATTTGGGCTTCTACCTTAGTTGCTCTAGACTTTTAGCAAAACTCAGATCTATTTCAGAATTAATAACTCATAAAATGTTGGTTGAAATAAAGATACACAGCAATGTTAGCTGTTAGATGTTAGCAAGAATTAAATAGTTTCACATTTCTCTTCATTTCCTAAGCATTTCTTCCTTAAATTTTACTCAGACACATACTAGTCAATCAATTAGCAGAACTGTGATCCTCCACAACTTGGCTTTTTAGTCCACAGCCAACCCCCACTGTTCTACTCATCTCTTCACAGCTGCTTCCCATGCTCCAGGCACCATATCTCTCTCAGTGCTGCCAGCTTTAGCAGTCAGAATGTCTGAGGCCAAATGTGTTGTTTCTTTATAAGGTGATAGAATTTCAGCACTTCTGTGATGTATTCCAGTGGGTTTCAAGTCCCTGTATTCATGTCACACAAAAAAAGAAATGCAACTTTCCGCTGAAAACACTTAGAAGCAGAGATGGAAGATGTGTAACATTGAGAAGGAAAGAAAATTTAAAATTCAGTCTACGTAATGTTAATTGCAGTCTCTCACCCAGCATATTTTGATTATTTCTGACTTGTCAACATTATGTTATGGAATTGTCTAATATTAAAATTGGCAGACATTCAGTGGTACAAAGGACTAAAATCACCATCCCGGAATGTTCAATGCATTCGAAGTCTAGTTCTAATTATATGGCAGGGATATTTGTAGTCTGCAGAATTCAATGTAGCATACAAAACCTTAGCTGTCTGAAAAAAAACTACCTTAGGTACCAAAAATACCTTAGCTGTGGCAACAGAGGTGTCAATTCTGGTTAATTTACACTTTACCCAGGCAATCTTTCTGCATTGGATCACTCTTTCTGATACAGCAATTACAGAAAAAAATATGGTCCCAGGAAATCAGTCCAAGGAGAGCTGGAACAAAATACTCATGGAAGAGTCCTGACTAGGCAAGATTTTGCATCTAAACTGCTGGATTCACAGACCACTGGTGGGGAATCATGAATCATTCACTCTTATCCTCTACAGCAGCTACCACCTACAGCCCAGCTCCCACTGTCTGGGCCTCTCTACCTTTGCAAAGTCAGGCAATAATAGGATGTGGCCTATGCCATGGCCCCTCTTGAACAACTTACCTTCTGATTCCTGATCCACCTCCTGCATCTGTCTAAAACCATTCCAGGTTCTTCATAACTGCAGCACAATCTGACCATCATGTAGTCTTCTCTGAAGTTTGACGTCTGGTTCATTCAGCAGCAGACATTCCTGTTCTTACTGTCAGCAAGCCTCAGTCTGAACATATATGATATTTTCACTGAATCATGACAACAAGCTGACATTAGGCAATTCCTTTGGTGGCACTTACACTCTGAAAGGCTAGATAGCATGAATTACCTGTATCCTCCAGCAGGGGTTTTTTAGACACCCTGGCAGGCTACTTCCTCTGACTGCTTCAAGCTCCACTATGCCTGAACTGACAAACTGAGAATCTGAGTCTTCAAGGATATCAAGAAAAGCTAGCACCTTCAACTGGCATCAAATTTTCTCAAAGTGATATAAATAGATGCCTTTTGTCTGACTTGTTCTTAGGGGTAAGATGATATCAGTGAGTTTTACAGAGGTTAGAATTTTCTTATCTACTCTTCAGTATCAGTGTATGTCCTATATTAGAAATTTCTATTAGGGAATGCACATCATCATGTTATCTGATTTTACCCCACAATAACAATAAAACAAAAATCCGGACCACCTAACTATGTGCCAAGAGCACATCACTACTTATCTTTTCTATTTTACCGTGTAAGCCTGAGATTCTTTCATTGCCTAAAGTACTTTTTACAGCTTATCTAGCTTCAAATGTGCTTTGAAATACAAACCTACGGCTTTGCAATAATGACACTTTCACATCTTCTGATCACTTTAGGGAAATCAAAACTGAAAAGCACATTTGAATGTTAACTTTGGGTCATGTGCCCATGCAGTAAAATTCTTAGCTGTGGCTTCAGGATGTTGAAAGGCACAACAAAGACAAAAGAGTTGTTCCATTTTGTAAGATGTACTTGGAGGACAAGAAAGTTGGAAATGGCATAACGCAGTTATTCGAGGATAAACTGTTATATAAAAAAGAGGCTTCAGGAAGGAGAAGAAGCAAAATTTAATACAAAAGGCCAAGAAGGGATAGAAATTTTTTTAAGTTTTTCTTTGCGTTCTGAGCATCTCAAATCAACGGATCACAGTATCATGGACAATGGAGATTTTTATTCTTCATTCCTACTCAGAAAAGGCAAGCAGACACGTTTTATTTGTCAGGATTGCACATCCATTGACAAAGGCAGAAGAAGACCCTAGCAAAGAATCCGTAACATGATGAGGGAGCTAGAGACAGATTTTCCTGACTCCAAATTATGGTGGTGTACATCACTAGGTCTCTCTTAATTTTTTCCAAAATTTCTGTTTCCTGAAAACATCAACTGTTTGCTGAGAAGAAGTAAAAAATAAACTTGGAATGACTGAGGTGCTTTTCAGAGAACTTTTTTGAGGGTTCACACAATTAAAGTATTATTCTTCTGAAAATATTTCAAGATGAACTTCCATTCATGGCTTGAATGCAAAGCAAAAAGAGTTTGCATTTTTAAGTGGAAGAATGAATGGCATCCTTTGTGACTATCTTCCTCATTAAGTTTTCCTTCTTCTTCCTTTGGGCTTCCCAATTCACTAGTTTATGTTAAGTTAAGCTTACAGTGCAGCACAGTTGAACAATCTGTATTTTCATCATCTTCCATTGGAACTCTCAAGGTCAATCTACTAATAAGTTCATTTTTCTCAGAGATCCACAAGGGTTGATTACCCCAAGGGCATCACTAATTAATATTCAGGTTTGAAATAGAAGACAGTTAAGTTTGATGCTAATTAAAGCTGGAGAGTTTCATCCCCAGAAGCCCACAATGAAATCAGTTTTAGTGTTAGAATGTGTTTTGCACCACCTGTTTTTTTTCACGTTTACTATTTCAGAAATTCTTTTTGGAATCAAATGTGCATCTCTTCTGTCCAGTTTAATGGTCTGAGACATACTTGTTTAGCTTTAAAAACCTCTGCTGTTATTTCAGAGGTCATCAGACATCTTACACATCTCCATGAAATCTGGAGGGACATTTGTGAACATCCAGCAATTTCTGCACTTTAAATCATTCACAAAACAAAAGTGTGCTTTATCTTGCAGCCTTGCCCTTCACCTGAGATCATAGTAGGCATGAAGGTGTTTGGAGGATGAGAGAATTTTTCTTTGACCTCACCCAAGAAAAATTGGTTATGATGTCCCTGCTACACATACTAAATTCACTGAAGACCTCTTCTAAATCTTGTTAAATTGGTGGAAAGACCACCACCTATTTAAAGAGACTTCAGCTCACATTTTACAAAAACATGAGAAAATGAAGATTTATGTGTTGCTAATGCATATTCATATTTTTAGATATCTTTACCTTATGGAGTTCTTGTCTTTTCTCATTTACCCCCAGATACACAGAATAATTAGTCTTGATACACTTCAGGAACTGTCAATAGCCTATTAACTTGTCATTTTCAAATTTATACACAGGGCACTACATCACCCTCAGTGTCACTGACGTTTGATGTCCTGCTATTTTCTTTTCTTGATCGGGCCAGGGTCTCTGAGGGACAAAGGATTGGAAGTAATGTGCTGCACCCATTAAAATTAATTGCATGCAAACATTAGAAGTCAGACACCCATTTCAATCATGAAATATGGATAAGGGTTTGCTGAAAGCCATTTATATTAAATTACTTTTATGATAATATTTAACTTTTTGGTATTAAATATTTAGTGCCCTTCTGCTTCCCCAATATGATGCACCTTAAAACTCCCATATTTTTAACAGAACTGCAGAAAGTTGAACTGGCTGACTACTACCTTCAATGCTCGTCTTTGAACCAGAGATGGACAAATAAGTCAGAGCTATGAGCACCTGCATGATGCAATACTAGGCGCCAACCAGTGGTGGCCAACTGCAGAACACAAAATTTCAGAGACAAATCCATTTTCATGCTACAGCCAAGATAAAGCTTGGTGCCACAACAGTTGCACAATTCATCTCAACTGGGAACTTACCATAGTAGAGTCAGGATCGTTCCCTGCCCTGCCCCTTACAGAAGAAAAACCATTTCTCTCATTGCTTTTTTCCTTTGTGTTGCACAGCAATTCAGAGGGAAAAAACCCCAAAACATCTACAGCAGTTGTGCATTTAGACTCTGCCTCTCTTTCCAATTTAGGTAAACTTGATATTAACTTCAGCTTCCTGGGTAGATAACATGGGAACTCTCTGTGTACCAGCTGCTTCTGCTCCTAATGATCAAAACCAATAGTTCAGATTATGTTTCAAAAAACAGCAAAAGAAATGCTTCAGCTGCTTGTAAGGGCTGAATTCCACTAGAGTGGGATCAGCAGTTATGGCCTTGAAATATTGGCCTCTGAACAGCCTGGAGCGACAACATAATAACACAGAAAAGCATCCAGCTGCTGGCTGTGATCAAAATCTCAAGTGAAAGACCATGCAAATAAAACTCAATTTATCTCTGGTAGTATCAAGATTATAGAAGGCACATTCACTACTCTACATCGAGGTGCTCAGTCCTGGGGATGAAGGGAAATTAACCCCAGGAATATTAACTGTCCAGGGAAGTGGATGGTACTCACCCTCTTGCTAAAGAAATGTATTGACTAGGTGGCTGAAAAGTTGGCCAGAGCAGTTTAATCATGCCTGTGGCACATATTCCATGTGATTCATAAGTATGTATGTATAATTCACATTTAATTTCACCTAAATGGAAAAATAGAAAAATACTGTGTATGATTGAAATTAGTTCTTCCCCCATTCACTCACACTGAAATGGGTTGTCAGGTTTCTTCCTCTTCTCTCTAAAGATAAAGAAAAGCTGAATATAGCTCTAGAGAGCAGTGCAGCACCTTTCTGGAACTATCCATCAGGTTTCTTCATTTGCTCAAGTGCTTCAAGGTGAGTTTAGACTACACATTCAGTTATTGTCAGTGATAATCAGAGGAGCAGCTCCATTTCTTTTCTCTGCATTCAGCCCAAGCTCATGGATGAAAAACAGGTGCTTGAAGTTGAATTCAAGCAAGTTAGGCCAACTGGCAGAGTGCACAGCCCGTGGAGTTGGCAGATCTGGTGCAAGCACCCACAGCTACTGATATAAAAGCCCATTTGGTCAATGCTGTGCATAAATTGAGTTCCTCAGTTCTCAATGGCAAGCTCTCACAATGCTTCATAGGAAAATCCAGCTAGTGAAGAAAGCTACAGCACATTAGTTCAGCTACAGGGGTTATGGCAAATGCACCTACCAGTCTCCAGCTCTGTACATGAGCTTCCCAGAGGATGTGAAATTAAGTTCTTAGTCTTGGTCTCTATCCTCAACGTGTTCAATGGCTTGAGGCCAAAATAAGCTAGAAGCTAGGCACCCAGAAAATGAGAAACACACACATGCTGTGTTTAAAAAAAAGCTCTAAATGACTTCCCAGCTTCCTAATAGAAATCTCCTACAAAGATTTTTTTCACAATAGATAAAGAAATGGAGAAGCAAGCATAACATCTATGTCTGTAATACATTAGGCAGCTGCCAACTCACAAGAATTTCCTCCTCTTCCTGACTCTTCTTGTCTTATTGGCTGCACATTGCTTAACATCTCCAACACACAACAAAGGCATCTCACCCGAAATGATTTCATGCCCTCTGTAAGGCTGGCTCAGTCCACAAGCAGGACCCATGCTGTGCTGTGAATGAGGCTCCATACGGAAAGGTGCCACCGCTGCATCATCAAAGCACACACTGTGAGGCATAAAAGGACAGCTAAGATTTCAAGGGCAAGTTTGGTCACATCTACGTTTCTTGCTCAGGTTAAGACCCTATTATCCAAGCTGTCCTATTTTCATTGCCCAGATGGTGCAATGGCCTAGAGTGAAAAGGTGAGCAAACACAACACAGCATGCAAATCCCCTAGTTTGGGCTTGAGTGCCACCTAGGCCTCTGAGCTAGTATAAAAATATAGCATTTCTTAATTCCATTTACTGGTTTTTGGTTAGTGAATTCACAATCCCAATGTTATTCCTGTTTTGTGTGAAGCTATTCTCAAAAGATGCTAGCCAAGAGTATGAGCTGAAAAGGAAGTTCTCATTTGTTTCTGTGGAGACAAGGCCAGATCTCCTGTGAGAATGATGATCCCTCAAGCATGTCAATCTGCTCCCTAGGACCTAGACCCAATCCACAAAATCATTATTCTCTTGTCCTGATTGAAGAGGTGCCTTTTCAGGCACAGGGTAACGTTGATAAAACTTTGTTTGACTGAAATGCTTAAAATTTTTCTTGGAGGGTACACTCTGAATGCTGCTGGGTAGGATCAGACTTTCCTGTTCCTCCTGTCCTCCATTCTCTAGGTTTTCCTTTGTACCATCTCTGTGGTGTGCTGTTGTGTTCATAGAGCAGCAAGTAGAAAATAGCCTGGTGTCCTAGGTATCTACAAATTCTTACCACAGAAATAGCAGGTAATAATTATGCCTCTGCATGTACTGGGGCAACTGAATCTGGAGGATTTATCCATAGAAGAAAAAGGTAGTAGTACATTGCCTGGCCATGTCAAGAGTATTGCGTTGTACTGACTGCATATTAAAAATAATAAGAGGTTGACAGTTCAAAATTCAATTATTATTAACATCTTCTTTCCATCCAGTAGTGTGGGCCTGAATGTTGAGTTACCTTTCAGCCTGCTGCAGGTAAGAGATAGCAATCCTCATGCCCTTGGCCTCATCCTCAGAACTGTCATATTATGGCCAGCTCTTTGACCAGGCTCTGCCAGACCCTAGCAGCTTCTTAACTCTGCTACTGTGTATTATTTTCTCATTGGGTGAGTGTAAGGGTGCTGTAATTCCCCAGTCCTAGGCTGCTAGTGTCCAAGGTCAGGCTGAGAGCAAATGATCCACTGTAGGCTCAGCACTAGCAAAAGCACAACCTGGGCTTGTCAGGTAGCAAGTAACTTTGGCTGTGAGTGGCATATCTTGGCAGTCATTGGAAGCTGGTGACATTTTGCCTGCCACTATCTACAGATGCTCACTTGTTACAAGTACACGTTGCAATTGTCTCACGCTTTGTAGCAATCAGCCCTTTTCTGGGATTTAGGTGAAATGGTCTGAAAAGGGACGATGGTTCACGGTGTGGGAGAAGCAGTTTAAGAATTGGTTTGGATGCTTGCCCAAACAGCCATTAAAGACAATAGAATTGTCAGTCCAAAGCTGGCAGAGTATTTCTAGTGCTTTGAGTGCACAAAACTGTGATGCAAGTGACAATCAGATGATGCCCCAATCATCTTTTCTCATTGGAAAAATCTTAAACGCGCAGTCATTTTCAAGAAGATAAAACTGGTCTAAGGGAAAAAGGTTTTGTTTGAGGGCTTGAGTGGTGTACTGAACAAGTCAAAACATATTTTAAAGCAATTTTTCATAGCTGGTGCTTGTATTAGAAATTTCCTGGGGAAAATGAAGAATATCGGGAAGGCAGAAGGCATTAAAAGCATAGGCGTGACTTTAAACCTCTATTTAGAAAGTAAAGCAAACTTCTAAAGAGTGCCATACCTGACATCATTCTATCCTTTAATGAAAACTAACCTCTAAAATTTTGGTTACCTCAGTCTCCAAAAATTGATGAGAAAGAAAGAATTTAAATCCTTAAAATAAAATTATGCTTTCTAATCAGCCTACAAAGATTTCAGACCCAAATGCTTTTATAGTATCACTTCAGTGTTTTTAAAACACCTCATAACTTGACTTGATTACCCTTGACTTGATTATTCAGATAGCCTCATCAAACAAGGGCCTTCTAAAACTATTTCTATTCTTCTGTTGACTCTGGCAAGGTATTCCTGGAACTGCTGCCATCTCCACTGAGCTTGTCCAGGTGTCACTGCGAGGCACTGTCCAGTGAATGGCAAAGGAACAGATGCTCCCACATGTCCTTTGTCTGGGTTGCTATAGGCACATCTGTGGATGAAGCACACAGTATGGATAGGCAAGTTCTCACTTGATTTAATACAGAAATTTTATGAGCAGAAAAATACTCTCATATAAAAATGCCTTTGGCAGAACCTCACCCTGCAATGCTAGTCCTCTTTTCCATCACCTCACATCTCAAACAGCTGTGGTGGTTGCTCTAGTGTTACTCTAATGCCAAAAATGTTTGTTCATATCAGAGAGACTTTAGGGACACAAGCAAGTGTGCATGTGTTTGTGTAATGATTTTGAAATAGCTTCTCCACTGTCACTGGAAAGGCACCCAGAAGGAAAGATCCAGAATGTCTGCAGCAACTCAACTTTCAGGAAACTTACTTTTAAAGTTGAGTGAATTACTTAACTTTAAGGAAAATCTAAGTGCCAGAAATTCTCTTTAATACTCCACAGACCTCTCCTTCCCATCCAGTGTCACCAAAATAGACTTAAAGGATCACACTGGAACTTTGCAGGACAGTAGGAACTCATTTTACAGATTTAATAAATTAAAAGCCAGATCCAATGGACTATGGTCTGCTAATGTCAGATGTGAATTGCTGCAAATGCACATGATAGATCTCAGTTGTTCTATGATCATTGTTTTCCCAGAAAAGACCAAGAACTCAAGTTAAATGGCCAACCATGGCAGTAGTGAAATAAGAGTTTGTCAAAATCAGTAGAGATTGAGCTGAGCTTAATAAAATACATTGCTTCAAGCAATAGCCTGGGTTAGGGGGAAGAAAAAGGTCTGCATTTATTCAGCAAAGGACTTGTAGTTGTATTATTGCTAGTGGATTTGGAAAAAATAAACATCGCAGAACTGCCTGAGTCTCTGGTTGTCCACTGTTGAACCGGGCTCTTAGTCATATAAGTCAAGGTGAAGTACTAATTACCTTGATCCAAGGAAGCACTCAATCACATTCCTAACTTTGGTTTTATAACTCATCCCATTGGAATCTATTGTATAGATCCAATACATAAAGGTGCATGCACTTAAGTCTAACTTCTTTCCTGTCTAAATCTTTCAAATGAGAAGCTAATATTTTTAAACAGGATACAAGAGAAATAAAAGCATAAAGTGATTCAGACCAGGCAAAAATGGAGACCAATAAGTGCAATTGCAAAATGTTTTTAATTATGGGAGGAAGTTCAGAGGCACTAAAGGAATGTAACTCAAAACTCTAGATACAAATATTAGATATTGTACATGAACTGCAATACTGACTAACAATGTAGCCAAAGGACAGCTTTCCCCAAAAGCTTGGACAGAATATTGCCACTGAAGAAATTAAATTAATTAGATTAATAAGAGTATGAAAGTCCCCTTGCAAACATGACTACTCACATATACACAAATGCAATTATTTTGTGTTTAACTGACAAGGGAAATTTGTGTGTGAAATTAGCAAGGAGAAGAACTATTGCAAAGCAAACAAGTAACATGGGAAAGAGCTAACTGCACAGTCAATGCAGCAAAGATCCTGTGTTCTGTCTATGACTCAAGGAATGAAATAGAAAAGTTAAGAGCTCACACCGTGAGCTCCCAGCAGTGTGACTGTTTATGTGCAACAAAAGGACTAAATAAATAAAAGGAAATGGGGAGAAAAAAGTTCCATCAGCAATTTTTAACCATATGTTATTTAAAGAAATAATGTCTCATGGAGCTTTAGCTCCACTTACTGGCTGTAAATTAAAGTCCTCATATATACTCAAAGGACAGCTTCCAAATAATTTTTACTGCCTTCAGTCTGATTGCCTTTTTCTTCCATCTGAGCTCCCCTGACTGACCTCGGTGCAACTTAAATGTGAGACACAGCAGCTGGAAGAAGTCAGTGAACTCTGCATGACCAGCCACACCAGCATTCACCACATTCCTCGTGCTGTGAACTCCCCCTAGGCTGCCCAGCTGCCCCTGAATAGGGTCCACTCCTGGCAAGGCTAAAAGAGATACCAGGATGTGGAACACGGCAGAGTGAATGCAATTGTGATTTGTGAAGGAGAGAGATCATGTACAAGTCTTCGGAGAGTTGCAAGATATGAGTATTTATCTGCATGAAGCAGTGGTCCCACTACCTCCCTTCCAGTGTCTTTTTAAACCTACTACAAAGGGTGCCTCCCTCATATCACAGAGCCATGGAGACTGCTATGCTTATCTGGCTTGGCTCTTCCTCAGCATCACAACTGGATTTGCAGATTGAGTTACTTTAATCCTCCTCAGTCTTATCACAGAGTGCCTGGGGAGCATGTGAGCACACACTTAGGAAGAACAAGAAATGCCAAGCATAAGATGAGCTGCGGGGTCCAAACTTGTGTATGGAAATAGTTGGAATTCACTGAGTTACCCATGCACTAAGGCAAGTGGCAAATGGTGGACTCTGCAGGAAGGTACAACAGTCCCTATAGATAGCTGATCAGAGAAGAGCACGGCAGCCTGAACTTTTGACCAGTAATATTCAGGTGATCTTGTCATACCCATTCAGGTATGGGGAAGCACACATGAACCATAGAGTTACAGAGGACCTCAGCAAAGGAAGGAAAATTCCTTCTGAACTAGGGGGAAGACATGCTGTGAGTGGTCCATTTAAGGGCATTGCATAACCCTAGTTAAATCTGAACAGCAAATGGCAAAAATTCCTTTACAGAGGCAGAAGACAATCATGGGAGGACTCAGAAAATCATAAGTCAACTGCCAAAAAAACTATACATTCATGCTACCCATAATATCAGACCATCATCAAGAAGGGAAACAATGTTCTCGGCCAATCCCCTGCTCTTCAGTACTGTAGATTCTGGACATATGAATTGCTTCACAGCTGCCAAGTTTCACAAACTTTTTCGGACCATCAGCAGGGTGAAACAGACTGGGGATTTCCCTACATATTTCCTAGTCATGCCCCAATTCTTCTGGGAGGAATTTCAGGAGTGTGAATTAACCACCTGCTGTTGTTCCTGCTCAGAGTCATGTACTTCACCCAAGCGCCTGCTGCCCGTCACAATATGACAGATTGCAGAGGTATGTGCAGGCAGTGGGTAAGGCAGAAGCACAGGTGGTTGAAAACACTGTTTTCTGTGATCACTCTGAGTCTGCAGGGAGTCAAGGCTACCCCTTGACCTGCCTATTTGAGTCATAAAACATTGCAGCACAACTGTACTAGCAAAGCAGTCATCTTTAGGTCAGAATTAACTGAACCAAACATGACCTTACTTCAGCTTATTTTTCTAGTGCAGAAAAGCCCAAAGGCATAATGCAAAGCAATGCACATTAAGAGGGACTACCTTAGGAAGGTTACCTCTTCATTTAATCATACATTTCATTTATTGCTCAATTAACATACCTCATGCATTTTCATCCCTCTATTACAGCTGCAGTATCTTTAGACCTGGAGCAGTACAGCTCTCTGCAAGGCATTCACTGTTATCTATTCTGATAGGTAAATCATTTTCTTTAGTACAGGCTGTCAGCATATATCCTTTCAAAGGAGATGATAATTTATGTAGTATTTTATGTATGCCAGAAAAGTACCACAGAAAAGTACCCTTTTTTGTCTGCTTAGCTCCTTACCTGCCCTAGGGTTGAAGATCTGCCAGGCTGTGTGCAGATTCAGGATACAAGATGACAGCACAGATCCAGATCTCTACAGTCTCATGCTCATCAGGGTCTTTGGTCTCCATAAACCAGATATCACCTAACTTATCCATGACTAAGAGCTGCAACGCAACAGTTTAGAAATTCAGAAGGAATTATCAGGAACTTCATGAGCAGACTGTGTCTCTAATAGGTCAAATTTTCTCTGAGTACAGGATGAAAGATTTTGTTCATTCCTACAACAGCTTTCCATCATGATTGTATTGCACCATACATCAGACACACGCATGCAAAGAGCTCCCTGGACACTTCAGTCCAGCTCAGACCCAGAGACAATTACCTACAACTTGCATAGACTTCTTGCTAAGCTGATCAAACTGCTTTCAGGACAAAAACATATCTCCAGGCAGAGTTACTGCCCCACCTACATGTAGCAACCTACTTAGTGAGTGTGTGCAGAGACCTCAGTCCCATGCTCCAGTGCCATGTAGGTGAGATTTCGGTTGCTCGGGATCTCAATGAAAAGCATTTGTAAAGCATGTGAGTCACAGCTTTTGTGCAAAGCAAACTCTGTAAACAAAGACTGGTTTTAATGTAGTACTCTTTTGCCTCTTCAGATGATGCCCACCCAATACTTCACATTCTTTACCAGTTCATACACAGAACAACTGATGCCTTCACAGTTTGTCACTGCCTTAATCCTAAAAAGCAGAAAATCCTAAAAAGCAGAAAAATAAATGGTTCAAAACACGAATACTGTGTGACCATCCTTTTGGGACATGACTTTCTGCATCTACGTATCTTCCGTATCTGTCTTCCATATCTAGGAAACCACTTAAGCAAGGAATGTACACTGGTGTGAAGTACTTTGCACAAGCAAAAGTTGACTCAGTTGATAAAGTTGAGATGTTCCTGTTTTTGTGAATGGGAGAGTGAGTTTAAGCTCCTCTGCCTCCATGTGAGGAGCTCAAGGTCTCTGTCTTATGTCCTTTTCCACTATGGGGCAGAGAGAATTTGTGCTGCTACCTCCATAGGGAAAATCATTGACAACAAAAGCCAGGAGAAAAAAAAAGAATAAGAGTCATAAGAGCTCTTTAAATTTAAATACATTGCCATAAAGAGCAAGGAGAAAAAGCTTTGAAGCTGGAGAAGAGTTTGCTTGCCCCAAAATGTTTATCCATTTAATATAAAGCCTCCGAAAGGAAATACAATAATTTACAATATTATCACAAACTGTTGAATTATCTAAAATATACATTAAAAAGTCATCTTGCCATGTGAAAAAATATCATCAGTTTTCTGATGTTTAGAGCAGCCAATTACTTCAAGGGATATCTAATATTAAAGCATACCACACCTTCTTCAGCTAAAATGGCTCTGTACAAAATTTTAAAAATTAAAAAATAAGAACCAAAATCAACCCACAAAAAACCCCATCCAGGTCTTTCATAATTATGAAAGTGGAGCAGTACAACTGAAATTTTTTATATTCTTATACTTCTGAAATGGAATAATTTCACAGAAAGAGAAAAAATTAATCTAAAAATTGTCTGTCAGTTTTAAGGTATAAGGGGATTTTTTGGTTTTGCTTTTTTCCTCTCCCTTCTTTATACATTCTGGTGTTTCAGATAACGCTAACAGTTATGAAAGAGAATTTGTCAGAAAGCCCTCAGGAGTAAATGGATACCCATATCCATTTATCTCTAAGTGAAAATTAGTGGAATAGATTGAAGGATACATAGTTTCTGTGTAATTATTTAGAGTGGATTTCTTCTTGTTTGGAAATTGAACTCCATGTCTTTTTATTACTTAAGTCCTACAAAGAGTACCAGAATGGTGATGCCGAATTAAAAGAATATTAAAAGAGGCCTTGAGCTGACCAAGTGTACAGTTGTTCATTCCAAGTAGTGAGCCTTGTCTAAAACCATGTGATCCATTCAATTTATGCCAAAGTCAGATGAGATTGCTAAAGACTGGGGGATCAATATAACATTTAATTGTAAATTTGAAAATAATTCTTACTAGGTCCTGAGTTTGCTATGTTTGACAGAGAGTAGGGGCATAAAAGATAGACTGTCAAGGATCACAACCCATTTCTACTTGCTGAGCATGGGAAAAAAAATACCTGTGGCAAAATGGTGGCAGCACTATTCAAGAACAGGTAAAGATCAAAAGATCATGGAAAAATACCTACATTTCATCTTTTGTCCAAACGATGCATTCTCCTGCAGTGAAGGCGATAGATTTTGGACTATGCCTTCTTTCCATGGGATACTCGCCTATTCCAGCATCATAGACAGCACGACTGCTTTCCCAGCCACCCACTTCTACCATGAAAGAACATGCCTTACACAAGTACAAGGGAGGAAAAATAAGCCAGTATGAATTTGGGGTCACTGCTCCATGAAGATTGATCAAAAATTTAATGACACAAAAGGATGCTGGATTTGCCTTTATTATTATTGCTAATGCAAGAAAGAAAGTGGGATGTAGAGGAAATAACCAAGACCAGGGAAAGAAATATAGGCATGTATCTTCAGTATTCCTTAAAAAACAGGCCTTTAAATACTCTTAGCTGTATAGATGATTTTAACTTCTGAAAAATTACAGTAATT
>VRYO01001269.1:26436803-26455641 GCA_009812075.1 Sialia sialis | reverse complement strand
TTACACTGGCACATTTTAAGCTCTAGGTACAGGTAAATATCTCTTTGTTTAAGGAAGCTTAACTAACACAATCTTCAGACACCTAAGGGTCTGTAAATCACAAGCACATAAAGTAATCCCCTAGCATGGATGCCAGATGGCCCATGTTATGAACTGACTGAAACTTTAGATCAAATTTGCTGTTATCAGGACTTCTCCTCCCCAGCATGACATTAGGTGATATTTATTAAAACTGGCAATGCAGTTGAAGTAAAGGGAATAATGCAGAGGTAGCTCAAAAGCAGGTTTCAAATAGCTCCAAAGCTGGCAGCAAGCAGGAAGGGACTATCCTCATACCCCACTCGACAATGCACTTTGCAGCAGTCTTGTCACAGCCATGCCACAGCACCACGAGTGCTGTCAACTAAATGTGGAAGCTGTTTTCTTTATCACTTCTGAGTCATAGTTAGGAGTTACTGTAGCTCTGCCTCCTCCAGGCTGAGATCTGACAGGCAAAGTAGGGCTATTGAATGAATCTTACTTTTCTCTCTGCTTAACTCTCAGTGAGCTCTTCTGCCATGACATTGGGACTTGAGTGGTACCTAAAGCTTGCAGTGGCTCTGCAAAAAATAAATTTTACTCTTTGGTACTCTGTACTTTTAAAGTGACTGATTTTGCCATTCATCCAAGAAACCTGTTGCAGAATTAACACTGGAAATATTCATGTTGGTATAAATGATGTGTGAGTGGAAATGTGGGTATATACAAGCACCAGAAAAAGAATGTTAGAGCAAGTGCCAAAGGATTGGTGGCCACTAATTGCCCCAGAATGCAGTGTCTGTGGTTTAATACAAATGACCGAAGAAAAGAAGAAAAAACTTAAACATAAGGTGAAGGTGGAGAACAGTGATGGAGCCATGAAACACCCAGAAAAGGAAAAAGTGAAATTCACAAATTTTATCGAAAACATATATATGGACAAGAAAAATATAAGGCAACAGGTACAAGTACTTGGAACTCTATACTGAAGCATGTGTATTTCTCACATTCCTTTTTTTTTACTACAATAAGCCACCACTGCAGAAAGATTCCAGAATGAGTCTGTATATATTTCCTTCCTTTTTCATAATAAGTCATTTTCTTCATCCCTTTATTATCTGATCTCATTCCAGTTTACTGGCATCCTTTCTTTCTGGGATGTCAAACAGTGAAAGTAGTATTTTCAGAGATCCTTGTGTGCACACCCTCTTCAAAAACTCTTCTGCTCCACTTGCATAGTTGCTGTTTGCTGTGTGAGTCTTATAACAAGTACATAAGCAATTTGCAGCATACAGAGCAGATTTTGTTTGCTGGTAGTAGAAGGACGCTCTGCCCTGGAATGGGTTCAAACAACTCAGACAGTACCCTATTTACAAGGCTATCAGTGGTGGACTGACAGGGGGTGTCACGCTGGGTTTGGTGTTGAATTCTACTAAAATCCATCTGATGCATCAAGTCCCAATTAACATCCGGATAGTGAAACAAAGACTTGGCAGATAAACTGCCAGGCTGAACTGGAGACAAATTGTCATCAAAACTGCAGGATAAACAAAATCAATACGACTGGCAATCATATAACTTTACACCATAAAAGTCTAGTCCACTTTCATATGATATGTTCCTTCCTGGAGAGTGTGTATGAAGTTTTCTCCCTTTAAAGTGGGGACAGCCCTTCAAGGATACTCCTCAAGGCTGAGTGAAAGAGATCTGCACACAAGCATTGGTACAGTGAGGTACATCAATCTCTTCTTAATAATTGTTTCTTTTTGATAGCTTTAATATTATTGCTTTGATGTACTGCATAATACTATACTATACACTAAAAGTACTTTTAGCTTTTACACTGTCTAGTAATTAATTTAGATTAATATTTTGGTCTAATTATTTGTCATAATAAATAATTCATTTTTTAGAAATATATCTGATTTGCTATCTTTAATCCTGCAGGACAAGATTATTTAATCCATTGACACTCTAGGGCTAAGATTGGGTTCAGCCACCCCCAGACTCCTTTCTGAGAAGGAGTTTACAATGCAGGGGATCCTCTCTGCACTTCATGGGGCAACGGGGCTTCTCTAATAAACTTGCCTGAAGCCCCTACTATCACCCATGACACAGGTCTGATGTTTCTTTTCTAAAATAGTGTTGAAAGAAGAGTGAATAGGTCCTCAAAGTTGCTTAAAGCATATTGTATGGCCTCTGAAGCATTTCTTCACTAGGAATATTTCAACACTTGAAGGGCCACTACAGCTCTTTGCAGCATTACTGGAATAGCAATAGCAGTAGGAGACTTTGTCTCCTGTTCTGAGAAGATTTATGGATGCAAGCCTCAGCCCTGCCACAACTCACTGTGAGCTGTTGGGCGAGATGTTGACACAATCATAGCATGGACTAGACACCTATCCTCAGAAGTGAATCTGATAACCAGACTGCACTGTCTGCAGTAACCTTGGCAGAATAAAATGTTCAATGTACAACTTCTACCTGAGGCAAGTTTGAAATAACTGCTCTTGGTCCAAGAAGAGTGAGTCTTTCTTTCATCCACATGAGAGAACATATGGCCCAAATTCAAGTTACAGCTGAGTGAAAGACAAAGAACTACACACAATAGGTGGGTGATGCTGAGTAGCTGGCAGGGACAGTTTGTTATCATGCCTCTTGTGACTAGTAGTAACAAACTGGTCTTTCTCACTTCAGGCTCATCTTGTTGGAAATGACACAGAGTTTAAAATTTTTATACAACTTTAGTCAGGGGCAAAGGAATTGAAGTTTCTTTTCAAAGGAGCATTTCACCACTCCAGGCCTCATGAGCTTAACTTCTCAACAGACTGGAAGTAGCACAGGAGATACACAAAAGATAAGAACCATTAATGAACACCAAACATCATGGAGACACCTAGAAAAGATAGATAAGAGACCTAAGAATGAGAACCTAATTAACATCAAAGGTGAAGGGGTCAAGAATCAATAGGAAGCCAACTACCAAGACCTCTGTAGCTTAGGAGCAATGAACATTGAACAAATGAATTTCTCTGGGTTTTGACTAAATAAGTATGTGAAAAATCTAGTAAAGAGCATTTGTGATGGAAGGACTTTCTCTGCACAACCCAGGCAATGTGTAGATTAAAGGATTTCTGTTGCACTTCCTGGACAGAACACTCTAGCCAGAATAAAGCAATATCTTAATTCTCTAACACTAAAAAATGTTGTTGGGGAGTTTTTGTTTTTCCGCAGTTTTTGTGACAATCTCATCAACAGACAAAGCTGCCAGCTGCCAAGAATGCGGAGGCAGGAGAAACGCTCTGTCCCTCACTTTGTGTGGCAAGTAGTCGAGCTGCAGGAGGCAGTGAGAGAGCTGCATAGCATCATGTAGGCTGAGAAGGAACTGGTTACCTGGTTCCAAGCAGACTTGCAGTGGACTCAGCCCACTGCCAAAAACTCTTTCATAGGCATACACAGAAGGGAAGGTAGCCAATAAAACCCAAGAATGAAACCTTGCAACAGCAAGGATCTGCAGGAGGAAAAGACTTCCCCTGAAGCCCGAGGTGCCCTTGCAGAATCATTTGATGGCTCTGCAGACAGACGAGGAAAAACCCATCACATTAGAAGGGATTGGAGCTGAATAAGACAGCCCAATCTTCTCCCCATGCAACAACTAGCACGGCAAAGAAAAGACAATGGGTGGAAGAAATAGCCAGCTGTCCTCTGAGGGCTACATAGGCACCCATTTGCTGACCTGACACGCTCTCTAGAGAGGTGTGATGCAGAGGCTCCTATCAGGGTTATCACTGAGAAACTACTGAGCCTTGTACAGTCCAGACTATTACCCACTCCTCTTGCTTATTGTGGGTGCCAGTGATACAGCCAGGAGCAGTCTGAGGTGTGTCAAGGATTACAGAGCTCTGAGAATGGTGGCAAAGGACTCTGGAGCACAGGTAGTTTTTTCATCCATCCTGCCAGTCAAAGGAAAGGAGTTTGAAAGGGTCAGTCAGGTCTCAAAATTTAACAAAGGGTTACAGGACTGATGCAACAGCCTATTGAAATGTTCGCCTACTGAGAGCATGGGAATTGTTCTGGGAAACCTGGTCCACTGACAGGACAGATGGGGTCCACCTGTCATAGAAAGGGAAGAGCATCTTCAACTTGCCAAGATGGTTAAGAGGGCTTTTAAAGAGTTGATGTGAGACAGGAATCTCAATTAATCCCTCTCCTACCTGGAGAGGGTAGACAGGTCAGTGGTAGAGCACCTGAAGAGCAGCACTTGGACATTTCACTATCTGCACCTACTACAGTTTATCAAGTTTGAACACAGTATTGTTTTTTTCCTTTTTGTTCTGGCCCAGACTAAGCCACGAGAGAGACAGGATGTTCCTGGAGAGTAGCAGGGGCCATAGAAGCAGATGGGGACAGGACTGTTCCCCGTTAATCCTGGTACACTCTTTACAACATAATTTCCTGTGCTTTGCCTTGTGCTGTCAACGTTCCTGCAGGCAAGGGAGAGAGGATTGCTTGTAACATAAGCATTGCATATGAGTTGTCTTTATTTCTAGTCCAGGTCTTAAAATACATGTTGATTCCCAAGGCAAGAAGATATTCCTCAACTGCTTCAACAGTCACATGTTTAAAAAACAAATCTTGTCTTTCCCCCATCAGCTCACAAAACCATTCTCTCTTTAGATTATTGTATATTGTTCTTATTACTGTTCAAATCAAGCCAGCAGATTTATTGGCACCATAAACAAGACTGACAGAGAGACTCACACAGAGTGCTCATTTCACATCTCCCACCACACCTCGGCCAGACTGACTGCATCCTCCCAGAAGTAAGAGCTGTTTTGTTTTGCTTTTTTCAGACCTTTTTCGATACAAGGTTATAGAGATTTATACATACCACCCCAGTGGAGCAGCTCTCAGGAGGAAAGCCCATACTGAGTAACATGGTATGCTTTCTGCAGGATTATCCAGTCAGTGTTGTTTCCACACTTCTGCAGATTTTTCGTGATCATTCGTAACAGAATGGCAAATCTAACAGAACTACATTCATTTCTCATGCATTAGGAACATGGCCATTGTGCAGCCTAAGCGCCCTCTTTCTTGCACACTTGAAGACAGCCTCTTCAACTTTATTCTGAGAAATGCAACAGAAGGGAGAACACCAGATGAATTGCCAAATGGAGAGGAATTAAACGATGCCAAGTGCTAACTGGAGTTTACTCACAGGCACATACACCCATATCACAAACTGTCTTGCTGCAATATTTTTCTACCCAATGTACTCCAATGTGCCCACCTGTTTCTGAAACACCTTGGTACAACCCAGCCTGTCTGCTTTTTGTCAGCAGTGCAAGTGTTAATGCATCAGATACAATAAACCTTCATAAAAAATAGTATCCCACCAACTAAGCTTTATTCCTTGGGAGGCAGATAGCACTTATTGATTTGACTAAACTCCTCTGAGTTCTCTTGAAGTGCTGCTGATTTTTTACACCACACCCCAGCACCAGCCATTCATATGTAATGGGCACCCCTGTGTCCTGCATCCCTGTGTCCTGCAAAGGAAGAGCATTTGCAGTTCTGTAAGTGTATTAGAAATAACTGGGCTTTCAAAGCTGGCCTTGCTCGAATACATAGTCCATCTTGTAATTGACTGTCAGCTTGATTTACAATGGCAGTTGTGATGGGCTTAGAGATTTCAATCCAAAAGGCTCTCTGAAATAAGTGAGGACAAAAGTCAATCCAGCGAGGTAGCTCAATTTGTTAATATCATCAAAGAACAAGGAATGGTTTAGACAACACAGTAAGCCAAAACAAAATGCACTCTAGATAGAAACAGCCCGGACAAAGACATTTCACAAAATAAATCACAACTCCTGTAGAAATTATAGAAGTAGATAGAGGAATGAAAGTCAGCAAGGGGGAATTAGAAATTCATTCTATTCAGAAGAAAAGCAAGGCACAAGCAAGAATATTTAAGTTCTGAAGATTTGACCCATCATATACTTTCTATAATTTGTTGAAAAAAGCTTCATAAGAATCTAAATTATATGTCTTGGGCCTGAATTACTGGCATTATGAATTTTCCAGGCAGTTTGCTTCAGAAACATTGTGCTTGATTATTAATTGTTTTTTTGTAAATCCTGAAATTCTGGTTAAACATTAGGGAGACAGGTAAAGGGTAAGTGAAAAAGATGCTGATAGAGACTTCCATGTTCCTCAGTTGTTCTCTGGAACAACAGACATTAGCTTCAGTCCCCAGGCTCTGATCACCTTGGATTTTTCAGATATCGCGTCTCCTTTTTTAAAGTGAATAGAGACACTCCAGACAAATTAAAGTTTGTCTTTAGTCAGAACTGAGGGGACTGAGGGAAAATACATTTTTCACTCATGGCAAGAACTTGTCAGTAGTTGGACAATGTTAACACCCTGTTTTCCAGGCACAATTTTGTTAAGTTTTATTCCTGTGTTTAGGATAAATTTCTTTGTTTAGACTGACACATCTGAGATTTTCATTGAACTAGAATCAGAAATATATTGTTCAGATATAACAAACAGCAATGAAAAGCAAAGCAAAGGTGACTTCAAAATACATGTTTTATATAGAAATGTATATGTTAAAATATAGGACTTTTTGAAGGAGACACAACAAATTAAAATATGAGTTATAATCTTGATTCTTCATGCAGACTCAGCTGACTGATTTGATAAATTATTACTTTGCCACTGGGATCCTTCTATCTCTTGCTTCTGATTTCTGTGCTTTGCTGTTAGCAAACAATTTGTTAGTCAGACAATAAGCCACAATAGCAAGCAGCTGCCTGGTAATAATACTTTATGCATGCCAGTATTGAACTTGACACTGCAAACCACGAATGCTGCGGTCTGTCCTTAGGTGTGTCAATCCCGCTGGTCAGGCACGGTAACCCCTTTGTAATTGAAGAATGCTCAGACTGGCATTTGGTTCAAAACCAAAAGCTTCTCCCAAGTGAGCTGCAGATAAGTCTGCAGTTATTAGCAATGTAACAAAGTCACCTCTGTCCTCTTGCTGCAGGAGGACAAGGACTTTTGAATGCTAGGTTGCGGTCAGCAAGAGGACCAAATACCTATGGCCAGCATGCAGACCAAAGTTCTCCTCCTAGTGCTCCAATTACTTTCTTCCCTTGGATAGCTAAGGCACTTTTCTTCACTCCTTGAGAAGGTTTAATTATTTCTGGATTTCAAATCATTTTTTTCTGTTGGGAAAATGTATCCATACTGTTTTCAGTAACAATATTTACAGAAACTTTCTCCTTTTTTCAGCTCAAAAGGAGTACACTTTTTAAAGAATATAATTCTGTTCAAATTTCTGTCAATAAATATTTTACCTTGAAAAATCTGAGAAAAACATAAAACAATATTTAAATGAAAATATGTGTTTCAAATAAACCAACATACAAAAAGACAGATGGTGCTTTTCATGAACCTTAATTCTCCTTCTCCTCAGTTTCATTCCTGTTTTCCTCATCTTCAGATCTTAGTGAAAGCTTCTTCAAACAGATCACCATTCTCCTTCTAGTATTTAACTTCTTGATCTCATCGTTGGAAACTCTCTTACTTTCCATTCGCATGGATGTCCTAAACTCAGCTTGATACCTCTTTCCTGTTTCTCTACTACTGTCAGAGTGGTTTTCAATCCTGTTGAAAGCAGTGTTCTATCTTTAAGTCTCTTTCACTGTTTCTTTACATATAACAGCTCTGCTTCCCTGTTACACAAAATCAGATCCATTTATCAGACATTTTCTTATGATTCCCTTGACTTCATCTGGTGAATCCTGTCTCTGGACAGTATCACTTACCTGGAAAAGAACCTACAGGAGCTCATTAAAATTGTGCTTTTTTGCCCTTCTCCAGGAAGACAATGTAGGACAATAATATTAATTAAAATACACATATATCCCAAAATCTAAAAAACATTCTCTACAAGTATTGTGCTCACAAAATTCCATCCATTCACATTCCCCAGGATGTGGATTTGTATTTTGGCTGTCAGAGGGCTGTAGCCCTCCTGGGATTGTTGGTTTAGGACTGTACATGGAGAAAAAGAGGAAGTGCTGCAGCTGCATAATGCTCCTGAGATAAATCATTTAGCACATTTTCATATGTGAATGGCTTTATTAAAGTCATTTAATTAGAGCCAGAAATGTTGAAGTTCAAGTTCTCCAGAGAGTTTAAAAATAAACCGAAAATGAATGTGGGATTTGACAACAGCAGTTCTCAGGGCACTATTATAGAAAGGGACAATGCAAAAGAGATTTAAATATGGCATTTTGATATAATAGAGAACCAATGGAAATAAGGTATGAAGAAAAAGAATAGGAAAGACTATATGGCTGAAATAGAAGATTCACAAAATATTGGAAGTTTTTGAGAACAACCTGCAATGAGCATACACTATGTATGATATCATTGGTATGTTGTGATCAGGGAATTGACTTAAAACAGAAAGAATTTAGTGTTTCCTCCAAAGTAGCTGTTCATTGAAATGATAAAAAAAATCAGTTGAGAAAGGATAAAATATTGAATAGCTGGAGTTCCCTGAAAGACGAGATGCAGCAAGGGGAAAAGCTCTGGGAAAAGCCTTCTTTCCAGAATTCTGAAGACTTACTGTTTTCAACACAGGTCTCTGTTCCACAGGAAACTTCACTCCTCAGAACTGTCAAACCCACAGCCTGGGTAGCAAATGCAGCACTTGGAAAATAAGTTTCACTCCAGTACCAAAAGAAGAAGCAGCAATTGTTTCTACTTTCCATGCTCTGTTCAAAGATACAAATAAAATGTCTTAGACTGAGAAAAGCTCCTGTGAAACAGTGAAGTATTTCAAAGGTTGACAACGGAATACAATGTAAGAAGGAAGAGATGACCAAAGCCAGCTTTTCTCAGAGTACTGGAAGCCTTTGAAATAACCTTGGAAAAGATATTCACCAAGTTCACTAACGATTGTGTGCTGAGATCTGTATAGACAAAATCATCCTTTGAGTGCTACATCTTCTTTGGATCCATCTGTTTCTTGACTACTACTTCCAAATTCTACTTCAAGCC
Source organism: Sialia sialis (assembly GCA_009812075.1). NCBI lineage: Eukaryota > Metazoa > Chordata > Aves > Passeriformes > Turdidae > Sialia > Sialia sialis. The sequence goes on along the minus strand of VRYO01001269.1, from coordinate 26,446,548 downwards.
TGGGATTTCACATGTTGAAAGAAAAAGGAAAAGAGAGATACAAGCTAATGCATACTCTCTGTACAAAGTTTGTGTGAACATAAAGGAGGGAAGACTGAGGGCTGGAGATTTGCTCTGTGTTCAGGAACAAATCCAAAATTATGTCACTGGCATCAGAACTCCTATTCAGTTTTTGCTGCTGTAACTGAGACCAGTATCCAACTTTACTTAGCTCTGGCCAAAATTCCTTCATTATAAATGTGTGTGCCTATGTTTTGTGGTCTAGCAACTTCAAAGAGAGACTCTACCTGCACTATGGGATTCCTGTACTTGAGATGGAAAACTAAAAATAATCTGAGGTTTCTGAAGCATCAACATTCATATGCTATCCTGCTACAGGAGCCATTGTTTTCCAGCTGAGGTCAGACTTCTTTTCACAAATAAATGTGAGCCAGCATCTTGTTTTCTCACTTTCTGATCAATCTTCCCTCTGTTAATCTGTGTAAAGTACAGTAGAAAATCCAAAACGAGAGGTCAATGCTAGAAACATATTAACAAAGCAAAGTTGTCCTATGGAGGCTTTGAAAGTGAGAATCAGGAAACTGATCAAGTAATAAATATTACGTTGTTCCATCTCTAACATTGGAAGAAATACACAATGAACTGGATTCCTCACTCCAGAGCCAAATTGTGTCTTAAATGCCTGTGAGAATTTGCAGTTGCACAGCAGCCAAATGCCCCGTGGCACCGCCCTTACCTGGTCAGCGTGCATGTGCCACCCCATTGCCTACCAGGGGAGCATTCCTGTAATATTTGGGAGCTGCACACCTCCAGCATGCTCGGGGGGAACTTTTGGAGAGAGCAGGGAAAAGAAACTTGTATCTGCCACTCAGAAACAATTTACCACCTGTGATTGCAGAGCTACCATAACAAGTTTTTTTCCTAGCCACTGAAAATATTCTTGTTCTTCTTGCAAAAGAGGGTGGAGTTTATTCAGCTCTTCTGAAAATCCATTGACTCATGCTAGATATAAATTTGCCCCTCAGGACTCTAAAGAAAGTAGACAGAGCATTCTGGCATGCAAAGAATCACTCCTGCTCCTAAAATCCATCCTGAGGCAGAATGTATTCTCACCCACGCAATGAGCAAACTCTACTGGCTGGTACTGAGTAGGAAGCAGAACATCTCTGCAGCTTCTCCCTTTCACTTTTTTCCAATTACCATCCCACCTGACTCTATGGAAGCTGCCTGTCATGTGCTGCTTAGCTCTTACCAGACATGGAATGGAGGAAGACAATCTCCTGGCTTTTCCCCACATGCTTGAGCCAGCCCTGGTCTCTTGCTTGAACAACACCAGACTCAAGCTTACCACCAGACTGTAAAACCGCAAAGGTTCTCTCAGCTGACAGAGTCTGTGGAAACATAACATCAATCTTAACAGCCTCCTATTGGCAGTGTCTGGGATCATCTCTGCTTGCCTCCGAGCATTTATTGAGGTCAGTAAAACCACTCTGACATTTATGTTTTGTTTGCAAAAGGAAAGGAGTGGCTAAAGACTTACATTGGAGGTTGAGTCTTCATTTTATCAGGAGCTATTTGAAGAATGCTATTTGAGGAGTCAAACTAGATTTAGTGAGACAGTTCAGGGGGATCAATGGAGCTTTATTCCATATAGTCCTAACTTGAGAGCCAGGATTCCTTTGCCTGAAATTGCTGTCAAGCTGTTTCTCAGCAGAAATGTGGGGTTTATGTAGCTTGCCACCATCTTCTCTCCTTAAAATCATTTCTCTGACATCTCAAAATTCCAGCCTTTTAGGATGCATTATTTGACTTTTACATAGTGACCTCTTTGATTCATCAGGATGCATAGGGAAGCCTGACAGTTACACAAAAGCCCAAAGCGACAGTACAAAGTAAGCTCAAAAGCCAGGGTTTTCTCTGACATATCAATAAAAACTACAAAATTTCCAGGGAGAAGTTCCCATCTTTATTTACCTCCCAGGCAGCCCAGGGAATGGCAGCCTTCATTAAGTTGTCAATATCAAGAACAGCACTCTGTCCTTTTGGAGCTTCACTGCAGAGTAACACAATCCGGTCAGCAGACAAGCACATCTGGTTCCATCATGGCAGCAGCAGCTCAGCCAGGCTGCTCTGCAGCTCACTGAGGCCAAAGCAGCTTGTAGAGTAAGCCCCCTCCAGACTTTTTTGTTTGTCCTTTTGAACACCTCAGAGTGGCTGTGCCAGGCCAGCCCAGCCTCCTCACTGTGTTTGTGAGGTTTAGTAGCTTTTCTTTGCCCCAAACAAGGAAAAGGAGACAAACCAGCTCATCACAATAAATAACATTTTCTTCATCCTTCCTCCCCTAAGTTTCAGAGTGCAGAAACTGGGATATAAGAGCTCTCCTCTGGCTCAAGTTCTCTGAACATAACAGCTGGATTTTTATCAAACAGCTGTAAAAGTCCTTTAACTTACATGAGGCTTAAAATATTAACTCATCACTGAGACCAGACTGTGATTCTCCTGATTCAGCAGTACTCACTCAATGTGTCTGAAAATGCTTACAAATTTAATCACTAAGAGCCTGTGTGGGTGACAGATGGAGACAGACAAAGTGATGATGACGGGGTGGAGGGTTGAGTGTTCCCTTTCCCTATTTGTTTCTTTGTCAAATAAATGGCAGCCAAATAACACTCTCCAAACTCCCCCATCTCTGCAAGTTAAGGGCAGGATGTAACAATGGTATGCAATGTAACTCCAGGCTCAGCTATTTTCATGTGGAATGAGAAAAGAAAACATAATTGGAAAGCTTGATGGTTGCATGATGACTATTTCTTTATTTGTCTGATTGCACCTGAGAGCTAATTGTGAAATTTTGTACTTAAAAAATATGTAAATATGTTATTGCAAAAAAAACAACTTACCTGGCTATAGAGCTTTTGAAGAAATAGCAATGAACCCTTAGTACTCTCCTGCAGGAGTGTTTCAAGTAGTTCTTTCATGTAGCTATTATTCTTGGCCAATTTTTCCAATAATTTTATTTTTTAACCAGAAAAAGAGCCTTGCAAGCCAAAGTCCTCTTAACAAAGAATAACTGTAGCACATGAAGCAGCAACATAATTTCTCTATGTTTCATTAATATTGCCAGCCTCTTTCTCTTGTAGCCAAAGAAGAAACAAAGCAACCTACTTCTCTTTTTGGGCCATATACATCTTCATGCAGGTCTTTTGATGTGGAGTTAGAAATGCCTATTTCCTAGGTTACCACTCTTTAAAGCACTGATTTTAATCCATGGTTCAGCTTTGCTGGTCTGTTGTCTTTATCCTCTTTATTCTCTGTATCAAAAACACTTGTTGTAGTGGCCAAAAATAGCTCCATATGCTTTTTTTCCTATTCTTCTTTGTTGTTACATTCTTCCAGCTTCTCCCTCTGTATCTACACATTTATTATCATTGACCCTGTCATCTTCTACATTTCATTCACAGTGAACACATCCATCATACAGTTACGGCAATTGTGTCTCTTCATATCCAACAGCTGCCTCTCACCCCAGCAAAGTCTGCATTTTGCAATCTGTGTTTATTAAAATTCAGTAGTATTGGATTATAGTAAAAATTCTGTGGCTGCCCGTAGTGGTTCTCATTTTCTGTCCTTCAAGTAGTTTTCTGCTCCTGAAGAAATTATTTTCTTTGCCAACTTGGAAGCTAAAACTTTGCCATTTCTTTACAGTATTTTTTTGCTTAGCTCAGAAATGGCTTGTTGTTATTGTCCAGACGGGAGCCCCAGGTGGGATCTAGGCCTGAGACATCAGCTGTTTAAACAAGTGGAATGGCTGTCGTTAATCTCTGCTTCTGGAGCTCATAACAGAAAATGGAGCAAGCAGGGAATTGGTTCTCAATAAAAGAAGCGTCTTTCAGCCTTGCACAGTTTCATGTCCAGCCACTAGTCAATATATATTGTTCCCATAGATCACAGTAGCAGCAGGTGAGAAATTGCTTGGACTAGAGGCTTGTGTAGAGTGGACATGTGAGGATTTCCCATGCACACTACAGACAAATCAATCTCCTAGAATAAGACTTGAAAGAAGGATGAAGAAAAGGCAAGAAATTATACCAAGGATGTTTGGGAACAGATCCTTTGTGAGGAATATTTAAGACAGGATAAAAGCCTGATTCCTGTCAAAAGGGTTTTCTTGTACTCCAGAGATCAATACAAACATGTTAGAGATATGTCTTTGCAAAAATACTGATAGCTGAGAGCTAACTGCAGTGTCACTTGCCTGCACACCAGACTTCAACTTGCTTTCCAGTACCAAAAGGAAGCCTACAGAAAAGCCAAAGAGACACTTTTCCACTACCACTACAAGCTCAGGTGCTGATAGGGCAAGGGGGATGGCTTTAAACTAAAAAAAAAGAGCAGGTTTAGATTGGTTCTAAGGAAGAAGTTCTTTACAGTGAGGTTGATGAGATATTGGAACAAGTTGCCCACAACAGCTGCAAATGTCCCATCCCTCAAAGTGTTCAAGGGCAGGCTGGATAGGGCCCTGAGCAGCCTGGTCTAGTGGAAGGCGTCCCTTAAAATGTCCAAGAGGTTAGAACTAGGTGATCTTTAAGATCCCTTTGAATTCAAACCTTTCTCTGGTTGTAAGTTTCTAATGTCTCATTCTTGGTGTCTACACCAAAAATCTGCAGCTTCAGAATTACATTTCTTATTAAAGGCATTAGCTACAAGAAAATCAGTTTTTCTTCAGAAACAGAGTAAAACATCAGGAATATATAAGTGCTGCGGTGTGTTCAAACCCTGTGTAAAGGTTGCTATTCATGATCTATCACAATCTTCACTTTTCACTGCTGGACAGTAGGGCAGGCTAGTTCTGGCATGCACTTGACTGGGCATTTCTGAAGGAATGTTTTATTGGGCCCAGCATCTGTTCAGAACTGAGGGTACCTGAAACTGGGTCACAATGGAGAATAGAAAGGTTTTAACAGCTTGGACTTTGCTCCATAGGTAAAAGGGACCCAATGTTTTCAGATGCCTGGCAGGTTAGGGCAAGAGGCATTTCAATTCCCAGAAGGAAGAAAACACTTCTGGTTATATTACCAGGACAAATAGTGCAGTGAAATCAGTTTGAGAGACAAGAATTGGTCCCGAAAGATTGACTGAGTAAATTTTCAGTACAATTCAATTCATATGCTCCTTTGGTACTTTCTATTTTTTTCCTCATGAGCAGGTGGTAGGCAGTGCAGAATGTTGCAAGCTCTTTTATATGATTGATGGTTTAAACTTTTCAATTAAAAGCATGTTTGCAGGTGTGAGGAAATCTTTAGGATGAAGGAGAAGGGAGAGCTCTGTGTGAAGAAAACCTTATTTTCTCTGCCTATTAGCATCTCCATTCCTGTTTAAATTCACTCACTATTTGACCAAGGGGACAAGATATGACAGTACACTGATGGTGCTCGTTGTATGTTGATGGCACCCATCTCTCCAGAACAGTGCTCACAGCACCCGGCCAAGGACATGGGGAAATGGAGTGTGAACTGGAAGTTTTGCCATTCATTGTTCATTGAGTCTGGGTGCCACTGTCACAAGGACTGAACACACTGTTGTTCTTGATCCTTTCTGTCACCCATCTCATCATTCTCTAAGAGCATGCCTAGGGAGGAATAAACTCAGGGAAGCTATGTGTCACTACAAGTCAGACCATTTTTTAAAAGTGTAAAAAAATATTTCTGCTCTGGAATATTATCATCCAGTTCCCTCTTCCTCTTTGAGAACACTGGAAAAGCCACCACTGATGTACCTCCTCTTTCAAGCTGAGGAGTGCCCTGCTTTGGTTTGGCAGATTGGTGGCCACAATCCCCCCAGAGTCCCCGCTGACTGCCAGGGCGGTGCATGGACTGAATAGATGCTGATGGGCCCCTGTGTGCTCCCACACACTGGCTTATTTTACAGACTTGATAATAAACACTGAGACCAGACACCTTGGATTGCTCTGCTGCCTGGCTCCTGACAGAGGTTTTGAAAAAGACATTTCCCCTCTTTTTGCTGAATTAAAATGATTCATTGAGGATGACATGCAATGAATATTCAGATTCCCCATGATTCTTGAGATAATTAAACTTTCTTATCCTCATAAATGGTAGTTTGTAACATGTCCTTAGCACATGTGTTTTTGTGGTATTTAGTATCCTTGATACTCAGAAATTTATTTTGCCATAGAAGAAATAAGATTTTGATTGACTCATCGTATAAAATTGCATTTTATTATGGTCACAATTGCTGAGAGTCATAACAAGAAAGTTTTTTCTTTTGTTTTCACTATTTTATTTCAAATTACATGAAGGACCACCCAATCAAATGGCTGATACCTTCAATGCCTAAACAGACATGGGATGAAAAATGCCTGCTGTCTGCTAGCGGAGAGAAAAGCAGACTTTTGTAGCCATATTGCCATTAGCTGTATTTTGAGCTGTGAGTTCACTGACAGCTATTTGTAAGGTACTGAAACAACATCGTAAATTGGCTTGGCTCCAGCTGTACTTTGGAAGGAGTGCATGAACAATATATGTCATTCAAATCCACCGCATTTCAGAGATGTGCTTTTGCTGTAAATTTGGGATACAGAGCCATGTTAATGCAACTATAAGGCTTCCAGACTACAGGTATTACTTCAGTTAGTCGTCATGTTCTGTTAATCTGAGGGATGTTACTACAAAAGCAACTTCTCACCAGCTAAATCTGAGTAATCCTCTGGAGGTGCATCTCTTTCTCTTGATTACAGATATCTTTATACCTTGATCTCCAGTGAAGTGCTTGACCTAAGCATCCCAGACTAGATGGAATGAAGCCAGTCTGTGCATCCCCCACCGAAAGACATATAATCCTGATGTCAGATATATAAAGACTGTGAGATTTTCAGCAAGATTGCTAAAGCAGGCAGCATACAACAAGCTGGATCCATAATCTGTGATGCTGAAAATATTCCCATCAGAATAAGTATTGTAGCCAGGTAGAGGTGGCATGGCCTGTCCATGTTAACTGTAAATATCTATAAAGAGCAAATCAGGTGAGAAGTCCTTTTGCATGGGCGGCACTTGGAGCAGGAAGGTGTTTTAATCAACAGAAGGTATTGGGGAGTATAAAACACATTATTCTACCATGTCCACCAACTCCCACCCCCTTGCAGCTTGACATATTCTTCTCAGAAAGGTTTCTTTTGACCACCGACTGTTGTGGGACAACAAATCTGGCCCTTCCCCCTTCTACTGTCTGCACTGACTTTGTCTGAAATGTATATGCCCAAGCCTTACCTGAGTTTCCCTCTATGGCAGCAAAGATAAACCCTAAGACATATGCAGCAAGGATGTAACATTAAATTATTTTGACAGAGCTAGGATTACTTGCCCAGAGAGACAGTCAGAAGAAAGCAAGAGTACAGCATGAGAAGTACACTGATAAGGCAGCCGAAACTGGAGTCCAGAAAAGAGTCTTTTGAGGTGAAAAGTCAGTAGACTAGGCTTAGAGCATTTCAGAAGAGGCAGACCTTATAGAAGCTGCAACACTGTGCCTTGAATCCTGCAAGACTCGGAAAGCCCCTGTCATTTGAATGTCTATGGCTGTTGAAGATAAGCCGGACATGAGCGATGGTAATTAGCATCTGCCTATCTTTTGTGTGCAGTAACTCGGTTCCCAGGGCCATGGTACAAACACCTGAAAACATTGCTGCTTTAGAATGACTAAATCAACTTTTATCTGCATTTCCATATGTTTCTTATAAATATTCATGTATTTATTTTTACAACACTCTTATTGCTCCTTCAAAACAGGAATTTAAGTACCTGAACAACATAAACTATCAGCAAAAAGGGACAGGCTCTGACACTCTGAAGGTTTAGGTTAATGCCCCAAAATCTCACTATACATGAAGGTCTATATCAACTCAGAAATGGGCAGTATGGAGAAGGGGACTTTCATGATCTTCATTTTTTGTTACAGTTTTTAGCCAGAAAACAATCCTTTCTGTGTATTGTCCTAATATAAACGATGAGACTGTATCTTACTTTGTTTAAATGAAAACAAGACTTAGAGGAGAGTAGTAAAGCAGCAGGTGAAAAGTTCTACCTATGTATGGCTTGAGCTGTACCTGCGTAAATGTATTAAATCTTTACCAAAAAAGGAGATATGGGAAAGATATTAGGGTTTTATTCAAATTGCCTCACTAAGGAGAGAATCCTCACTGCAGCCTGTGAAATTATTAGCTGCTTACAAAACTCATCATAACTTCAAGCACAGCATCTTAGCCACAACTTTGACTGTTCACTTGTAAAATCTATGTAAAGCCTTCAGTGCCTTGATAATCCATTTTTTTGTCCTACTCTGGATGGATGAGGATACAAAACTAAGGGACTATGAATATTTTTCACCCTTTCCTAAAGTTAAAATTCCAGTTCACAGCACTGCCGCTAGAATAATTACTTATTAGATTTGTCATTAATTCTTGTTATTTTTAATGCATTAGCATAAAGCTGTAAGAACCAAGGGAACAGAAACATTGGAAGCTACTTCTCACACACCAGTGAAATAATAAAACACTATGAACTCAAAGTGGAACATGATCTTAAAAGAAAAAATTGCATTTGGAAAATTTATTTATGTATCAAAACTAATTATTGCAAGTTTCACCTCAGTAGTACTTGAGGATTTCATTACAAGATCTAATTGGACTTATATGTGCTGAAATTTTTTTTTATCTTTTAATTGGTAGCAGAGATCAAAGTAAAGAGAATGAAAGACAAACTTGATATTTGTTTCATAAACTCATCTTCTGACTTCATTTGTATTTACATGGTTCCTTGGAGTTGCTCATAGCAGAGGCTTGTATTAGCATGCCAAAAGAGAATCTGCTCCTGTTTTTTTAGTTCAGTGCTTCAGAAATTCGTCAAAGTCATTCAGCCAGTCAGATTTTAATTACCAAAGGATGCTACTTCAAATCAGTCCTGTGTATCCAGCCTCTCCTTACGCCTTTCAAGAACGGGTTTGGAAAAAGAGACAAGTAGGAGCTGTTGTGCCGTTCTAGTCAACTTTCCACAGTGTAGCCACAAGCCTGCTTTCCCAAGGGTGAGTGATTCCTTCTAGTAGCTCATCTGAATTACACTTGTGGGACCAGACCAGAGCCCTTTTAAACTTCACCCAGCCTGGTAACATGAATATTTTTGGTTGATTCTGTCTTAAGCCAAGCTGAAACAGCTCCTTCAGAGCCCATGGATGAAAGAATGAGAATGACTAAATTCTGTCAGTATTGCCCAATGCTGTTTTGTGCATTGACTTCCACTAATGCCAACCTGTCTGGTACCAAATCCAGAAGCAGTACAGCTCTTCTGTCATAGTGGCATAAGTTAAAAATGCAACATATACACAAATTAAAAGCCACTTTTCACAGTACCATCCAACAGTTACTGGAGTTGAACCACTGTGAATGATGGTGAGCAAAATACCTCTTGAACCAAGAGGGAGACACTTCTGGAGTGATTAAGAGGAAACTTAACACACTTGAGAGGTGGGCTAAGGCAAATGTCATGAAGTTCAACAAAGCAAAGTGCAAGGAACTACACCTACAGGCTGGGTGGAGAAGTGCTCAAGAGCAGCCCTGCAGAACACTGGGGGGAAATGGCTGATGAAAGACTCACCATGAACTGGCACTCACAGCCCAGAAAGCCAAACCAATCCTGGGCTGCATCCAAAGGAGCATGACCAGCTGTTGGGGGTTGGG
>VRYO01001269.1:26418748-26435803 GCA_009812075.1 Sialia sialis | reverse complement strand
TCCCTGCTCTGCTCTTGTAAGACTCCACTTGGAGTGTTACATCCAGTTCTTATGTCCCTAGCATAAGAAGGAAATGGAAAGGTTGGAGCAATTCCGGAGGACACCATGAATTTCATAAAAGGACTGGAGCGCCTCCTCTATGAAGACAGGCTGAGAAAGCTGGAGCTATTCAGCCTGGAAAAGAAAAGGTTGTGTGCAGACCTCATAGCAACTTTCCAGTATCTGAAGGGGGCCTGCAGGGAAGCTGAGGAAGACTCTTTATCAGGAACTGTAGTAATAGGACAAGGAGTAATGGGTACAAATTGAAACAGGGTGTCACAGTCCACACAACCTGAGCGGGGGTCGTGATGGTTCATTTGACCACAAGGTGCAAAAGACAACAGCAAGAGACTAAAGTTTTGTTCAGCAACAAGCAGCAAAGCAGTTTATTGAGGGCCAACAACTCAGTTTTGGAGTAATGGTGAGAGGGAGAGAGAGAGCAAGAGACAGACAGAGACAGAGAGACAGAGAAAAGGGGGAAATAGCTACCAACAGTTGAGATGTCTTCAGATCATCCATCGATGTCTTCTGTCCGTTGGGGAGAAAGAAATCTCAGGGGTCTCTTCAGAGGGTAATAATTTTATAGTCGATTTAAAGGCGAGTGGCCTCTTGCCAAAAGGTGGGGAGATTTATGGACTATTGTGTTCAAGAGCCCATGGCTTCAAGAATTAAGTGCAGGACAGAATACTACAACCAGTACTCAGCCAAGAGCAGTGTACCATGGAAGTAGCACTGGCAAGCACAACTATACATAGTCCCTTGGCAAGCATCCACCTTAGCCAGGCCAGCAACTCCTGTCCACAGTGAGAGGTGGGGTCTAGGGTCTCAAGGGTCTCAGAGTCTCAGTCTCTGATGATGATTGTGAGGCAAAATCAAGCAATCTTTGGACTGACCCCTACACAGGGGGAATTAGGCTAGATATTAGGAAGAAATTCCTACTGTGAGAGTGGTGAGACACTGGAACTGGTTACTGGGAGGTTGTGGATGCCCAGACTCTGGCAGTGTTCAAAGCCAGGCTGGATAAGGCCTTGAACATTGTGGTCTAGTGGAAGATGTCCCTGACCATAGTGGCAGGGATGGAAATAGATGATCTGTAAGATCTCTTCCAACCCTTAACATTCTGTGATTCTAAGCAGATTCTTCCAGTTCAGTGGAAAAATGGATCTCTTAAATGTTAAATATTTAAGCTGGCAAGTTAGGAGGCAGAATGAGCAACAGTTGCCAAAGAGACTGTAGAGTTCATTTTGCACTTACCAGTCACATGCTCTTGATAGTCTTTCAAAAATACGTGTTTTGTTGTATTTTGCCAAAGACTAGCTTCGTTCTTTCTTTTGTAACACTTTTATTTTACATGCAAATTTAGTATTTATGAGAGATGTATTGCCTGTCAAAGTTTCCATTGGGAGAGGTGTTTAATCTTCCCCATTTTTTGTGTGTTTTAGCTGTGTGTGTTACATTCCTGTCCTGGCCACTCAGCCTGGGAGAATGGTTTTATGTGTCAGAAGCATACCACCTCACAGTGTCTTCGCTTGAAACTGTGACAGCTGCCAGTCCAACCTTCTGGTTGTCCAGCAAGAAAAAGGCAGAGTTTTTTTCTAAATTTGAAAATGCAATTGACTCAACTGACTGGCAAAACTAACACGCAAACCAAAGACAGAAGGGAAGAGGGTAGAGGAACGCTGCTTTCAGAAGCTCTTGATCTCCTTGCTGTGTACCTTTCTCTGTCATTTTCCAGTGTTGCACTTTGGCAGGTAGAAAAAGGAAACCACAACCTTTACACATAGATTTCCAGAGAGCAGAAGGCCAAACAGTCATTGCTCAGTTGCTGTGGGAACCTTAAGATATGATTCAGGAAAGAAAAAATGTAATGCTGACACCATGATTTGCTCTCTGTGTTGGTTCTGGAATATCTCCTCCACTTCTTGTTTCCCATGGTATTTGGACATAAAGTGAGTATCAAGGAGGATTCTTTTCAGAAGGCTGCTTTATTTCTTTTTCTCCAGCTAATTCTAACTCTCACCCTCTCCTCGAGATGGCCCAAGGGCTTCGGTAGTAGATCCTTCCCTTTCTTTTCCAGATATTAATTAAAGAGCTCAATCCTCAATGCATTTATTATAATAAAAGAGCTATGCAGTGCAAAGCAATCTAATTTTCCCTACCTCACAGAGGCCAACAAAATGCCCACTTTGGGGCCTTATTAAAATAAAAGAGCTGCAGAGTTATTTAGAGCCAAGCTGAAGATTCATGCGTTTGAGTGGATCATGGGTGCTTTATTATATGCTTGTCATTACAAAAAAAAAAAAAAAAGCTTATTCTGTAATGAGTTCCAGGATGACAGAAAACAGGCAGAAGCTCTTGTAGGAGCAGCCAACATCTCACAGAAAGTATATGCAGCCCTGCCTCTGAATTATTAGCTTCTCACAGCTAAACAGCTGCAGAACTGGATGTGGCCCATGAGGCAGATGGGCTGCAGAGCAGCACATTTCTTCCTGAATCTACCAGAAGTGCACTGTAACAGGTCATACAAATGGACAGATGGGAGGAGAGGTTGCAGATTCTTTCTGATGGTTAGTATGCCCTAGCGACAATGCTGGGAAGTGTCTTGCTCTTACCAGGTACTTTTCTGTCTGAGAAAAAAAAAAGATTTCTGAGATGTGAACATCTTCACTCAGCATTAGAGTTCTGATAAAGAAACACGCCTGAAATGCCTCACCTGCAGTGTGTACATTAAAGGATACTGGGAAATCCAACCACAATATACAAAACCACAGGAAATCAGACTTCATTAGTTCATCTGGTCTCAGAACTACATGTTTATATATGGTATATATGGTAATTCTCTTGTAAAGAAGCCTTTCATTGCATGGAAGTTCTCTTGCATTCATAAACCTCTGCCTGGAACATCCTAATCCTCTGTTTGCACAGGCGTGTCTATACTTTGAAGTGTTAAATCACTGAAAAGAGTTCACAGACCAACAGTACAAACACAGCTTTGGAGTTTTGGTATATCAAAATATACATGGGCGGTGATCTCCCCCTGCCTAGGTAATCATTTTACATCTGTGTAAAATGAAGTTCAAGCCTTCCCAGTCTGGTTCAGATGAGTTCTGAAATCCTTTAGAGGTTAGTTCGAATGGCAGCATAAGTGGCAAGACAACAGAAAATCAAGCACTGTGATTTGGGTATGCTAGCTCAAAATGGATAAAGCAATAATAAAAAAGATTAGCATTGTGGCTTTCATGCCAGCAGTCCTAATAACATTTACATCGTCTACATGAAAATAGGGACATAGGATTGGCAGAGGCTGCCTGGGTCATTGAGTCTGGTCCTCTGCTACCACAGGCAACAATATCATCTAATCCCTTTCATAAATCCTGTGACTTGCCAATAAAACACAGGAAACACATGGGAGAACACTGCAGCTGTTCAGAAGAACACAGGAAAACCCACAGCCTGTTTACAATTAAAAGTGAAATTGAAGTTATACAGACTTTTAATAGGGATTAATCAAAAAGTTTGGGTTAGTTCAGCTCTACTCCAACATATTCTGGTGTGCAGGTGGGAAAGGGTTACATGTGAATATCTCATGCAAGAGATTCACATACCTTTCGCATATAAAGAGGTACGTAGAGTTCTGAGTTTTGATTTGAGCATCAGCATTGTCAAAAAGTGCCCATGGATCCTGAATAATCAAGACTGGTTCAAAATTCCCCTTGATATTCACTTGATGCATATTAAGGATGACATTTGAGTAGTTTGCCTGTTGACTCCAGGAACAGCTAAATAAATCCAGAAGAGAGAACAGCCCAACTTAATTCGTCTTCTGCATGGGATATCAGAGTCACTCATCTATGACATGAGGAGTTCCGAGAAAACAACTAGTGTTTCCAAGAAACTCGTCTCTGTTCCATTTGTGATTCAGACATTTAATTTTGTCTTGTTCCTTGCTATGTTTCATATAAATAATCAATTGCTAGTTGATTGCCCAAAGAGATAAATTCAATGGCAAGAGGAAAGGAGTAGTTGGAATGCTTCACTGGGACCAATAAGATTAATGAGGAAACAGTTCATATTGTAAACTTCTAAAGAGTGTATGTCCAGAAGTTGAACCTTTTGCTGTTTCCTGGACAGTGGCTGATATTTCTGTCTGTATCTTAATAGGGGAATCAAAGGTGTCTCTTTCAGAGCTCTTCAAGCTGCAGACTGTATTATGACATAAATTATAAGCAGTAAATAATCAAGACATTTGAACCCATGCCAGAAGAAAAAGTCCAGACTGTCTCTTAAGCTAAAGGGAAACAGGCTGTTCCTTGCTTGTCCCCTAGAGGAAACAGTTCTCAGTACTGTATCAAACAAAGCAGGAAGGAATATATAGCTCCAGAGGATCTTCTTAGCAAGTTTGTTCAGTATGCAAGTTTTCTGTATGAAAAATAGATGGTTTGGGCAACACTAGGTCAAAGCCAAGAAAGTGTTTCAGTAGTCTCCTGCTGTCACAAATTCAGAATGGAAAGAGGAGTGAGCTGGCAAGGGAGAAAGTTTAGCCAATCCACAAACTGCCACAAACTTTGCTGACCCTCACATATCTTCACTAGTCACTGTTTCACACCATTTTCTAAAATACAAATTGAGGCCAAGTCTTTGCCTCTTTCAAACATTCGTGAGACTACATGATGTCTGCAACATCATTCTAGAGTGAATTTGTTTTTCACTTTTACAATATATTATATTCAGCTTTCCATGGTATGTGTAAGATTGTATTGCAACTACAGATTTCCATCATGAAAAGATATAATCATACTAGATAATCCTTTGCTTGGGATTCTAAACGGTGCAGAGATGGTTTTGATGAATAAAGGCTCATTCAGAATATATTATAGATGAGATGTTGGGAGAGAGGAAAATGGCCAGTTTATAGAGTTGAGGGACAATTTGTCAGAGAATAACAAAAGGATGTGCACAGTAAACACCTGTGTCTTCAGAGCCTGGGAAAAGAGATGAGAGAAACAAAGAAGAAATGTGAAAATTCTCTGCTTTAACCACAGCCAGCAACCAAGGCCCCAAACACACCCGCTCACTCACTGCCCACCATGGGATGGGGGAGACAATTGGAAAGGTAAAAGTGAGAAAACACATGGGTTGAAATAAAGACAATTTAAAGCAGAGAAAGCAGAGAAAAGCAATGAATTAATTCACTGCTTCCCACGGGCAGGCAGGCATTCAGCCATCTCCAGGAGAGCAGGGTGCCATCACACCCTGGTTACTTGGATAAAAAAAAAACATTACTCTGAACATCCCTCTCCTTCCTTCATCTTTTTCCCCAAGGTTTAAAATCTGAGCATGTTGTCACAAGGTATGGAACATCCCTTTGGTCACTTGGGGTCAGGTGTGCTGACTGTACCCCTGCCCAACTTCTTGTGCACCTCCAGCTTCCCCACTGGTGGGGTGGAGTGAGGAGCAAAAAAAGGCCTTGAGCTCAGCAGAGCACTGTTGATAACTCCCCATTACCAACACCCTTCCCAACACAAACCCAAAACACAACCACATGCTAGCTTCAGTTCTAAAATGTTCGAAGTACTTTCTTTGAAGTTTTTTATTATAAGATTCTTTTGTTCTCACTTGCACTGTTGGAAATTAAGACATCCCCTGGTCTTCACTGTCAGTGTATTCATCACTCCCAAAAAATTCCCAAACTCCCAAAAAAGTATTTTCACTCCCTGAAAAACATGATATGCATATTGTCTGTCACTTGCTTAGGTGCATATCTTAATTAATTCTTTCTCTTCGAAAAAGCAGGGTAACTCAGCTACTTACAGTGTTCATAACAGTGTGAAAAATTCTTCACACTTTCACCACAGCAGGTGCAACTAGTGAAATGAATGCCCTAGAACTTCCAAGTCCGGACAGAAAACCCCTCAAAATACCAGATGCTACTCACCTTCTCCTTGATAAAAGAATTTTTAGATTCTTCTTTCCAATAGATGTTGTGCTGATTCTTCTGAGCATTAAAACACCATCAGTCCCAGCTGCCAAAATGGAAAATGAAGGTGAGGAAATAAGTGCTGTGGACCTGAGGCAGCACTGCTCATCCCAGAGTCTGTTCTGAGCTGAGCTGTGGCTGAGCAGCTGCTCAGGTGATGAGGTGAGAGGCACTGGTCCGAGGAGTTCCTGTGGTCCCAGGAATACACAGATGAGAAAGAGCATCTCTAGCATAGGGCCTTGAAATGCAAGGGAGAGGCTAGGTAATCTACATAGCACATACAAATGAACACAGGCATGGGCCATTCCATGCATTGGGCAAAATAACATGGCATAGCCATGCCAAGACATGGCTGAGATTTCCTGAGATCAAAGGCAAGAAAATGATAATTCTAACAGGAGCAAAAACAAGAAATAAAAGGAAGTGAGTATGGAAAGAGAAAATGAGATAAGATGAGGAGGTCATCTAAAGGAGGTCCAAGCCAAAGTAATGAGAGCAAACCAAAGCAGGAAGAAAAGAACCAGGTACACTCACCCTTATGCAAAAATCAAGCACAAACAGTTGATGCTGCCACATCTTGGAGGATAGGGAGACTAAATTAATAAATTAATAAGGGGCAGAAGAAACAGCAGCTAATTCTGGTGTATTTCATGCTTCTCTTCTAGTAATTAGCAACTGCAGCAGCAGAAATAACTTTCTGCTTTTCCTCTGTTAGAAGACAGAATTACTGACAAAATGCACACAGGTAGTGTGCCTTTCCTGCAGATTAGCACTGTCTTTCCACGTAAAAACACCTCCCACATCAGTGCTACCAAAGACACATTGAGCTGCTCCCGAGGGAATGAGGTGTCAGTTTGGTCTCTGGCCATTCAGTCATCCACTTCTGTGTTCAGCGCTCTCCTACATGAACTGGTGGATAGCAATAGGAAGGGACTGAGGAGAGAAAATACTTGCTCCTTCCCCAACTTTGAGCCTGTGCAGCAGCAGTTAGCTCTCCATATGATGTGTAAACACAGTAGGCTGGTGGGTGTCTCAAGTCTACCTCCTTCTGGATAGAGTTTATTTCTATCTGTAATACAAGAGCAGACTATGGAAATGTCACCAAATTGCAGCAAGGTGTTCACAAGGGGAAAAAAAAAAACATGCCAGTCAGCAAGTGTTTTCAAGGCATGTTAACAAATCCAGTTTATCTCAAAGGCCAGCTCTCCCCCACCTTATTCCCATTCCCACTGAATAGATACTAACTGAAAATTATGTTTTCAATGTGAAGGCCTTTTCTAATTTGGTCTTGTTTAAAAGCATTTAGAGATCTTATTGTTAGTGGTATTTCAAAGTGATTTGCATGAACTCCCCAGGGAAGCCAATAAAGGGCACTACCAACATTTTGCTAGCAGACAGCAAGGGTTTCTACTCAGCACAGAATATTCATGTGCTCCAAGAAACATAGACTCTTGAGGTAGAGAAGACACTGAAGAGCTCCAGTGCAAAATATCTAGGAAACTGTTGTAATATCTATTCCTGTTCAGCATTTCCAGCAATCAAAAATATTAATAATTTTTTAATATTTTTCATGGGAAAGGTAAAATTGCCAATGCAATATAGACATGCTCAAAAATATGCTTTCCAGGCTTTAAGTCTCATGTATATGTCACACTGCACTCTCTAACATCTCTACATTGAATTCTATATTTCCCACACATTTATGACAAACGATTCTAGAAAGTACAAAACATTTTGTGTTCACTCAACAAAAGCTGTGACATGCACTCAGGCATGCACTACACACATGCCTATATATTTGACACATGCATGATGCCAGACATTGTGCATATGGACATATTTGTGCATTATGCTATATGAGTGTCTTTGCAGACTGTACAAAGAACAGAAATAGCCTGTACCTTACAACACACATCTGCAAGATCTGCACACAGCCAGACATGCCAATAAAGTTCAGATTACTGTGTTTACGACATCTTTCAATTTGTAGATATCCAATACATGCCCATAAATTAATTTACTTCATAAAGTATAGTATTGAGGAGGAAAAAAAAAACCTTAAGGCATACAGTAAAGTCTTCAGAAGAGAATTTGTTAAACAGAAAGCCCAGTTCCTATTATGAGTTTTCAGATTGGTGTATGACCTGGTCTGCATGCAAAAGCTTAGTTGGCACAGTTAGGTTAAAAACATAAAAAACAACCCCATTAATTGACATCCCCATGACAACAGAAGTCTTAGAGCTATGCCAGGGAAAAAAACTCTTTGGCAATCTAATTTCTCTAGTTCAAGAAATGGGAGAAGGAAAAAGAATATTTTGTTTCTTTTCAGAGTAATTGGAGATTCAACTTGCCATCAAATTTTTCCATTATAACAAAAGCCTGCATCTACTTAGGATGATTTTTCACATTAGAGTGGCTCAAAGTGATGGAGGAATACTATTTCATTCTAATCTAGTCAAGTTCCAAGTCGAAAAGAATCATCTGCTTAGAGATGCTATTTCAACTGTGACTTGGAGCACAGCAAGTACTGCACACTGTGGTTTCCACAGCCATGTTTACACAGCTTGCTACATCCCACAGTGTGTCATCCAGGTGGCACAGACCATTATTAAGCTACTTGAGCATATATTCCAAGTATTCCAGGTATTTCATCCACACTGCTGTGATTTTTCTGAAGTATGTCTGGACAGCATTGTCAGAAGCAACTAAAAACAAACCTCAGTCTTCAAAATTCTTCTGTCACTTTTGTCACCGTCTAGCTCCTTCTGCATAGCCACTGTCATTTTCATACTCTTATCATCCAGCACAGATGAAAACAGTACTCCATGCCATTGCAAATGCCACTGCAAATACACAGAAGCTGTGGAAAAGTTTTCACAGCTTGCTGCCATGTGGCTTTAGCACTTCCAATCTGTCACTGTGCTGCAGAGCAGCTCTCACGTGTTCTCAGAAGCAGTGGCAACAGCTGTCTCACCAGCAGCAGTCTCAGGAGCAGTGGAAGGTACAGGATGTCAAGCTGCTCAGTGTGGGAGCTGGGTCAGCATCCATGGTTGAATTGATCAAGCAAGAGGCAAGTGGTGAGGACTTTTGTAGAGTAATAGAATGGGTTGGAAGGGCACCTTGAAGATCATCCAGTTCCAAGCCCCTCTGCCATGGTCAGGGACACCTTTAAGCAGAGCAGGTTGCTCAGAGCCCCATCCAACTTGGCCTTGAACATTTCCAGGGATGGGGGCTCAAGATCCCTGAGCAACCTGTTCCAGTACTTCATAACCTCATGATTAAGAATTTTTTCTAATATCTAATCTAAACCTATGCTCTTTCAATCTGAACTCCATTCACCCTTGTCTTGTCACTACACACTCTTGTAAACTCTTGTCTCTTCTTCCTGTAAGTTCCCTTCTAGTACTCTAAGGCTGCAATTTTCTCACCCCAAAGCCTTCTCTTTTGCATGCTGAACAATCACAGCTCTCTCAGTCTTCCCTCACAAGAGACATGCTTCAACTTCTGGCCAACTTCTGGGCTCACTCCAATAGGTCCTGTGTTGAGGACCCCAGAGTTCCAGGTGAGGTCTCACCAGAGCACAGTAGAGAGGCAGAATCCTCTCCCTTGCCCTGCTGGCCATGCTGCTTTGGATGCAGCCCAGGACAAGTTTGGCTTTCTGGGCTGCAAGTGCGCATGCATCTTCGTATCTTCCTATCCCCCAGCACCCCTAAGTCCTTCTCAGCAGGGCTAATCTCTGTTCACCCCCAAACTGTGCCGATACTGTGGATTGCCCCAATCCAGGTGCAGGACCTTGCACTTGGTCTTATTAAACCTCTTGATATTTCCATGAGCCCACATTTCAAGTTTTTCCAGCTCCCTTTGGATGGCATTCTGCCCTTCATGTGTGTCAACTGAACCACTCAGTTTCATGTCATCTGCTGAGGGTGCTCTTGATCCCATCTACTATGTCATTAATGAAGACAATAACACTCATCCTAATATAGACCCCTAAGGAACAGCACTCAGCAGTGATGTCAATTGGAATTCTGAGCCATTGACCACTGTCCTCTGGAGGTGATATCCAAGAAATTCCTAATTATCTAACAGTCCACACATCAAGTCCTTCACTCTCCAGTTTGAGGAGAAGGATGTTGTGGAGGACTGTGAATTGGCAGCATAAAAATGCAAAAGCTTGGAGGCAAAATTCAGAGATGAAACCTGTACTGAGTGAGCCCAGAGAAGCAGCAGACTCATGTTGCAATGTCTCAGGAGGTAGGAATCATGGCATGGCAAGACAGTGATGACCATCGTAGCAGAGAGGCACAAAGCATGCAAACTTCAGCCTGTAGAAATGTAATATCTCGATCATTTTGTGCTTTTTCAACAAAGGATGGACTACCCATTACCTGTCCTATTAATTAGTCCTAGCCAGCATTGTATACATGTAGAACTTTTCAATGAAAGTAGAACAAACCCAGTATAAACCAATCATCTGTCCCTCTTCTATAGATGCTCTTTGAGCTAAACAATTAGTGGATGCTATGTCTGCTTCTAAGTCTTCTTGCCAAATATTGTATTTCACAGTCCCATTTTCTTACTCTTCAAGATGTTTTGTCTCTAATATTGTATGAATGTTGCTGTATGAATTTTCCATACAAACAAGACAATCAAAGACTCTGAAGAGGACTTGGTTATTGATCTTTACCCAGCCTTGCCCGCACTGATTGACCACAGTTATTGCGCATGGCACATGCTTTGTGGGGGCTGTGGGAGTTTCCGAACTGTAGAAGAGAGGAGCATTACTAACACATTCACAAACCATTTAAAAGGATGTTCTACATTTCCTACACACTGCAGCAGAGTAAGCGCTAAGAGGGGTACAAGCAGATCGTGTACAAAGGCAGCAACCTGAAAAAAAAAAAAAAAAAAAAAAAAAAAACAGGGGGAAAGAAAAAGCCGTCTCTATTTCTCTAATCCCTTTTTTCGGCAGAACTTGGAGATGTGACTCGGAACAGACTAGGCGCAAGGATTTTTGCGGAGGGAAACAGTGCCACCAGGACCGGGCGCCGTCCTGCGCCGGGAGCGGCTCCTCCGCGGGGGCCGAGCGCCGCCTGCTGGCACGGCCCGGGAGCGCGCCCGCCTGCGGGGAAATGCGCTCGCCTTGCCACGGAGAAATGTTACCACAAAACCCGTTCACACCAGAAGGAATCAGTGGAAAATCTGCGCTTGTCGGAAGAAAGCAGCTAGGTGCTTATAGCCATGCAGGATACCTTTAGTGCGTGCAAATAAAAGGCTTTACATCTGTGTAGTTATCCACTCATTGTATTCCCCTGTGATATCTGGACACCATTTTCTGTAAAGCTCTCCACAGATATTTAAGATGGATGGGGTAATTGCTGTATTCCTTCACATGTGAAACGTCTGTAAGTGACTCAAGCTCAGTTCTAAAAAATGAGATTAGAAGAATTCAGGATCAACTGCTCATGCAGGGTAAGCCAACAAATGCACACTTTTGGACAACAAATGACAACAAATTTCAGTCACTTTATTATTCATAGAAACCTTCCAGGTACGGTTGATGGGATTAGACCACTGTTCCAGTGTGAAGTTTTCATTAAGCATGTCTTCTCCTTCTGTCATAATAGAAGTCTTTTCTTACCCCATCTATGGACTTTGTCTGAAGCCAGTCCTCCACCAAAGATGGGGCCACTTGTGGGACAAGAATAGTAATTTTTTTCCTCTGAGGAAAACTAAAAACTTCATTAATTTCACAAGTAAATTATTTTTCCTCTGGACAACCTGCAGTGATTCCAGAGTACTTGATTTATGGGCAGTGCACAGGAATGGGAATCAAATATATAATTATATCACTTCATTATCAAATTTACCACAGGGTTATCTCCACATGCTTGGGTTTGCAGAGATTGAGAAGCAAAAAGACAGAAAAATCCTGACTGATGGCCAGATTAACCCTGTTCTGGGAAACTATGAGACTTGCACTGCAGTCTTTCTCAAATGTGCATTTCAAGCTTCCAGGGTCCTAAAGATGTATTTTCAAAAATAGCACAACTTTAACAAAGAGACTCATGACTAACTTCGAAGAGTAATTTCAAGCAATTTCTTCAGAACATGTAACACTATCAGCTGTTAATTTACTTGCTTTCCATATAAAAGCTAAAGACTAATGGTGATTAATTCTAAATGGGTTTATTATTAAAATAGTATATTTATTTAATAAATATATTAAAATTAAATATTAGAAAATTGAAATTGTTGTAAGGAGAGAAAAAATGAAATGAATGATGTAAAGAAACAAGGAAGTAGTTGAGGAAATAAAATTGCAAGATCAAAGGATAGAAACCAAACAACCCTCAGAGAAAAAAAAAAAAAAATTATGTGGCTCTGAATACCCCTTTTCATTTTGTGTGTTCTCTGTTAGAAAGACGTTGAGAGCAGCTGAATGTATCACTGCTACAGAAAGTAGAAAAGTATCATTCCAAGGCTCATAATAGATACTATAAAAATGTGATTAAAATAGTTAGTTGTAACAAATTATATAATGCTATCATAGTATTTTGAAGTCGATTACCATCTCACCCTACCAGTTAATCTCCCTGCCATGCAGCCAAAGTCCAACATTGGAGCTGTCTGAAACACCCTTTCTGCTCTGCTATGGAATGCAGAGCCAGACTTTGCCAGAAGGTACACAGCCCCTTTCACAACCATTTTCATCCATGCTTACTTCTTTTTTTCTCCACAACTCTCATATATACAACAACGCATAAATGTTACATATTTACTCATGCTTGCTATGGAACCTAATCACAGTTTGATAGAGTGTTCTTGAGGAAAAAAAGCAAGAAAAGGAGATAACAAGGCAGCTCCATCTACATAAATACTTCGGCAGGGGAGAGTAAAAGTCAGTTAAATGAGATGTTCATCTTTCCTCCTTTCTGGCCAAGTTGTAAAAGCTTGCCATGGTAGTGCTGATAAAGATGATTATAGTAAATTTTAAAATCTGCATTCAGATGCAATGCTGCCTGGAAACTGCTGGAGGACAAGAGATTGACATCTTTTAATATCCACCAGGGTGCCCGAGGAAGCTCTCCCTTCCTAGAAAATGAGAGGTTCTCCTAAGCATGCAGCTGTTTTGTTATATTAAAAATACTTCTTCTCTCATGTTATGTTTTGCTCCCACTACTAAGATTACCCAGCATATTCTTTTAAGATTACTTTGGATAAATGTGATGGCCACAAGCACACCAAGGGGCAGGGTGTGGATCTGACAGCAGCCACAAGCTTCCACATCCTCAGACCCCATCACAGTGTGCAGGAACAACATGAATCCACTGGGGGACAGGTAAAGGCACTGGGCCTCAAGTCAAGGAAGGGGAGAAAGGTGACTGATGCTGTCACTGCTGCCATGGCTGAAACACTGAATAGAGGAAACATGGACGAAGGTAATACTGCTGTACATCCCTGCTCTATGTGGTCTAATGGTATGGACCCTGGAGGCTGGAGCTTCAAATGCCTCCAACAGCATCCTTCATGCTGTTGGGAAGGATGTTGAAGAAAAGCCCAGCGATTTGCTTAGCTCAGCCTCAGATTCACAGAGGGGACTCCTCTCACTTTAAGTGCCTGTGAAATTTGCAGGATGCTAAAGCATATTGAGATATGAAAAGACATTACTACAGACTTAGAACTTTTGGCGTAATTTATATTTGGTGATTAGAACCTAAGGAACACACGCTGCCTTCATTGGCATGAGTTGAAGATACTTTGGTTTCTGGAATTAGGGAGCGTCTTCCTCTGCAGGAAAAGATGCAAGTCACCAAATCACAGGAAAGCAGTCTCCGTCTCCTACTAGGAGCACAGCGTGCAACAGGCACTTCCCGAGAATCTTCCGCTGTAGTTGTATAGGACACACAAAAAGGGATACAGAAACGAGGCGCTGCGGGAAAGCATCAATCAAGGGAAGGAGGAGTGTGAAGAAGAGCCCGGAGGGGAAGGGGGGAGAAAAAGCCCTGCAAGAGGTGAAGGCCATGGCGCATCTCCGAGCACAAGAGCGCAGCCGCAGCGCGGCGCCGGGCCGAGCCTGCAGCGCGCGGATCACGCCGGGCTGGGCGCTCGGGCCGCTCCCGCCTCCGGCTCCCCGGTCCGGCCCTGCAGTGCCACCGCCCACCGCCAGGCGGGGCGCGCGGGCAGCGGCGCGCGGCCGCTCTGGGACTGGCGCCTCGCTGGTGCTGACGACGCGGCCTGAGCGAGAGCGGCGGCTGGAGCGGCGTCGGCGGCGTCGTCAGTCAGTGGCGGATTCCGTGTTTTGGCGGCTGGGCCTCTTCTCCGCCGCGCCATGCCCACCGTGGAGGAGCTCTACCGCAACTACGGCATCCTGGCGGACGCCACGGAGACGGCGGGCCAGGTGCAGTATGGCTTGCGGCCTGCAAGGCCTCGCTAGGCCTCGGGCTTGCGTAGCGCCGCGGCGGAGAGTTCCGGGCCGAGGCGAGGCGGGGCGGGCGGGCTGGCCGGGTTGCCGTCAGAGGGGCTCCTCGGCTCGCTGCACAGCCGGCTAGCCGCCGGGGCTGTGCTCGGCGTGGGTTTCTCAGGCGTGCGGGTGGAAATGAGCAAGCGCGCCCGCAGATCTGCAAGGAGCGCTGCAGCTCCCGTCGCTTTTGCAGCATCCGCGTTCTGTCGGCAGCTCTCCTTTAAATGCGTCGTGAATATTAACCGGTTCTTAGCTAGAGTCAGACTGTTTTTTGCGAGGGGGTGAGGAGTTTCGCCTGGCGAATTCAGGCCTTGGAATCTTTGACACCGCACTTGAAGATCCAGCGCGCTTTCAGATCTGGAGGATGTCTGGCAGGTTGTCTTGCAAAAAGGCTTGCTCAGGGAAGGTGAAGTCTGTTACGGTTTGAAAGCTGCCCGTAGCCCTTTGGTGTTTTCTTCCTTGAGGCAAGAACCTAATGTCGGCCCTCACGACTGTAGAAGATTTTTTCTGTAAAGTCTTGGCAAGCTCTGCCATTTGTTTATACCTGTACTGGATTATTCAGTAGGCTTATTGACTATTAGGATATTACTTAGAGTATTACCAATACAAAATATTACGGTTAGTTACAAGTAGTTTTGGAATTGCATTAGTACCTCATTTTCTCAAATGACTCCCTGAAAAAGCACAGGGTACTATTTTTTTTTCTTTTCATCATAATGTCAGTAAGTAGGAAAGTAGTTTTGCCATATCTGTATCTAACCATGAATTTTGAACTAAACGAGACCCTGCTATATAGGGTCACTTCAAAAGTTCTTTAAGCGAACCAATAATTTGGTGGTTGTTGGGGGAGGAGGGATGTTGAAGGGTTTTTTTCATTTTAATTCAGGTCTGTTCTGTTTGCTTATGTGGTTATGCCCTAGTGAAACGAAGCATCCTTGCAGACAGTGCAACAAAAACATCACCTCAGAACCAAAAAGAAAGGTGCAAACAAAATGTAGGGGACTACATGGAGAGGTGCAGAGTATAACATGCTGTTACCTTGCCACTTCAGAAATGCACAGTTCATCTCCCTTTGATTCTTGTGAGTAGCTTTTGTGAGGAAGGGATGGCCATCTTAGGTATAGAAAACTCCAGTATAGTTAAGAAATGCAGCCTGTGACAGGGTAGGTTGTATAAGAACCTCTGAGGGTAAGTATAGTACAGTGATTCCTGAAGTACTACCCAGTTTTGCCCCTCTCCAGCTTTTGGATTCTCAGAACCAGAGGAAGTGTCTCTGCAACAGTCATAGCTCATGAGGTTATTCTTCAGTGAACTTTTTCTGATGCTTTGCTGAACTGAATGTGCTTCTGGCATATAAAGGTTCTGTGCTAAAATGTTTCATTGTTTTGTTAACCTTTGTGAAGGAGTTACCTCTTTGAGTTTGTAATTTTATGATCTTATTTGGTGGCTCCAATTTCTGCATTCTGAGAAGCCATGAGAAATTGTTTCTTGTTCATCAGTTTTATCCCACTTAGTGCTTTATTATCTCTTAACAACATTATGAATGTGATCTCTTACTGCAAAAAGTCATATTCACCCTGTCTCAAATGCAGAAACATTGAGCATGGGCATGGGAACTACCTGAAGTTATGACATCTGGAGAAGTAGTTTAAAAGTCTTGGAAGTACTGAGCTTGTAAAAGAGTGTTTAAGTTGAGAAAGGGGCTGGGGTGTGAGGTGTCTACAAGTGGAAGGAAGATGAGAAGTTGAAAAAAACTATCAGGAATCTGGCTGAAAATAAAGAGGAAGATAAACATTTCTTCATAATGCATTGTGAAACTTGTCAAAGGGCACTCTAGGGTATGAATTGGCTCAAGAACTAACCTGGGGAAGTTAATGCATGATTGGTGAATTAACAGTTATTAAAAACAGAGGTCTGTCTCCAGGTTAGGACATTCCTTTGTTACAGATTGGAAGGGACTGCACAAAACAGAAGGATCACACTGCTTCTGTAGTTGCCTGTGGTTTTTCTAGAGCATTCCATGCTGCCAGGTACAGGTAAAACAAACTCCTGTCAGAACTGTATTCTGCCCACATGGTAGGAATAATTAGCATGCAGGAACACAGGCTACTCTGTTCCGTTGCTGTGTGAATGCTTTTTCATGTGTATTAAGTTTTATGTTGTGTGTTCTACAACAGAACTTGTTGTTAATATGCAGGTGCAGCCTGAGAGCACATGTCTGTAACGATGTGTGTTTTCATTGCTAGTTTGTGCTGGCTCATTCTTGCCTTTGCTGCTGAGTGCACTGCATTGGCCCAGCTACAGAGTGAACTGAGTGGTGATGAGGTTCAGCTGAAAGGCAAATTATTATTTTACTGCTTATTTTTCATCCAGATTATATCCCACTCCAGATTCTGGCAACACAGAGCTATCAACAGGCTGTAGGCAGTGCTTCAGGAGCATGGGCACCAAATTTTAAAATGCAGCTTGCTTTAGAGGGCATTAATGCGATGTACTGCTTTTTAAATTACAGTAATTTCACGATTATAAGCCGCACCTGAATATAAGCCGCACTTCCGGGTAGCTGGGAAGACCA
>VRYO01001269.1:26378263-26414866 GCA_009812075.1 Sialia sialis | reverse complement strand
GCGGCTTATCACCCAGTGTAGCTTACTTATGGACGAATTCCGTGGTCTTCCTGGCTACCCAGAAGTGCAGCTTATAGCCAGGTGCGGCTTATGAGTATGAAATTACTGTACATGTTTTCCTATCAAAAGGCACTTTGTGGTAATTGGTTCTGATAAATACTGCTGGGAGACAGAATCTTGTTTGCACCTGAGAACCACAGGGGTGTGATTCTGGCTGTTATGCTTCTTGAGATGCTTCATGCTGGTTCTGTGGTGCTGGTAGAAGCTGTACCTTTGAAGTATCTCTGTTGTTCAGGCCTTAAGGGATGTGGACAGATCATTCAAGGATTTTTTTCAGTGCTGGGAACAAACCCTTAAGTTTATCCTGGCCTGTGCACAACTGTAGAACTGCCCATCCTGTTAGCAAATGAAACTGCTTAATAGCAGATATGTCAGCCTTTATTTTGCTGATCATATGAATGATTTTGTGAACTGAAGTGCTGTTTGAATTTGATTTTTCTCCAGTCCTGCCTAGATCTTAGAAAAGTATATTCTTTTCTTCATAAATATGTCAAAATAGGGGGATTTGGGGTGTTATGTAATTCCTAAAATTTTAAAAAGTTTTTAATTTTTATGCTATTGACAATCTCAACAGATCCGGCGACAAGCAATCAAGGAATTGCCTCAGTTTGCCACTGGAGATAATCTTCCACGGGTAGCAGACATACTGACCCAGCTTCTGCAGTCAGGTAGGAGACACATCCTGCCTGATCTCCTCGTGGCACACCTAAATGTGTATACAGTTTTGGTTCTGTAAAACGTTTTCCATTGATTCATAATCTACTCCTGCTTTATATTTATATGCTGTACAGTTAGGCTGCTGGTTCTGCTGAAAGGTCACTAATTATTCTAATCTAAACTGAAGATCTTTCTTTTAAGTAAAACAGTTTATTTTGTTTTAGTTCTCTGAAAGCATGAACTGCAGAAAATTGCTTTCTGGAAAAAGACTGAATTTCTGATCCAGTTTCTAGAACCTGAAAAAGCCTAATGGCATTTTGCTTCATACAGTTGCATTTTTGGTGCAAAATAAATACTTTGGGGATAAATTCAGAATTTAATATGCATTTAACCTCAGTGAGTTATAAAGTGCTAAATATGAGGTGTTCAAGCTTCCATTAAAACTACATGGTTAAGACTCTGGGCTTCTCAGAGGATAGGTTTTGGTTTGGGTTTTTTGAGATTTACACATCTCCATTTAGTTTAAGAAAGAAATAGTTCCTGCTAGATAGAATTACTGTAGATTAATAAAGAGTTTAAAAATAAATAACTATGTATTTTACATTACTTAAGTGAAAGTTAGCTTGTTTATTAAAATAACTAAATACATAGATTAATAATTTCCCTTCAAGTTTTCAGTCCTATCAAGTTTTAAGTTTAGTTTTGGCAGGAGGACTAAAGTGAGAAATAGCTTTTTTTTTTTGCTTCCAACTTCCATAATCAGGGCTTTGAACTTCCTTAGTCTAATAGTTTTTAAAAATACAGGTTATGTTGTTTATAGCTAAATGCTGAGGACAGAATACTTCTTGTGCAGTATTAGCAATCTTTGTTTTTCTACTCTTTCCTTTTCAAGTGTATGCATATTAATTTTTTCCCTTTCCAGATGATTCTGCAGAATTCAATTTGGTGAACAATGCCTTGCTGAGTATATTTAAGATGGATGCTAAAGGTAAAGGACACGTTTTTCTATACATGGCTTTTATTAATACTTCCCAGTCTTTAGTAGAATGAGAGCAGAACTCAATTTTGTGTTTTCTTACTATAGTGCAAAAGTGATACACACACTCATTGCTATGTTTTGCAGACAGGACTGAACTTAATAGTTGTGGATCTGAATTATGCTGACTAATAAAAGAGTGTGGATTTTTATGTCAAGATACATAAAAATTGTCATTTTTAAGCAGTTTAAAGCAATTATTTTAAAATGTGTAATGGAATCTTAAGAGGGAATTTCTTTTTGCATAAAAAGTCCAGGCAGGTTTTTATGGGCCAGGCTACCACAACTTCTAAAATAATTTGTGTTTCTCGGTTTATTCTATGTTCAGGGACTTTGGGAGGTTTATTCAGTCAAATTCTTCAGGGAGAGGATATTGTAAGAGAGAGAGCCATTAAGTTCCTTTCTACAAAACTGAAAACCTTACCAGAGGAAGTGATGACGAAGGAGGTGGAAGAGTTCATATTGACTGAATCGAAGAAGGTGAGTGTCTGATTTCAGTTCACTTTCAAGTATTGTTCAACCATCCCTTATCATTGATGTTGCTTTGGAGGTCTGTTCAAGCATTGTGCAAACGTCATCTTGTTCTTAACCTATTCTGATACACTGAAAGTTTGCAGCATTTTTTTGTGGTAATGTTAGTCATGGGTCTTCTGATTTTATAAGAGTGACTTTGGTTAGAATTGGACCCAATCATTCATATTGGAAAGGATCTTTGAGAGATTGATCAGCTCAGTGAATCATGCTCAGCTGAATTCTGATCAGACTTCTTGGTGTTTTTTCCGTTTGGGTTTAGAAAACCCCTCACAAAGGAGAGTTCCTGTACTTTCTGGGCAACCAGCTTCAGAGTTCAGTTGTCTTCAACAGAATTTTCTTTTCTCTCTATCTGGTTGAAACTTCCCATTTTAGTTTTGTGTCCTTGTTTCATTCTGACCATGTCCACCTCATCAAAGAACCTGGCTGCTGTGGGTGGTGTCTTGCTCTGAAGTGTTGGAAGATTAGTTACTTTGCAACACCCACATACAGCTCTCTTCCTTTAGGCTGGAAAAGCCTGATGGCTTTAGATTCTTCTCACAGCTCATGTGCTCTAGACACAGATCACCTTGTTGATTTGCCTTTCTAAAGCTTATTAAGCACTTCCTCATACAAGAGAGTCCAACACTAGGTACAGTATTCCAGATTTGGTCAGATGAGGGCCCAGCCAAGGACCTGTCAGTCCTCTGTCCCTTTGTTTCCCCTTAGTCTGTGCTCTTGTCCTTAGCCCAGAGCACTGCTTGTTACCCAGGGAATGGTGCTGTCACTTGTGTTTAGTCTGTTGTCCCCCAGAACCCTGAGTCTTCTCAGCAGAGCAGTTCCCCAGCAGTCAGTCCCCTATATGTGCTGATGCAGGGAAGTTGGTTCATACTTGGCGTTTGTCTTTGTGGAATATTATGAGATTTCCATGCATTCTCTTAGCTGAGAAGGATGCAAAAAGTTTTAAAACAACCAGTAATGAGTAGATACTTGCTTAACATTTATTCTGCCTGAAACATTGATTTTTGTTAGATAGAAGTTTTTTCTTAAGTTAGGAGTTATAAAAACCTGTTTCCTTTGCACAGCTTGATGACAGTTGCATTAATTTGTAGGTGCACTCAATTATACTGAATGTTTTCATGTGTTACTTCAAACTTGTGTCTTTAAATAACTAGATGATAAATATTTACATAGTTTACCTTTTCAAATCCAGTAGGTTTGATGTGGCAGTTTGCAAATTACCTCCACAGAAATATGTTTCCTGTTTTTCTGATAAGGTTCTGGAAGATGTGACAGGCGAGGAATTTGTTCTGTTCATGAAAATATTGTCTGGATTGAAAAGCTTACAGACAGTCAGTGGGAGGCAACAACTGGTGGAGCTGGTAGCCGAACAGGCTGACCTGGAACAGACGTTCAATCCATCAGATACGGACTGTGTGGACAGACTTCTGCAGTGCACTCGGCAGGCAGTGCCATTGTTCTCAGTAAGTATTTGTTTGCTTTGCATGAGGAGTATTGAGGAAAGTTAATGGCTGGAGCTTGGCTTTGGTGTTCTCAATGATTATGTTTGAAAGGCCACAAATCTGTACTTCTCCACCTTTAACCTCTAATGTATCCAAGTGTTGGAAAACATCCTTAAAGCCTCTAAATGCAAAGATACCTTGCATTTTTCTCTTCTCAAATTTGAGATGTTACAGTGAAATATTACAAGATTCTCACATTTTTTTGTATTAATTCGATTATTTCAAGTTTAGTGCCAGGCAATTGCTGCACTTAAAGGCTGATTCTTGGGTTGCAAGCAATCTTTTCAGCTGCTCTTGTGGACATCTTCTGAATTTAGGCTATCTGCAAGGAGGTTTGTGTCTTAGGACTAAGAGGGAAGTTTAATAAAGCTTTAAGGTACAGCTGTGAGACAGGCATTTATAAGGGTGGAGGGCTGCTGGGAGAAAAATAGTTAGCTTCTTCAGACTCCAGAGTAACATGGATAATGTGTGATGGTTTGTTTGTGGGGTTTTTTTTCAGAAAAATGTTCATTCCACAAAATTCGTTACGTATTTCTGTGAGCATGTTCTGCCAAACCTCAGCTCTTTGACTACTCTAGTGGAGGGTCTTGATATCCAGTTAGAGGTAAGCAAAAGCTAAACCATCTTCCCAATAATGAAAAATAACCATCCTAGATAAAGACAGCTATTTTAAAAATCACAAGCTCTTTGGTCAAATAGCTTTTATTTCTTGGCTTGTAGGAAAAGTAGCTGCACTAGAAAAGACATTTGCTCTATTGAGGCATGACTGAGCATTGCCTTTTGAAGCATGTGTCGTCTGTCCCAAGCTTTTGAAGCAAGACAGAATAATTTGATCAGTGTAATCATTTTTATATTAATCTCAATTTTTTTTTAAGCACATAGCATTTGCTGAAATGATGGTTGCATAGTTGGTGCTAATTTAGCCTCCTAAGGGAGTGGCTGTCGTTTTGTTTACATTAATCAGTGCTACAGCTTCAGTTACATCTCTGTGGCTCTCACTTGAAGGTGAGCTGTGCTGCAGATGTGGGAGATGAAGTTTTGTTTACTTGTTGACTAATACTTGTTGGGATTAGACACATAAACATGTGTTTCTCTTTACAGACAGGAAAAACAAAATTAGGCATGTTCTTCCTTGTATTCCTTCTGCTCTTTGGGAGGGGTGTAGCTGTTACAGCTGGCCTCTGCTATGCCAGCCGTAGTGATGTGGTAATTGATTTTAGGTTGAATATTAAGCTTATGTATTTTCCGTTAACTCACAAAAACCTGGCTATCCTTATGTGTAGGTTTTGAAGCTTCTTGCTGAAATGAGTTCATTTTGTGGTGATATGGAAAAGCTTGAATCAAATTTGAAGAAGCTGTTTGATAAATTACTGGTAAGACTAATTTAATTTTTATTCATGTAAAACACTAAGAAATTAAGTTTTCATCAAAGCAAGTTATTTTTATGTATCCTTTACGTATGTATTTTTATCTATCCTTTTTCTGAAGTGGCTATTTTAGAGACAGTCTTGTCCATTAGATAGAAAGTTGA
The DNA here is from genome assembly GCA_009812075.1 of Sialia sialis. NCBI lineage: Eukaryota > Metazoa > Chordata > Aves > Passeriformes > Turdidae > Sialia > Sialia sialis. The sequence continues at coordinate 26,409,549 of VRYO01001269.1, read as the reverse complement.
ACATAGTTTTGCAGTTTAAGGCCTTTGTAGATAGAGAGCTGTTACGTTAAAAACGTTTTTAATCCAGTAAACTCAAGTGTGTTTCTTCTTTTTAAATTTCATTTGAGAGAGACTCATGTTCATCTCATTAAACGCTATACAATTCTAAGCAAATTCAGCACTATTTTAGAAACATTGGTGCAGTACATTGTTACTTCCTGTGCTAGTAGTGCCACCATTGTATTTCCTCCAAGTCGAGTCAGAGAAGTGTAGGTAAACCATAAACCATCCGATTCAAACACTGTGAAAGAGCAGTCAGCATAAATGTTTCTCATGCATTTGTTTTCCTTTCTGTTCTTCAGGAGTATATGCCCCTTCCTCCAGAGGAAGCAGAAAATGGGGAAAATGCTGGCAATGAAGAGCCCAAGCTGCAATTCAGTTATGTAGAGTGTTTATTGTATAGCTTCCATCAGCTGGGTCGCAAACTTCCAGACTTCCTCACAACCAAGCTGAATGCAGAGAAATTGAAAGACTTCAAAATCAGGTAATGATTTAGAGGCAAGTGTTAATGTGTTAATATTCTGTTACAAGGTGTTTGTTAAAAGGTGTTAGTGGAGTTCCCCAGGGCTCAGTACTGGGGCCTGTCCTGCTCACCATCTTTATCGATGATTTGAATGAAGAGATTGGCTTCATTCTCAGTAAGTCTATGGGCAACACCAAATTGTGTGGGAGCGTTGATCAGCTGAAAGGTAGGAAGGCTCTGCAGAGGGTTTTGGCCAGGGTGAATCAATGGGCTGAGGACAACTGCATGAGATTTTATAAGGTGAGGTGCTGGGTCCTGCAGTTGGGTCACAACAACCCCATGTGGCACTGCCACCTTGGGCCAGAGTGGCCTGAGAGCTGATCAGCAGAAAGGGGTTGGGGGTGCACAGCCCAGCTAGGGATTGGCAGGCAGCTAGGTATGAGCCAGCAGTGTACCCAGGTGGCCAAGAAGGCCAATGGAATCCAGACCTGTCTCAAGAATAACATGGCCTGCAGGACCAGGACAGTGATTGTCCCCCTGTACTCGGCACTAGTGAGGCCTCACCTCGAATGTTATGTCCAGTTTTGGGACCATCCCTTCAAAAAGGACACTAAGGGGCTGGAGTGTGTCCAGGGAAGGGCAGTGGAGCTGGGGAGGGGTCTGGAGCAGAAGTCTGATGAGGAGTGGCTGAGGGAGTAGGGGCTGTTTAGTCTGGAGAAAAGGAAGATTGGCAGGACCTCATTGCCCTCTACAGCTGCCTGCCAGAGGTTGTAGTGAGGTGGGAGTCAGTCTCTTCTGCCATGTCTCAACTGAAAGAACAAGGAAATGGCCTTATGTTGCACCACAAAAGGGTAAGATTAGATACTAGAGAAAAAAGTTTTACTGAAAGAGTGGTTGGACGCTGGAATAAGTTGCCCAGTGAGGTAGTGGAATCACTGTCTCAGGAAGTGTTCAAGAGGCATTTGGATGTGGCACTTAAGAGGTGTGGTTTAGGTGTGACAGTTGGACTAGCTGATTCCTGTAAGTCTCCTCTAACCGTTATAATTCTCTGACTCTATGAAAAAGTGAATTATTATCTGGACGCTACAGAAGCACAAATCAGATTGATGGAAGACTTACTTTGAGCATTTTTCCTGAAGGGGAAGAAACAAGATTACAGCTTCCCTTTGCTTATGCTTTTATTTCTACAGGACTATGTAAATTTTACTGAGAATTTGCTTTTAACTGTTTCAGGCTACAGTACTTTGCTCGAGGGTTGCAGGTGTATATTCGACAGCTTCGTCTGGCACTTCAAGGAAAAACAGGAGAAGCTTTGAAAACAGAGGAGGTAAGAATTGTTCAGGAATTCTGATTTTTCTAACTGAGCCTACTGAAAGAATCATTGGCACATATTAATAGGCTGCAGCAAGTTTTAAGTATGCAAATAGATTAAGGGAGTAATAGTGCTAACATTATTGCAAGTGTGTGTTACCTTATGCTACGTTTTGCAAGTGGAGATGATGTAGTTTCAACTATTAGCTGCTCTCTGCAGCCACATGTTTTTGGTTTAATTGGGCTCTGTGCTTAGTTTTGAAGGGGAAATTTTCATATGTTGAGCAAAAAAAAACACCCAGTGAGAACTACACTGGAACATTGAAAGCAGCTAGTTAGTATGAAACTACAAGAACCTTAAAAGCAGCTGTGATAAATACTTGGAAGCATACACAGCTTTCATTATCACTGTTACTATAGCAATTCACTAGGAAGAGCAGTCAGATTAATGTAAGGACTTCATGAAATGAAGTTGGCAAAAAGCTACTAGATGCTCAGCGGTGTCTATTTTCTTCTTTTACAGAACAAGATTAAAGTGGTTGCCTTGAAAATAACCAATAACATTAATGTTTTAATCAAGGTAAGTGCTCATATTATCAAGAACTAAATTCTCACAGCACAGTAACCTCTGCAGAAGAAAGGGATAGATTTAAACCAAGTTGTATTGTGTTATTGCGTGTTGTATTAATTGATGGTAGCTAGCTCAGTTAGTGCAGCTTTAATTTTTCTGAAGAGAGGTGGATCTTGCTGATCCTGCAAGCAGCTTAGCTTTTGCTGCTACTGCTCTTGGGATAGGATGTGGACACACTTTCCTGGAGCACTAGTTGTCTCCAGGAAAAGACCACCTTGCTTCTTTAGGGGTCTCTGGATTTTCTTGTCATTTCCCTTTCCTGCAGTGTCAGTGAGGAGTACAAAATAGTTCAAAGAGGAGCAAGGAGATGTAAAGGAGGGAGGAGGCAAAGAAAGCTCTGTACCAGAACCTGTTTCTTCTGTACAGAACCCAGAAGAGATGGGCTGCAAGAAAGAGACTTTCATCAGAAGCCCATGAAACAATTCTGATTTCTTCTAACCCCTTTTTACTCTTTCTTCAGTCTCACTTTTACTCACCACAAAAAACCAAAATCTTGGCCCACCATATTGAGAAGCCTGTCTTGTACCGTCATAGGGATACAGATGTCTTCCAGCTGGAGCCACTGTAGTTCACTGTAGAGATGCTTGATGTGCACAGGCAAGGAGAGAAAGCCTGTGCTTTTCTCTGTAGATGTCCCATTCCTTTTAGATGCCCCCTTCCTCATTCAAGGCTGGATTAGTTTGGGATCTGAGCAGCCTGATTTAGTGGAAGATGTCCCTGTTCTTTGCAGGATCATTGAAGTAGACAGTACTTGAACATCCTTTCCAACACAAACTAGTCTATGATTCTGTATTTGGTCAGTGTAAGACACTTTTCTGCTAAGATAAATCCTACTTGAATTTCCTAGAAAAGGCAACCGGATAAGGCAGTAATCTACTGCCTTCTCTCTCTGCCATGGGACTAAAGGATTTAAAATAATTGGAAAGTAGTGGTTATTCTAGAGTCTCAATAAGTAGCTAAAATTTTGAAGTGCAATCAACATGAATTTAAATGTAGAATAAACTGTCCAATTCTGCCTCCACAGGATCTCTTCCACATTCCTCCTTCTTACAAAAGTACAGTTACATTGTCCTGGAAGCCAGTACAGAAGGCAGATGCAAGGTAAGAGTTCTTCATATAATAAAAGCAACCAGTAGGGTTTGTTTTGTAAACAGTAAAAACTAACTTCCCATGCTGTGTCTGTACAATACAGACAGCATGTAAGCTTAAAGTTTCACATCAAAAATAACACCTCTCCTGTGGCTGTGGGAGATGCTCTTAGTCTTGCTTTAGGGGTTCTAAAGACTGCCTCAACTAGAGGATCTTTTGAGATACTAGCATTTTCATTAGCTGCTGCTGGCTTCCAGTGATTAATTTTTGTGGCTGAACTACTATTACTGTACTTGTCAACACTGGAGTGTAAGATATGTTTTTGTTTTCTTCTGTCAGTCAAAAAAGAGCAAGTGAAGATACAACCTCAAGCTCACCTCCAAAGAAAGCTTCAGCAGGACCAAAAAGGGATGCCAGGCAAATATATAATCCTCCCAGTGGAAAATACAGCAGTAACCTGGGTAGTTTTTCTTATGGTAAGTTAGGCAGCTTGGAAAAACTTTGTCTAGTAACAGTTGTGTCTTGAGGTGGGATGAACAGATATCACATTTGTGGAAGATCAAATTGTACTGTCATGAATTTTTGTTTGTGGTGGTCTCTTCCTAGCTGTTGACATGTTGCAGTGTTTGAATATTACCAGCCTATGACTTACATCATTTGCAAGTTAGTTTTAGTAGTGGTTCAATACCAAGAGTTAGTAGTTGAACTGTTGTGTTCTCTGTTACAACACACAGTGCACCGATTTCCCATTGAACAGGCATGCAGCAAGTGGCAGAGCTGGGTCACCTCCTGTCATGCGACTGGACCTGTGCTGCGTTCCTATTACAGCCACTGCTGATGTTGCAGACTTGACCCAGAAGTTCTGGGAATTGCCAGGTTTACTGTGCATGCACACTGTTATAGCCTCGTGCTCCTAGTCATATTGAATCTGTCCTTCTGCAAGTTATATTTTTGGGTGAAGCACAAGGCTGGATGAGTAGGCCTGGCAATGGCAGCAGCCCATTTCTGTGTGCCTGTAGGCACTTACCTCTGGCAAGTAAACAGTCTGCTATGACAAGTTGTCACCCAGACCCCATGGGTGGAAAAACTAATACAAAGCATTGGCATATACATAAAACAAAGAGAAGAGATAACACCATCTGCAAATTTCTTATTCTAGACTTCAGGTGATGCACCGGTGTCTTTTAAGACAAGATCGTAATCCTGCAGGCCTAAAGATTGGGAAGCTTTCAACAGGAATGTTTATTGCTTGCTACTGTTTCTTGTTAGTGAGATGCTTCAGCCTCGTCAGTCAGTTTCTGATTTCTGTAGCCTTTAAAACCAGCGTGCAGTTCTCTCTGTAGATTAATATAAACTGTACTTTAAGATTGTACATGAAGAGAAATCATGAAAGGCATATGAAAGTTTGGTACATTTTCTAACAAATCCAAAGAAACTGTATAAACTATTTGGGTTTGTGGTGTTTGGGATTTTTTTGCTGTGATTGGATTTGTTTTTAAAGAGAAACACTTTCTACAGTATGCAAATAGTTTGTGTGGTATCCATCTCTAGCTGGGATTTATAATTGAATGGTGATATCAGCCCCAGAAAAAAGAATAATATGCTGGTGATAACTGAATGTTAAGGATAGGAAAGGACAGATAGAAAGACAAAGATCTGGTTTTCCATCGTTTTATAAAATCACTAGTAGCAAGTCAGACTGACACCTCAAGGTTGTGTTATTGAACAGGAGGAAGAGCTAGACAGCCAGTTTTCAATTCTGTGGTGATAGATTGGCCCAAATATAGTCCTAAATTACAGGGACAGTTATGTATCACAGTATTAGTATGCAGAAAAACTGCACTTAATTTAGATGGGCTTGTTCTCCTGACCTCCTTTTAAAATTAGTGGGGTCCATTTTCATTAGAAAATTAACTCAGCAATCTCATGGTCCGTAAGTAGGCATAGCCTCAGTACCTCCAGATCCTGCTATTGAGTTTGGATGTATATACAGCATAAAACATGGCTGAAAAGTTTTGACTCTTATTTCAGAGCAAAGAGGTGGTTTCCGCGGTGGACGAGGAAGAGGCTGGGGAGGACGTGGCAATCGCAGCCGAGGAAGAATCTACTAAGAAGACTGCTAAATCTTCCATGCCCCTGAAGGGCTAAAGTGAAAGTGCTACTCAGCAAGTTTGCTTGGAGCATTGTTTTCTTCAAGGACTGCCTTCCATTGAGACTGACTTAAATGTTCTTTATACCTTTGTATGTATGATCTACTTTTCTAACGGACTACAACTTGTCCATAGTGAAACTACAGCTGTATTTTTGGATGCTTACAGTCAGCAGTTCTGGGTTCTTACTTTTGAAGTGTCTTCAGGATTCAAAATTGGAAAAGAGCATAAATGTTTCATCAAAAGCTGCATCTTGACAGTTTGTATATTAACCTAAAAGTCAGCTACTGCATAACTGAAACTATATAATTGAGTTTATGTATTAAGTAATGGACAGGAAAGGCATGACAACCGAGATATGTGTTAGATAAGCTTAGGAGCTGAAGTAATCCTTTCCTCATCTGTAACCATATTTTGCAATATGTGGAGAAGAGTACCATTGTTAAATTTGCTTTGATTTACTTTCTTTAATTGAATTGAATGAAATACATGCTGTTTTTTTAAAGTTTGCACCATGGCTGGAAATCTGTTTTGCTTGTAGCATGAAGCAATATTTTTACTTAGAGATGTGGAAAATGTGGCATTTTTTGGTTTGCACACCTTACTCTTCTCCGTGCATTGAAATACAAAAGTGATGTTCTGAGGATTAATTTTTAATGTTTAATATGAATATGTGCATATAGTTATGCCGTGAAATCTCAGTAAATGAATAGCATAAAAAAACAAAACAATAAATGACGAATTATTTCAGGAATGGGTAAAGACTGATGCAGTGATTAAGCTTCATAGGCTGGAGCTGGACCATAGGACTTTCTGGCTCTTTTCTGTTTTATGCAGATTTCTGGATTAGTTGGCACTTGAGGGTGGGTTGGTTGGTTGGTTAGTTTTTCTTGTTTTGTGATTTTTGTGTGTGTGTGTTTTGGTTCTTTTTTTTAACCAATAGTTGCATTTAAAAATATATAAATAAAATTGTATTTTGGGTAACACTGAAAAATTCCAGCTATGTAGTTCGATTCAGATGGAAAAGGTAACAATTCCATGCTATTTTTTTCCATAGCAACTTGAGATTTTTATTTAGTGGTGTGCACCCAGAAAATACAATGTAAGAGCACAATGCTTTTTTTTTATTCTCACCACTCAAAATTTTAACTTCTCAGGTCATTCAACATTGTAAAGGAATTACTATATAGTAAAAAGAAGTCACAACAGGAAAAGAATTTTAATTAAGTGTTCCAGAGCATGTTAATGTAAAATACCTTAGGCTTTAGGAGACTGAATAATACTTCTTATCTTCCTTTTTATTTTCACCAATATCCACAGAAGGTGATGTCTCCCCACCCTAGTTCCATTTGTATTTGCTTGTGAATCTGATTCAGGTGTTTTCATTAACACTCTTTGATATTTATCATTACAATCAGAAGGCCAGAATACTAAAATTATGTCAAAGTTAGAGATATTGTTAATGATGCTAAATTCAAATTTAATTCTATTTTTGCTTAACTCTGGAACAGTAGGTAGGAAACTTTGGACATTCCAGAACATAGGAGCTGCCTTTGTATTTCTCATTACGTGCCCAGCTGCTAAACTCTGATTTGGCATTAAAACCATGAAACTTGGCTAAAAGCTTTGAAGGAGAAATTTGAGAGGTCAAAATGTCACTCTGAAAATAGGCGCTAAATATGTAATAGGCTTCTACTGGAAGATAAAAAAAAGGAAAAATAAAAGACATTTTGCACTTGCCACTGTAATTGGTATTTTGAGGGGATTTAATAATGGAATCCCAAAGCCTAAACATAGCTTGTATTTAGACTAGTAACTAGGTACTAGCAGCTTCTTTTCTCACTGAATTTTGAGTGAGTTTTCTTTGAGTGACTCCTGTATTTCAGAGGTGATGTGCAAAGTTCTTGTGCCCTCAGAAGTAGTTAGATTATTTTTTCCCAGTTTCCTATCTAATTTTAACACAGTGAGTTCTTGTGGAAACACCTGTTTACCATCTTGTTGAATTGTAAATGTTCCCTTACAGCTTTGGAATAAATTCATTTTGTAATTTTGTTTGGCTCATTGCTTCACAGTTACTCCGCAGCATGTCACCTCAGTAAAAGAGGTTCTGTGGTACCTTTTTGTTGTAATTGAGTTACTCCTTAGATTGCTGTAGATGCAGGAAGCTGTTTGCTACTAAGGAATAATAAGACTGCATTAACTGTTTCAAATTTTAAGTAATTCAGCTTTCAAATGCAGAATTTTGATGAGGAATTTAAATATTCAGCAAAAGCTGCATGTTATACATCTTATTTGGAAATTCGGTGAAAAGGAGTCAGTCATTGTCTTACTCAAACTCTTCGATTGTTGACAGTGTGATACAGTTTTGTTAGTACCTTATGAGAGATAAACTGATGTCTACAACCAACCTGATGGATGAGGGTGTGCTATTAAAGTGTTTGAAATGGATCCTAAGGTCTCTCCTGACTGGGCAGCGGGTTCATCTCAGAGCCAGACGAGGGTCTGCACAGCCTGAGTTTCTGAGCTTTGGGGTAAAATGGTAGGTTCAAGGGAGGAATATGTGGTAGGGCGTTCGGGGAGGCTGTACCTTCCCTGTACCTCAGCCAAGGGGGAAAGGAAGAGGGCAACATGCGGCCGGGAGTTCAGGAGAAAAGGAGGCTGTGCCCTCCAGAACCCCGAGAGAGAAAACCCCACGGGCGTGTGCCCCAGTGGACTCTCTCCCTTTATTTGAATAAAGTTTCAGGACTCCTCTGTCTCCTTTTTGGACATAAACCTCTGGATTTTCCTGACACGACAGAGCAAGAGCCATTTGGAACGGCAGCCTAGAGTTTTTTGTGGTATCTGTAATACGCCTGATTTGAAAACTGGCAGCAGTAAGGGACTATCATACTTATGCGGTATTTTCTCTAGGCTGCTGGAAACCAAATTGCTTGAACCACTGACACTCCATTCGTAAACTTGCTTCTTTCTACTTACTAAGGAAGAGTTGCGAGCAAATCTTGCAGTTTTAATAGGCGCTGGGAAGTTTGATGTTCCCAAGAAGCAGGACCGCAGAAAGATCGAAAAGAAAAAAATTTGAACGTGGCAACTTTTAGATTTCTCTCGGTACTGGGAAAATAGGTTCTCGCTGCTGGGTTGGTGTTTACTGTCAACTAGAACAGGAAAGGAAAAGGTCTGTTTTTGCTGTGTATCTGAAAAGCATTAGAAGGGAAAAGGCGCGGTGTGTCCTTCAGCGCTCTCTTCACCCAGCTCCGGGGAGGGCCGGCATTAACTGAGTGCATGGCTGCAGGTATGCCTTGGTTTATGCTGGGCACAAACACGTCCCCTCGAGCCGTCGTGGTAAATATTCCAGTGTGCCCCGGACAAAAGCTGCGTCCTTTACATTGAAGCGTTCAGCGTGTCGCCCGACGGCCCTTGATTGGCATTTCACGCCGGCCATGTGCCCAGGACAGCGGCTCCGCCGTTACCGGCGGCTGCCAGGACCCGCTCCCCGCGCGCAGCGCTCGGGGCGCAGTGCCGTAACGGCGCTCTAGGGCCGTGCCCCAGGGCTGCTCCCGCCGGCAGCTCCCGGCACGGCCTCGGGCACCGGCTCGGGCCCGCCCCCCGGCGCGGCCTCACCGGCCCGAGCGCGCGGTACCGCCCGCTCCCATAATGGCGGCGGCGGCCGTTCCGCTTCCGGGGTGTGCGAGCAGGCCGGGATTGGGGAAGATGGCGGCGGCTGGAGCGTCCGGGCGGGGCGGGCTGGGGCGGGTATGGGTCTTCTCCGGCTGGGCCCTGGGCCTGTGCTCGCTGCTGGCTTCGGGGACGCGTCCCGCTGCTGCCACCACCCACTGGGTGGTCACCGAGGACGGGAAGATCCAGCAGCAGGTGAGCAGCCCGAGGGACGCGGGGCGCTGCTCACCCGACTGCGGAGGCGCGGAGAGCCCCCGTCCGCACCGCCGCTCACCCACAGCCGCGGGCTGCGCCGAGCTGTGCGGCGCAGGGCACGGGGCGCCTCGGCCCGCTGCGAAGCCCCGCTTGTTCCCGCAGCCGCTGCAGCAGCTTGGCGGCGGTGCCGGTCGCTCCCGCGGCCCTGGCACGGGGGTCTCCCGCGGCGAGCTGGCGTCGCTTGTGAAACGTGGCTTGCATCCGCCGGAGCCCTGGGGCGAGGCAACGGGGAGCGAGGGTCGGGGAGAGCCGAGGATGGATTTCGGCTGGAACTCTGTTCGGAGCAGCGGCGGTTCCTGCCTAGGGGCCGCTCCCGGGAACCTCCGGCACGAGGCCGGGTCCCGCTTTGGTGGCGAAAGCAGCGGTACCGCGGCCCAGCCCGCAACCGAGACCCCAGCGGGGCCGGCCTGGGTACCGCCGGGGAGGAGGTGTCAGTGAGTTTGCGATTTTTCACATCCAGCCGCACCCGACCCGGCCTCTTTTCCTTCCTGCTGGAGTAGGAAATTGAAACAGTGGTGTGTGTGCTCGGTGCAGGAGCACACGCACTCCTTGTGGGTTTAGTCAAAATGTCTTATTTTGATAGTGGGCTGTGCCTCGCGTTCACTAAGCGGCTGAAAAGGGTCGATCTGTTTCTCATGGTTAGGCTTTTTCTTAGCCGAAGAGCCTTGTTGCTTGCCTTCTTCTTTGTTGTAAAGGAAGCAGCGCTAGAAATTTACTTTTGTGTCAGATCTGTCGGTTTCCTTCTGGAGTGTAAGAGCTGATCGCTGTAGCTAGCAATGTGGCCTTCCCCTTGTACAAAAGAGTGGAGACATGAATGTTCATTATCGCTTTCTATTTGTGAGGATTTTTTTGTCAGGTTTTCCTTTCAAAATGCACTGAGGTCCTCAGATGGAGAAGACTTCTCTGCCGGAAACTCCTGCTGGCTTTATAGTTCTTAGGCACTTTGGCTGTCTGGGTAGATCATGGCAGTCTAACACCCTCATTAAAAATAAATCACTTAATGACAACACTTCCAGTGCTATCTCATCTTTCCCCACTTAATGTGGTGAAGAAGTGCTGCAAGTACATGATAAATGGTCTGGAAGCATCTGTGTGTGTATACTGAGTGCATCTTATAAAATTTTGTTCAGGTGTTGATTTTGATTATTGCATGAAAAGCAGTTGTGACTTGGAAAAATCCAGTTAGATAATATGGGTTGAAAGTCTTATTAGCAAAATTCATTACTGGTTTTAAATAATGGCATTTCATGATGTCAGCTAACTGATGGTACAGGTAGAAGCTTCCACTGTACCATTGCTATGCATTAGTCTTTCCTATTACAGTTCCAAATGATTTGTGAGCAAGGGCATTCCCATGTTCTCTCTGTCAGTTTCTCAAAGCCTGTAGGTGAGGTGAGAAAACAGTATCTGTGGAATAATTTCTCTTACAGGGTCAAAATTATTTCACCTATTTCCAACAAGAAAATTCCAATTATAAATATGTTATTACTTGGAATATGAGGAGCCAGATTCTTCAGTACCTGGAATGTAGTGATGTGAATTGTCCAGTGAGTTTTTTGTAATTAGATGCATTTTGGCATCTGTCACTGTCATGTTCCTGGCTCTCATGAAAATGGTATTTAAATTTGTGGTTATTGCTGTTGCCAACTCTGCATGGCACCTCTGAATTTAATTTTTTTTCCACTTGTGTTTTGGAGAATCACTGGACAAATTTTTTAGTGAACTTCAATGTTGTTTTAAGTGCCAAAATGTAATAGTGGTTCAATAGCTAATAGCAAAAGTAACAGTCTCCACCAGTCCAGCACCAGGCAGGAATTGTTGTCCCACTCTTCATTGCAGGTGCAGTCACACCTTGAGAGCTGTGTGCAGTTTTGGGTGCCTCAGGATAAGGACATTAAAATCCTAGGCTCTGTGCACTCCCGGAGGAGAGCATCCAGGAGGATGGATGCTCTCAAGGGTAAGATGTATGAGAAGCAGCTGAGCTCACTCAGCTGGTTCAGCTTGGTTCTGAGGAGACCTCATGCAAGCTTACAACTTCCTCAAGCAAGGCAGTGGAGGGCAGGTGCTGATCTTGTCTCTCTAGTGACTGATGAGAGGACATGAGGAGATGGAATGAAGCTGTGCCAGGGAGAGTTCAGACTGGACATTGGAAAAAGGTTCTTCATGGACAGGGTGGTCAGTCACTGGAACAGACTCCCCAGCAACATGGTCACAGCACCAAATGTGTCAGAGTTCAAGGAGCATCTCAGCAGCACTTGGAGGATTTATAAGTGATTTTTCAATACTCCAGAAAATTTAAGTTCTCCTCCTAATACCAAGAACTTATTGACAGGACAAAAAGCCTGAAACTTCAGTGCAGACCATTCCTTTGCTCTAATTTTTCAGAAAATTCTTCATTAAGTTGTTACGTATCATGAGAAGTCATGGGTCCATTCCAACTTGAGGTATTCTGTGTATCATTGGCAGTGGGACCCTCGGGCATGTTATGTGCTCTAGGTCCCTCACTGCCTCGCGTGGGCTTTGCTGGCCCTGACAGGACAGAAAGCTGAAGCAGGCACCTTCACATGGGTGCCTGGTGGAGGGGCAGGGTCACACCCCTTGCCCTGCTGGCTCCAGCCTTGCTGCTGCAGCCAGGGTACAGTTGGCTGCCTTAACACCAGCTTTCTCCCCACCAGAGACCAAATGCCATTTCTGGAACATTGTTTTTCATTCCGCCCCAGCCTTTCCTGCTGTATAGGACTATTGTATCCCATGGGCTTGTGGTTGCCATTGTTGACTTCATGACACGTTGACTCCCTGTCAGCCCATTCTCCACCACCTTGTCTTGCTGCAGCCATGCAATGGCACACTACCCCTCGTTTGCAGAGGGCACCAAGCCTGTGGCTCTTTTCCATTGCTGTCAGTAGTAAAGAGCTGTGTTAGTAACGATTGGTATTGATCCCTGAGGGATGTTGCTGGTGGTCAGCCGTTGTTGGACCTTGCACTGCTCATTGCGATGCTTCCAGCACAGCAGTCTCTGATTGGAAGGGGCTACTGGGTGACAAAGAGTGATGACGTTAATTAGCATTTATATGATTTAATTTTGGAAATATTAACATTCTTCAAGTCTAAAGCATATCGTCAAAGATTACCAGCTTTATAGAGAGGCTTGGTCTTCACTTGGACTACTTCCGTTTATCTGAATTAACCCTATATAATTAAGATTTAGGCAAAACTTAATTGATAGTAAGATGCAGACATTCCCAATGCTAAATGAGCTACTATCTGTGGAAATGCAGATGAGCCCCAGTGATAACTGACTTCCTTGTAGCTTTGAGTTTGGTACTGTGAGCTTTGTTCTTTCTCCTTGTTACCAAAGCGCACTGTGGATGAGGAGCTGACAGCAGGAGTCACAGATCCTGACCTAAATATAAAATATAGTTGCTGAAGTGTGTTAGAGGGAAGAAAGGTGAGATTATTTTACATTATTGACCTAAATTTTCTCTTAGCTGTTTCTCCTTAGAGCACAGGAAGGGTGCAAGCATTTAATGTGAGACTACATTCAAGCGTTCAAGTGAGGTTGACTTTTCTGTGGCACAAGACCACAGGTATATCCTGACTCAGACTTGATTTCCTAGTGGTACAAAAATCTGGCAGAAGTGGCAAAATTAACACAGACTGAACAATTTCCCATATATCAGCAAGATCTCCTGTAGTAAACAGGAGTAGGCACTGTTGTTCAAGTTTTTAGTGAGCATTTCTAAATGACAAAACAAATTACTAGCAGTGCATATAATATTTCAAAGTCTCAGCCATCAAGAAAAAAGCCATCAAGCTGTATCTGTTGCTCCAGTAGCTGGTTTTCAGATCAAAGAAATCATTCTCTGGATCAGTTCATCTTCTTTTAGTCTGAGTCTACCTTCAAATGTGTGCTCTTGCAAAGCCAGCGACTGAGTAATCGTCTCTCTTTAATGAGATTATATCTGCTCAGTGCACATGTTTATAAGCCATTTCACAACTCAGTATAAAGTTCAGGCTAATACATAACTGATTTTAGACAGTGCTTGTCTGCCAGTAGGGAAGCTAGGCACTCTACAGAAATATTAGTGTACTTCAAGAAAAGAGAGAAACTTTGCATAAAGAGAGGACATACAATTGTCAGAATAAATGCAATGCAAAATATGGTCATTCATGGCTTGAATGGTGGGTACCAAGTGCTCCCATGGCTCAGAGATCTGACAGGAGCTGAGGTTGGGTCTTTCTGGAGTTGCCTTGGATGGAGGTGATTAAAACTGAGTAAGCTAGTTGGGACTCAAAGGACTGCTTTTCTGTGGACTGCTGTAAACTGAAGAAGTTAGGTCAGAGTAATTAAACTAAAAGAAGCACAGAAACCTTGCAGGCAGATGATCCAAAGCTGGATTGGGAAAGTGTTGTCAGGAGCAAAGAGCCACTGGCAAGGAATCTGAGTTGGCAAAAAGTTGTTTTAGTTTTAATGTGTTGTCATATGTTTTGAAGTTCATAAGAGATTATCTGGAGAGCAGAGTCGAAGAGTAGTACTGGCTAGCTTATTTGGGACTAAGACAACTGCTGCTGAATGAATGTGATATGTGAATATCCTGCAGTGCTGTAGTATGCTTTGCTCTGGCTTAGTGCAGTAGAGAGGGGAGACAGTACCTACCAGTTGTTCATTTGGTTGCAGATTTGAGTGCAAGTGCACCTCAAGCAGCAGAAAGGCAAGTTGATTCATGGATGGCTTTAGAGCTAGTTAATGCATTACTCTGTCTGGCATCTGAGTGCACATGTGTGCTAACAGGTTGAGATGAGAACAGTGGTCCGTGTGCTTGAGAATACAGGAAAAGCAGCCATCCAAACCCAAGGAAAGCTGAGATTCCAGTGCAGCCAAATAAAAAGCTATTTGCTACTTACAAAAGCATCTTCTGTAATACCTTAAGTAGTCGCTCAGTCCTGTCTTGAAAATGACAGGTGAATGTTTGTTTTGCTCTCATTCTAAAGGTTTGTTTGCTTGGTTGTATGAACTCTTACTTGACTGAATTTCTTATCCTTTCAAGTCTATTGTGTGCTAAACAACAACAACAAAAACCACACACATACACTCAAAAAATTGTTCATTTTCACTGAAGTATGTAAGGTGGAACCATGCCTTCCCCAAAACAGTTGTCAGTGTCTCCTTATGAGGGTTTGCAAACATACCTGGGCTGGTTGGTTTGAGTGTTCTGAAGTTCATTAGGTGTTATCCAAATCTAGGGTGATGAGGTGAAGCATGGTTTTGAGGCATAGCTGAAGTTTTCCTCAAGAAAAGTAAAACTTGTTATGGTTTACAACTTCTCTCTTGATTGACAGAGGACCACAGGCATTCATGTGGTATGAAAAACTGTAGTTTAAAAAGAAAAAACTCTTTCAATTTTCTACCTTTACATAAGTGTGTAAGAGGTTTTTGAACCTGAACATTTTGTGTAGTGAATAGCTGACTTGCTTAATGTACTTGTCCCAGGATTTACACAGAAAATACACAGCCTGTGTATTTCTGTGTCACGGTGAACATCATGACTAGATCTGAATTTATAAAAATAAGCTTTGTGGTAGCCTGTATGTGGCATCAGAAATGCAAATGTTTCATTCAGTGCAGCGGGGTGGAAAAGTAGCTTCCACTACTTTCAACTCAGCAGTCAAAGATTTGCATCTGAGATGGGGAGCTGACGTAGATCCCAAGGGCTGCTGAGCTGCAGCTGTTGGTGGCCATGCCCCTCACACCTGCCGCAGCCCAGCAGGGTCATCTTGTGCCGGGTTTGACTGCTGTCAGAGAAACTTTAGTGCAAAGATGTCTGGATTTAGCTGAACATGGCAAGGTGGTTCAGGCTGTAAGTCCAGAATGCTGTAGCAGTGGCTCTGACCATGTGTAGGCGTGTCCTGCTCATTCCTCAGCTTCTGGTGTTTTCATACAGCCTTTGTCCTCTGGACATAGTGTGTTCCCAGGTCCCATTCTGTTAGCATCTTCACACTTTGATTTCCTGGTCTCTCATCGTGTTTTCTGTCACCTTTGATGTAAGGATTGGACAATCTGAAAAGATAATGTGAATCAACTGCTCAAAACTGGTTATTCTGTGGTGGGAGTTATACTTTGGGCCTGGAATGCATTCCCTGTATTGTGAGCTTCACAGCCAAAGGGTAGCCTTGGAACTACATGAAGACCCCACCAAAACCCAAAAGAGCAGTCCGCAAGACTCTGACATCTACTGTTATTTCATGTATCTGCCTGCTTTAAAAATACACTGCTGGATAAAGTAATTTCCCTCAAAGTTTAACAGAAAAAATAATGCGGTTTCTTTTGTTCATTTACTGGAGAAATTACTGCTCAGGATTAATGTTTTTTAGGTATCTTGTAAGTCTAATGATGAGTCTTCCCGTCTGTATTTTCAATGTTAGAAATCCTATTGAATTTAGGATTTGGCAGTGAGCAGACATCAAGAACCTGTCTGCTTTTATGAAAAAAAGTACTTGCTCATTACAGATGTATATCTGAATGTTCTCTACATTTCTTGTTTTGATTTAGCTGAGTGTATGACTACTGAAAAGTTTAAACCTTACCTAGAATATACAAGTTGGAAATTTATACCCTTGAAGTCTTGTTTCCCTTTGATGCATCTGTTACATTGGATATTCATAGCTTGTGTGATCTCAGTTGAGCAGAGCTATTCAATAATATTGCATCTTTGTTAGGTTTTATTTCTGAAGTGCTACAAGTGTTTAAAATTTGTGTTTTCCCTGTAGCACAGCTAGTATTAATAATATCAAAATATCTAGTGCTGTTTGCTAACAGGTTCTGCAGCAGTAAGCTTTTAAATAGCTCAATGCTTATAAAAACTCATTTTAACATCATTTTTCTGTGTGGATTTTTCAGTTACATCCCTTGGAACAAGTAAGTATCTTCTCACATTGCCTGCTCATATAATTTGGATGAGTCAAAGAATTTATTTTCCAGTGTTGTAGTTTGTCTTGCACTGAAACCTATACAGGTTTTTTTTGCAGCTTCCTCAGAAATGCCATTTAGCATCATGTTGGAGTGTAAAGTATCTCAAGACTATAACAAAGAAATTACCAAAAGACAAGCACCAGTTCTCAGATTCTTAGCTCCCACTCAAGATAGTAGGAAGTTCCAGCCTGTTGGAGGGGTGAATTGCCTTTATTTTCTACAGTGACAAAACACCCGCTGCCTGTAAAACAAATATGGGGAGCCCGTTTTTCTGTACACCATCATGTGATACACTGTGCTTTCCAGCTTCTTTCTGTAATAATCTGCCTTCTGTATGTAGTATAATGCTTTCAGGATAGGCAGAGGCAGCAACAGGTGTTTTGATGCGCCTGTGCCTCAGTTAACAGTGGGGTTTCCACAGTACTTTAAAAAAAAAAAAAAGCCTTACTTAGAAATAGTTGACTGAGGCATTCATGGACCCTCATTTAAAAAATTTACTTCTTGGTGCAATGTAGCTGGATTGTTGGGAAGAATATGCTGGAAGGTTTGGCAAAACTTACAAGTCTAATTGCTGAAAGACTTTGATATATGGGGGTAACATAGGAGACTCTAAAACTTCAGGGTTTGATTCAACTTGATGTCTTTTTTCATTACACAAATTCTGTGTGTTTCTTGCTGAATCAGGTTCTTGGTGTACTTTGTGACAGTGAATAAATTTGAACTGTGCTTTATAAAGAAACTTTCACCTTTGGGCAAAGTTGAACAGAGAACACTTATTCTAGAAGTGTTTTACTGGCAGGCTTTCTGCAGTGTAACTACAGTAGCTGTCAAAGGTTCAAAGAAAGCTTTTCAGCACAACTTTTTTTGCTCTGTTTACTGTGTTGGAATTGAAGTCAAATTCTTGCATTTCAAGTGCTTCATTTTGCATGTCACAGTTTCATCACTTTGGAGAAAGAGCAAATGAATGTGGTGCTTTGCCATCAGGCCAAACACTGAGTTAGAAATGAGTAAGTTGGACAAAGCATCTGTTCTGGTGGAGGAGCCTCCACTCTGCACACCATGAGGCTGTGTTTGCTGTGTAGGCTGATGCCTGTTCTATTTCATCCTAGAGGAGCCTTGTGGAGAATTGCTTACATTTTGAAAAAGATGATCTAAGTTACAGTATCTGTGTATTTTTCACTCCTCTGTCTCCTGAATCAGGTGACCAGGCAGGAGACTTTGCATGAAGGGGTGAAGGTGGCAAGTGTTTGTGAGAGCACAAGCATGACTTGAGACTGAGTGAAACCAGTATCCTCTGAAATCTACCTAGAGTCTTGTTGTGGGAGGGAAGGGGCATAATCCAGAACAGTCCCTAGATATCCATCAAATACCTTTTGTTTGGACTGTTGTATTTCTGACTAAAGAATTGTTTGACAGGTGAGTGAAGCTCTGAGGACTTTTCCAAATCTTTGGGGTATATTGCCATCTCTTTGAATTTCAATATGCAGTACCTCACAAGAACGTTTTGAGATATTTTATGTTTTTATTTGGGGTATAATTTTCCCGGCTCGGGAATGTGACTGCACAGGAAAGCAGGAGGATGCTAGGTGGAACTTGAGCATGGGCAACATGAGGAAAGTGTGAGCATCCATGTGACAAGCCCTGCAGGGCTTACAGTGTGTCTTCCTGATTTCAGCACATCCCACTTATCTTTACCATTGCTGCTACTCATATCTGTGCTGTGCAAATTGTGCAGATGAAAACCTTTGTTTGCAACTTACTCGCTGTATTCTTCATGAGATGTCATTACTGCTCTCAATGGCAAACACGGTATTGGTGCTGTTCACAGCTGAGTATGTCAGCTTCGTCTTTTTCCTGCTGTAAAAATGGCTGGCACTGTGAAGAAAATGTGTTAGATGTAGGGAAGTGTGTTGTAAAAAGCTGGATAATGTACTGTAAGTCTTGACAGTGTTGCTGGCTGGATCTGAGATTAATAAGTTTCAGTTCAAAAGCCATCTGTCTATCACTGCAGAGAAGGGGATAATGAAGAGCTTAGCAGGTGCCCACCAAAACTGCTTTATTGCTCCTCAGCTGCACAGGGGAAAGAGAGAAAATACAAGATAATGCTCAAGAGTTTGGATAAGAAAAGGGAGAGATCACTTACCGGTTACCACCACAGGCAGAATGGACTCAGCTTGAGGAAATAATTTATTATAAATTGGATCAGAGTAGGGCAAATCTTAAAAATACCTTCCCCCAACCCATCCTTTTCTTCCCAGACTTATCTTTGTTCCTGATTCCCTAGCTCCTCTCCCCGGGTGGTACAGGAGGACAGTGAATGGTCAGTTCATCACACAATGGTTTTACCACAGCTTCCTCCAAGATGTCATGTCCCTTCCACAGGAGAAAGTCTTCCATGAGCTCCTCCAGTGTGGTTCCTTCTCATGGGCTGTCACAAACTGCTCCAGCTCAGGGTCCCTCCCACAAGATGGCATCCTTCAGGAACAGGCTGCTCCAGTGTGGGTCCCCCCGGAGGGCCACAGGTCCTGCCAAAAATCCTGCTCCAGTGTGGGCTTCCCGCAGGTTCACAGCCTCCTTTGGGTATCCACCTGCCCTGGTGTGAGGTCCTCCCTAGGCTGCATGTGGATCTCTGCTCTCTGGTGGGCTGCAGGAGACAGCCTGCCTCATTGTCTTCTTCACAACAGGCTGCAAGGGAAATCTGTGCTCTGGCACCTGGAGCACTTTCTCCACTCCTTCTCCACTGACCTTGGTATCTACAGAGCGTTTTTGTTTCTCTTGCATATTCTCACTTCTCTCTTTTCTGGCTACAGCAACTTCATTTCCCTTCTTAAATGTGTTATCACAGCAGTGCTGCCACAGTCTCTCTTGGGCTCAGCCCTGGCCAGCAGCGAGACCGTCTTGGAACCAGCTGGAGTCTTCTCTGTTGGACTTAGGGGAAGCTTCTGGCAGACTGTCACAGAAGGCACCCCTTGCCATGCAAACCCAGTACAGCTACTAAAATTCTGTGTTCAGAGCTTTGTGTTTACACACTGGTAAGGTTGACTTTCTACTAGGCTGAAGGATTGTGCTGTTTTTAAAACGTACTTATCTGCTGATGACAAACTGAGTCAGATGTGGAAGGGAAAAATCTGAAGACTAAAGAAAAATATCCTTGATTGGGATGATTTCCTGGTGGATCACTGTAACTTTATGAGTTAATTCAGTGATATTGCTGTTTGATTGTACAGAAGCTTTGGTTTCTGCTGCCAGATAATAGTTGATGGGAGTGTGGTACTTACTGCATTTCTTTCCTTATAACTCACACACACACTGGGTTGGTAACATACTACTCCAAATTCTCCAGTATTAAGTTCAGACCTCTCGTGAGACTGCCTTACCACAAGTTAAAAACAAACCAACCCTGAATATCGTTCTCTTTCTGAATGAATGGTAAGCCAAGGTCCTTCATCTTTCAGAATAAGATTTTTCTAATTACTGATGCCTGCATAACTTTCTCCAAAAATGTATGCCTAGATGCTGTTTGATACCGAAAGTGGAGCTGATTGTTGGCTTTGCCCTCAGTGACTGTGTAGTATCATGCAAGCAGCCTTTAGATGTCAGATGAGCAGTGCTGTTTTGGAATGATGAAGTGCTTTAAACACAGTGAAACTTATTTTCTTTGCAAATTCATCTCATTCATTTGCACATACCACAGTAGTTTCTTTATCAAATGAGGCGTAAACCAGTGCTACATTCAGTGCATAACTCTGGCTTTGTGTGCAACCAGTTCAAAGTGAGGTGGGGCCCATAGGAGGAAATAGGAAATATGACCATGAATAAAATGCTGTACACTTTAATATTCGACTAACAAAACCATTACTTTTTTTTTGAAATGGTATTTTCTGTGCGTCTCTGCATCGTGGTGGATACTTGGTCATCCTTTTTTTGCCACAGTTGAATCCATAATTTCCAAATTCATAGGGTAAAAATGGACTAGTGTCAGTAGTGCCCATTATTTTCTATTTATCTGGTGATAGAAGAGAATTAATTTGCTAAGGAAGAAAATGAGTTATAGATAACTGTTTGGACTGTATAGGTAGCCACCCATCAAAATGGCTCCCTACTAAAAGAAGCATTTCAACTTTTGCATTGGAAAGGAATACTTAATCAATTTTAGCCAAAACCATGCTTAGGGTTTAGAAAAAGGAACAGGTGTTTATAGCTCAGAGGACAAGGTCCTTAGTTAAGAATCTTGCAATGAAAATTGCTGCTGACTTCCCAGTCAATAGTCCTAAGAAAGTAGATTGGAGCTTCTTACCTGACTCACAACCAAGAGAATACAGCCTCAAGTGTAATCTGTTGACAGGACACATTAAGGTGACCAGAAAATATGCTGGAGATGCAGTTCTCTGCAGTAAGAGTGTAACAGAAGTTTGTCCAAGCTATTCAGAAAGGAGACAAAAAAGGAAGAACGGGAGCTCAGGAGTTTCACGTGCATCTGTATATATGGCAAACATTTCCATTAAATTGTAATGTCGTCAAGTTTGCACAGATGTCATGGCGGTGGACAACCATTTAGAGGTATCAGTGCTAACAAACAGGTAAATGCTCACATCTTCATGCAGCAACTGGTTCTGTATCTTGAAAGCTTGAACAGAAACCGAGCAGATCCAGGAAAAACATCTTGATGGAGACCATCTAACAGTCATGTAAAAGTGTGAGGTGTTGCCTGTCCTTGTCACCTTGTCTTTTCATCCTGTCATCATTCTTCTATTTCCATGTTTCTGTTCTCATGCTCATTGAATCCTTCATGAACTACTTCAGTTTACTAGTTCAGACAAAACAACCAGGAGGGAGTTAGGTTCTGTTCAGCTGAGTTTGGGTTAGATGAGAGAGATGCTGGTGTGCAGCCAGTGTTCTGCTCTTACACTGATATATGAGAGGAAACAGGGCTGCAAGCCTGAAAGTGAGCCTTTACATCAGCTCAGCTGCTGCTACACCACCTGTTCCATTGTACGGACTTTGCCCCACCCAGTGAGACAGCAGAGTTTGGCATGCGAACAAGGCTGGGATGTTCCAGGGCTGAAGTTTACTGAGCCCAGCTGGGGGCTGATGTGTAACTGCTCTATCTGTGATTCGCCTCCAGTGTCACTCTTCATGGAGCTGTGAACTCCTGTGCACAGCTATGGAAGCTGTAGCCTGGTCTTCTGTAACAGTTTCTGTCTTCATCTGCTTCCTTCTTGATTTTGTTCCTTTACTTATTAATCCTGAAAGCTGTAGATCCTAATGGTAGGCTAGAGTGTTAAATGAGTGGCAGAGAGGAGCTGAAGCTGAACTACTTTATGCCTTTTGAGGGACATCGTGGAGGAATTTTAAAGTCACAAAACAAAATACAGTAATTTCAGACTCATAAGCTGCACCTGGTTATAACCCACACTTTTGGATAGCCAGGAAGACTACGGAATTTGTCCATAAATAAGCTGTACCTGGTGACTAGCTGCACTTCCAGCATCGGCTCAATTCTTCAGTGAAATAGGTGCAGCTTATCAGTGTGAAATTACTGTAAGTTTCTGTGATTTCAGTTGAAGATATCTAGTATTATTAGCAGTAGATACTCCTAATAATGTTTGTTGTGGAAATTTATTTGCCTCTTATGCTTAGAACTTATGTGCCTGATTAAAATAGGTTTAAAGCTGAAGCAGAGGTTGAATTGGATTCTCAAATGACAATGTTGTTTGAAGTATGGATTTTCATATTGGACATATTATGAAAGTTGACTGGACAGAAAACCTCTGAACAGACAAACTGTGATGGAATGAACATAACTGCCTTCTTTTAAAATCACTATAATTAGGTGAATGTCTTAGATATTAAGACATTGTGTTAAATGTCTGTTAAAATGTCTTGCAGGTGGATTCACCGATGAACTTGAGAAACCCACATGATTTGGTAATACTAATGAGACAAGAAACAACAGTTAACTACCTCAAAGAACTGGAGGTAAAGCATATCATTTAAGTACTAACTAATTTCTGAAAATACAGGGTTTTTTTTTTCCGTAGACTTTATAGTGATCATTTTAGATAGGGAAAATAATTTATTATTGGCAAAGTTCTTCAATGAAAGGATGAAAAATTTTTCAGATCTCAAGAATTTTTTGCCTAACTGGTCTTCAGTTTTATGATTCCCTGTTGTTAGCCATAAATCCTAACATTTTTGCTTAGAGTCACTAGATTCTGTTGTACTGTATTTCAGAAGAACACGGAGCAAATCATCTGTTTTTCTTCAAGCCCATTTATCATTGAGAAGGGGTCTGAGTCCACCCTTTTGAAAAGGGCTTTAATGAACTTTGAACTGATAAACTGAAGTTTAAATATAATAGGGGTTAGGTAAGCAAACAGCTCACAGCCCTTCTGGCCATGCACACCTTTCTAGTGCCAGCTTTGGTTTTATCAGATTGGGATAACTGAGTGGAATGCTAGATGAGCACCAGAGGTAGCTTTAGGTAAATGGGAGAAGTAGGAGAAAGGAAAATAAGCAGGACTGCCGCTGGTGTGATGCAGACAGTCTTTCTGCTTGGGGTATACTCTTCTGTGGTGGTGGACATTTTACTTGTCCATAGAATAATACTTGCAAGCTTTTTAGAGTGTGGGCTGTGGGTGTGGAAATTACTAATGTCCAACTTGTGGTATACAAATGACTTTCAGCTGAAGTTACCTATTGTAATTTCATGTACAAATTGCTACTGTGGTATATATCTCTATTATTTCACAGTAACATGTAATCAAATGTGTATGGCTTTAATTAAAAATGCAGATTTTCTCATTTCACAGGTATTCATGTACAGTACTGTTCACATGTACTCATGTTCAGTTGTGCTTAGCACACTGAACGGTTAAGATGATGATGACTTATTGCAATGTCTTGTATTATTTCCACAAGGTCTTATAGTGGAAAAAAGGAGGGCAAATGTGAAAGATTTGATGTATTTGTAGCAACCATTTCTTCTTTTCCCAAATGGTTTACCATGGATTTGGAATGTCACTAGCCCACTTTTTAGGCACAACAGGTAAAATACAGACTCATTCAAGTTGTATTATCTCTAATGAAAGTATTTATATGCCATCCAAATCCAAGCAAGTCCTACAGATGTTATAAAAAATGATGAAGTATTCCCAAAATTTAATGAGAATTTTTTAGATATTTTTCAGATGAACTTTGTTTTAAGGAAAAAGTTGGACTGTTGAATCATAGCAACTGCAGTGTTTGCTTTAATCAGTATTATATGCTTCTGTTTCCTTTTTTTTTCCTACAGAAACAGTTAGTTGCTCAAAAGATTCACATAGAGGAAAATGAGGACAGAGACACAGGGCTGGAACAAAGGCATAATAAAGAAGATCCAGACTGCATTAAAGCAAAGGTGCCCCTGGGGGACCTAGATCTGTACGATGGCACATACATCACCTTAGAGAGCAAAGATATCCGGTAATAACGTGCTTTAATAAGGTGCTTTATATTTGAAGATTTTTACTGAATGAAAAAAAAAGCCGACAGTGCCTCTAAATGCAAGTGAAGAATTACTAGCACTTTCTTTAGATGGCAGTTTTTGTTTTGTGTTACTGTGGAATAAAATTGAAACAACATCTGCCACTATTTGTGAACAGGTACAATGTATAAATGCTGTTGCCCCACACTGTGCTAGCCCTGCCCTGAAATTTCCTTTCTGTTCCCAGTTCTACCACTGTAACTCTGTAATGATACAACCAGACATGTGAATTAAAGTGAAATATGTCATGTAGAAGGGGGTCAAATTTGCTTTAGTGTAATTTCAATGTTTTGAGTAGATATTTATTTTAGTGGAAGCTGTCTTGATTTAAATTTTAATGAAATTTCATTGATTACTAAGCTGTTGAACTTTCTGGTCATATTTTGTCCCCTATGTTTAAAGTGAAGGATGAGCAGACAGTGTACATGACATTCAGCTTCATTGGTAATTTATCTTCAGGAATGACTGTTTTGTTTTAGTTGGTTTTTTTAAAAATCATAATCACATGAGTACTTGAAGTGGGAAAAGATCAATTTTATCGTCATACACCTTCATTTGGACTTCTCATCACCCATATTTGGGATTGGTTTGTTTGTTTCGGTTGAAGAGTCTGCATGCATTGCCATTTGCCTGGCAGATAGATCAATAATAATAGCAGTGGTGTACACTAGGTTGACACTGATACATTTTGGAGGCTATCCAAATGTTGATACTTTCTCTAAAGCAGACAAATTTATTTACTTTATCCTATAGTCGTGACATCCTTATACAACTGAAATCTGGGAATACAACAGAAATAGGCTAATGTTCCCAAACAGGATTTCTGTAATGATTAAATCTGAGTACTCTCTTTATCGGCTACCATACTGTCTCTTGGGAACTTCAGCAGTATTTTAATCTGCAGTCTGCTGTGTTTTTTATGTCCTTAGCCCTGAAGACTATATAGATACAAAGTCCCCAGTGCCTCCAGACCTGCAGCAGCCCGACTGTACAAAAGTTCTAGATCTTCCATACAGTATTCACGCTTTTCAGCACTTACGGGTAAGTGAGCAAATGCAAGCAAGTATTTTTCCCCATTAGGAAGAGGAGTAGAAAACTCTTACTGGCAGTTCTCACTCAAGGTTGAAAGGTATTGTAATCTTCCAAGACTTTTTTAAAATCTACCTTGATTAAAGTAACTGTGTATCAGAGGTTATACCTGTTCCATCAGGTATACAGTTTCTCTTTTGTTATTTTTTTGCCTTATTTTAGAGGACATTTTTTAGGAAAATGGAGTATTTTCTTTTCACAACATATTTAGTTAGCAAATTGGTAGCTTTCATTGGAACTACTACTAGCTTGTGAATTGTCTCAGTTGAAATTTGGAGACTGCTTAACAGGGTCATTAAAACGTATGAAGATTCAAGATCAAAAAATTGTTTGCAGTTTTGTTGATAGCTCCTAGCAAACTTGAATGTCTCTTTGGTATCTGAATGCCAAGCCCTAACCCAGATGATGAGATAATTGTTCCCTACTAGTACAGACTTTGGCTGCTTTAGAAAAGTTAGTGGAAGAGTGGTAGGTAAATTATTTTTTTCAACAGCATTATATGAGCAGATTTTCTAATGCAGATGGAGTTTTAGTGCTTCTGTCTTGATACTTATTTTATTTCAAATCTTTTCATCAGCAAATAAGCATTTTCTTGAACTAAACACTTAAGTGGAGTTTTTTTTTAGCTCTCTTCTTGGGTCTGGATGTATTTTTGTGCTTAGACAAGGAAGAAAGAGAAGAGGTATAGGGATACATCCATTGTGTAACCTGACAGCCCTGACTTAAGTGCTTCAGTGGTCATTAGTGGAATCAGTAGCTGCCAAGTGCATAGTGCTACCAGAACTGAATATTTCCCCTGTAGAACTCACAAGCAGAGGCTGCTTTTGTCAGCTTCTACTGTTTTCCTATCTGCAGTAATATATATTATTATCTGTTACACTTGAAATTGTTCCATCAATTCCTAGAGGTATTGAAAGGAAGATAAGATTGTGAAATAACCAAGCCATACATTTTCCTGGGAGTCATGCTTTTGTTTATATTTCTCTACTCTTAAGTGTCAGCAAATACCTGTATTCAATTCTTATTTTAGGGTGTCCAAGAAAGGGTTAATCTTTCTGCACCCCTGTTACCAAAAGAAGATCCAATCTTCACATACTTATCAAGGAGGCTGGGAAGAAGCATAGAGGAAATAGGTCACCGTATTTATGATGGGCTCATGAAGGTATGAAACTGTAATCTTGCTGGATACACAAAAAACAGTGCTGGAAAATCCCACAAGTTTAGATACACCTCACACAAGCAGTCAGATCCAGTTTTGCACATGTTTTTTTTGTTTACAGTTCAGTTTCAAAAGGCAGACTGAGACCATTTTCTGATAGGCAAGTAGAGGCAAGAGAAGGCATCAGCAAAGCCAGTAAATAGAGACTTACTGTCATCTTTAAGGACTTACATAGTTATGTTGTCTGGCAAGCCACATTCATGGCTTTGTCAAGGTAATAAGAGTTTTTAAACAAAAAGTACAGATACTTGAAGATCAAAGAGAGAACAACAGTACTGAAGTGTGTGTGTTTTTGTTAAATGTCTTCCTGGAAAATCTAGGAACCCTCATTGAACACCAGCTAAGATGCTGATGCTTAAAGTACTGTCACTTCTCATTTCACCTCATTTTGTATTTTTACCTGCCTAAAATGCAGAAATTCTGTTACATTATCAGTGTTCTAAACATTGACAGCTGTTGCCAAATGGCAGCTTTCCAGTGGAAGAGGATAGCTTAGAGCAGCTGAGCACCAACTTTGGTGCTCAGCTTTTCATCCTATAGTAATTAAAGCCCTGATTAACCTTTTAGTTCATGTGCTAGTAGTTAGTACAGTTCATGTGTTTCTCCTTACTGCAGAACTCTTCTTCCTGGGTACTCTATAACATGGCTTCTTTTTACTGGCGAATAAAGAATGAGCCATACCAAGTTGTAGAATGTGCCATGCGTGCCCTGCATTTTTCTTCAAGGTAAGAATTGCTGATAAGGATTTCTTCTCAGATTACTTTTCTAGTTATCCTATTTAGTAAGCAGGTTATGGTTTCTAAGACAGTATCTTAAGGAGTAATCCATGTTACTTGTTCTTGGTCTCTGTGTGCTATACTAGACATATGAATAGTTGAGACATTTTTCTAGCAAGTGATGTATTTTAATGTATGACTGGCAAGTTAATGTATCCTTGTGTGTGATTCTGACACAGTCTTACCTTTATTTAATGTTAATTTTTAATTTTTTTCCTTTTTATTTTCTTTCTTTTAGGCAAAATAAAGACATTGCACTGGTAAATTTGGCAAATATTTTGCACCGGGCTCACTTCTCTGCAGATGCAGCTATTGTGGTTCATGCAGCTCTGGATTACAGTGACTTCTTTACCAGCTATTACACTTTAGGAAATATATACGCAGTAAATACGATTTTTATTTTCCAAGACTTGAAGAAAATTTATTACTTAATCTTTTGAGGTTGACTTGAAATGCTTTACTCTTTTACAGTGTGTGTTGTGCTCCATGTGAATCTTATGCTTAAGATTCTGTCAAGATACTTTTATTCAAAAGTCTGTCTTTTAGCAAAGGCTTTTATCTGTACCTGGAAATAAATTGCATAAAATTCTTTCTTTAACTGATATCATGGTTTGAGTTTCAGAAATGACAGGCTGCTTGTTGCTATAAATTAAAATTTAAATTAATGGCTTCTTTAAAAACTGAGTGTTGTTTATCAAATATTACTGCACAACGACTAATTCTCTCTCTCGGTCATTCTTCAGATGCTTGGAGAGTACAACCACTCAGTCCTGTGTTATGATCATGCTCTACAGGCCAAACCAGGGTTTGAACAAGCTGTAAAAAGGAAGCATGCTGTCCTATGTCAGCAAAAACTTGAGCAAAAATTGGAAGCCCAACATAGGTAACTAAAGTATCCCAGTGACAATGCATACAATCAAACTTCTGTAATTCTGTTGCAGCAATTATTTACATTTCAAGAAGAAATGTTTTTAAACTTCTGTATTTCTTTGATTATGCAGTAGAATTAAGCATAAGAATACTTTAAGAAATTGAGAGTTAAAAATGTGCAAGAGCGTAGGAAAAGGTGATTTTCTAGAAAGCTTTCAAAGTAAATCTTCTCTGTTTAATTTCCAAGATCACTTCAGCGAACATTAAATGAATTAAAGGAATATCAAAAGCAACATGACCATTACCTTAGGCAACAAGATGTTTTAGACAAGTACAAGCTCATCCAGGAGGAACAAATCTTGAGGAACATCATTCATGAGACACAGATGGCAAAAGAAGCTCAATTAGGTACAACTTTTTAGTGTTCATGCTAATTAAAGCAATGAAATATGGCACATACTCAGATAAGTGTCAGGATATATATTAAGATGGCTCTGAGTGGCTCTTGTGTTTTGCTTATTAAAGCAAGAGATTGTAGTATACAACAGGGAATTCTTTTTGAGTCTTTTGGAGTTGGAGTTTCCTCTGGGCTAATGGAGTAGATAAAAAGGATTGGCGAAACTGGGGGCAGAGAGGTTGACTGTGTTCTGTCTTTGTCTTCTCAGAAACCACACTTCTCTAGTTTAAAAATTGCTTTGTGCTCTGCAGGGAACCATCAGATTTGCAGATTGGGCAACCAGCAGCATAGCTTACATTGTCAGTGGGATCAGCCTGTTCGTTATCACCGTGGAGACATTTTTGAAAATGTGGAATATGTTCAGGTTTGTCTGTGAATTGATATCACTGCTTCAAGTTACACTCCATTTGCTTTATTAGCAAAATAGTTTCAATTTTTTTGGCGTTGATAAAAGGACTACATTTTAGGTGTGATATTTATAGTGAGAAATCTCTTAAACTTTCTTTTCCAGTGTACAAAGTGTTTTAATGCGCATTCCTTTTGATGTTAATACAAACTGAGAGACTGTGAGCTATAGAAATAGAGAGGATTTCTTGTGAAAGACTTCGTTTTACTTAGTAAAGAGAATTACTTGAATTCAAAAACTTCATTTTAGTCCAAAGCCTGAGTTTCCTGTGATTGCATCAAGAAAGTTTGTTACAAGAATACTAAGAAGTTTGGGAAGCAAGGGGTGTACTAATACTGAAAATCCAGAATGACAGCCACCTAAGCAACACCTCTGCTGTGTTAAAACTACTGATAAGGATTATGATTTCAGTTATTTTGCAATGTGGAATACATTGTAAACTTTCCCCTTAACTAGTTTAAGAAGTAGGAATAATTATTTTTAATTTTGCTGTTGTCTTAAATTGTTTTTCCTATTACAATAATTTTATATTTGGATTATTGAGATAATTCTAAATGCCATGAGTCTTACCAATTCTGACTTGATCTTGAGCTGTGCAATCTAGGTAAGCAGATTCTATTTGTGTTCTATTACAAGTGTCTGCTTGGTATCTTTTAGCATTTTTTCCCCTTAATTTGCACTTGTGTTTTCATTGTTGACTTTTATTTACAATATAAATGTTACTCTTGCATAGCGTGAGTGGCTTAAATTCCTTTTTTCTAATTCTGCTACCCACATTTCAGCTCATCAGAGAAGCTTAACTGCATAAATGGGGAGAGGAAATAACATAGAAAAATTCAACAAGGAGTGTACCATCTCGTTTATTAAAATTTGTCTTTCTATTGTTTCTAGTTCGGTGAAGACTCTTCAACTTCTAGTATGACATCCATGAATTTGGATCCTCATGCAAACCAAAGCGTTCACAGCCAGTCCTTGCAGTCTTCCCCTGTCGCTCGTTCTGTGGTTTCAGTGTGGAGTGTGGAACCCAGCAGAGTGAGTGAAGAGGATGAACTTTGTCCTTTCACAGAGGAGGGGTGAAAGTGAATCCTCTCCTTGTTTATATGAAACTTCTTAGCATTTGGGCCACAGTTTTGATGTGTGACAGCACTGGATAATGTCGTATTCTGAATTTCTTCAGCATACAAGCATCTGTCTAGTTTGTACTGGTTTCCCATCCTTTGAAATTACTGCTGCATAGAAGGAGTTGTTCTGTAAACAGCTGCTGCAAGTAAAGGAGTACAGCTAAGTAAATACAGTAATTTCAACTGCTGATCTTAAAAAAAAAAAAGGGAAAAAATAATAGTTTTAAAGGTCTCTTTTTTTTTTTTTAAATACAGACTATCCTTTACTATCCTTTTTATTATCTTGTTCATTAGAATATTAAAAATGTTGAGAAAATAATAAAAAATTATTCCTTTCCCTCTTAGGAGAAACAGCATATTCTTTGGCCTCAGCGGTCAGAATGCATGAAATCTTTCCCCAAAATTCCTGACCCAGAAGAGCTGCCAACTTATTTCTTACCTCCAGAAAACAGGGGATTCAGGCAAGTGTTGATTTTTAAAAGCTGTATTTGTATATCTTTGCTGTATGAGTGAAGAGTATTTTCTTATGGAGAGGATGGATGCAATTAGTAATCAACAGCAGAGAGGTGTTCAAACCTCTTTCTGGCCTTTCCACCGAAGGAAGGCATTTTCCTTGATTGTTGTATTTGCTGCAAGTATAACAGCCAGATTCAATTTCATGGTAATTCTTCCCTGCCTGTTAGGCCAGGGTGAACACATTAAATACAGACAGAATGAGGATTTAAGCACAAGTCTGAATGTCTTGTGGACTATATCAACAACAACAAAAAAATACTTTGAAGGGGAGAAGGATGTGAGCATCTGTTTAATAACTACAGTTAACTCTTGTACATTACATACATCCTCTTAGATTTAGTTATGATGACAGAAAACACTAAGAAAGGATTAAGAGTGGAAAACTCCTATTGTGTTGAGCTTGTGTTATAGGTTCCCATGTACAAACATCTTTGGAACAAAACAGCATTCATCTTAGAATGTTCTTTATACATCATTTGGCTACTTCTTGACGTTTTTGAAATCAAGTTTTAGTGTAAAAAAATTGAACTTCTTTTTATCGCGTTTGTTTAGTTCCAAACTTCACAGAATCCATATTAGCATAATATGAGAACCTTTTGTTACCTCTACTGCACTGTTCATTGTTCTTGTTATTCTATTCTTAAAAATGGGAAGTAAAGACCTTACCAATTACAGTAATTTTACGCGTATAAGGTGCACCCTTTTGACTGAAATTGTGATCGGAACC
>VRYO01001269.1:26314253-26377263 GCA_009812075.1 Sialia sialis | reverse complement strand
GAGTTCTTTGTGTTTGCAGCTTGTGTCTCATAGTGGTCTGCAATATAAAGCATAGCAGGTTCCTGTATTTCTCCATGATGATAAGCAGCTTGTGCTGTTAATTTGTTTTGGTTCTCCTTATTGACAGAATCCAGCCAATACTGAATATCCCAAGAGATATTGTTGAGCATGGAGAAGCACAGGCACCAGATTGTTCTTCCATTACTGATGCTCGTAATAATGAATCTCTAAACATACTGGTCAAGGAACTAGACACTAATCTAGATTTGAAATTCAGGATGCCAGATGATCAAGCAAGACAAGTAAGAGACATTTTCTTGTTGGTTCTTTTCTGGTATAAAATCTTCCTCTTTATTGCCGTAAGCATGTTATTTACATAATGAAAGACTTTGGTATTTCCAGGTAATCAGTACTTCTGAAAAATGTGGACAAATTCTTTCTAGTAGTAATGGAGAAAGAGTTAACTTGTCTGACTTCTTTCAGATGCTGATCAAAAGCACACAAAATGGGAAATTTAATTTACTCTTTGAAATCACATCTTTCTTTTTAATCTAACAGTCATTTGATACGATTCATTTCCAAGAACTACTGCATTCTACCAAGCTGGTATCTTAAGACCTTCATATTGTATTCTGGAGAATTGGTTGTTATAAGTGTTGCATGTTCACATCCTCTTTTTAGTAAAGTATCTTTATTTTTCCTTTTGCTGAAGCAAAGATTTGAGGAAGCAAGTGTTGAATGGCCATTGTAGATTTTGACTGTAAATTTATTCAGTAGTTTGGGGGAAAAACAAATCTTTGTGTTCCAGGTTTTGCATTCTCATATCAACAATGAAACTATTACACTGACGAAGATAGGAGAGTTTCTAGATCATGCCATGAAAAAGGTATGTCAGTCTGTCATGCGGTGAATTCAGAATTCTTATTTGAGATTTGTTTTTCTACTTCCAAAGTAGTCAGTGATGCACTAGAAAGCAGTTTATTTGCTGCCAGTAACTGAGATGAAACTAGCTTAAAAATCCATGTTTACAAGTAAAGCAGAAATATATAGAGAAGTATCTGATTTAGCTTAATGTGGACCAAACAGCCCTGTAGTTGTTTGTTCTTGTTGCAAGGATATGGAGCAGCAGTGTATCAGCTAATTCTGGCAGCCGTTTGCTTAATTGGGAGAAGTAGCTTGGA
The DNA here is from genome assembly GCA_009812075.1 of Sialia sialis. NCBI lineage: Eukaryota > Metazoa > Chordata > Aves > Passeriformes > Turdidae > Sialia > Sialia sialis. The sequence goes on along the minus strand of VRYO01001269.1, from coordinate 26,376,082 downwards.
ACTACTCCTCCATCTGCCACCCTTTCCTGCTTACCTGCCTTGTGCTCTTCCTCCTCCTTCCCACTACCTTGCTTTTCCCCCTACTCTCCCTCCAAGGAAACCAACCCTCTGTCAATCTTCTGTCAGGATAATTAGCACTCTGGGGCAAAGAATGTACCTCGGTGTAGAACCCTGTGGAATGCCACCTCCATCTTGCGTGGGGCCTTTGAGAATCAAATGACAGGAAGCATTGAGAGAGACCTTGATTCTTTTTGACATGTCAAGCTGATATTTCTCAATTTACCTTTCTTGTAGAAGTTGTGTCAAGGTATTATGTGTAGATAACTTTTTTTAGTCCAAAATCAGTTGCATTTATTATGTGCATCTGTCTTAACCAGGAGAAAAATGAGCAGTGGGAGTTGATTCCTATTATTATGTTGTTCAGAACAGTCCTATACATGTCTGATGTCTTACTGTGCAGTGCATGAGTATTTTGGTTTTAACTGTGTTAATCTCCTGTCATGCTATAAGCCTGAACTTTTCTGTCTGCTAATGTAAGAGCACTCTTGTCTTACCTGTTTTACTAATAATAAACTACTTAGAGCAGGAATGCCACAGTTCGTATCTTTGTATTGGGAAAGACAAAATGCTAATAACTTGCTGGTGATTTAGTTAGGGAGGTCATTGAGACTTGAGAATGAAGAGTAATTCAGTGAGGAGTTTGGAATGAAGAACATGCAAGTAATGTTATGCATGTGCATTGCAAAATAGGGGTCATTAATAATCTTGAAATCACAGATTATGTAAGGTACTCCAAACAAAGAATATTATATAATATGTTGATATCTTCCACTTCATCTAGAACCCTAACCATAGTTAGAACCCTTCTGCGGGAAATGTTTTTCAAAACAGGGAACAAATATGTTCTTACTAACTCAGAGTATCAGAGTTTTGCTTCCTTAATCCTAGCTGCATGTTTCTTTCTCAGGCATGCATTTGGGCTTCAGACATGTGGGTAGGATTGAAGATCCATTTCAAGTGTTGCTTTTATACTGTAAATATTTTGTAGAATTGGGTAACATAGAATAATGAAAACAGTAAAAACTAGAACATGTTTCTGAATAATTTTAAAGTGCATCTGAAAGTGGATGTTTTACCTACCTCTGTCAACCTGTCAGTATTTTTCAATCTTGCTATTTCTCCTCTAGAGTGAGTGCTTGTTTTTGCTGTTATAGGTTAAAGAGGAGGAAGGGACATTCAGGGTGTATTTGACGCTTCCTCCTTTCTTTTACCTGCCTTCACTTAATGCTTACTATTTTATAATCTTTAAACAGTTTCTAATGCATGCCAGTTGTCAACTTTCATAAGACAAATAGCTACCTAAATCTAGGAAAAAACAACTCTGAAATCATACATGGATTTTAGACATAGGATGTGGAAGCATATCAAACTATAATTTAATAGCTGCCTGACTTTGAAATTCTAGTATTTTATGTAGATTGTTGATCTGTGTTTTTAAGACTCTGAAGTGGCCCACAAGTGTTGCTTCCTGTAGTGAACTAACCATTATCACTTGTATGTTTTAAGGGATTTTGTGGTCATGATACAAAGCATTCCTACGAGTAGAATTTGAGCAACAGCTGCTACTAAATTGCAGTTCAGCCTGTAAATCTGTCCGTTTGAGTAGAATGGAGAGGATGGAATAATCTACTAATAGTTACAGCAAAGTCTAATTTGTATCTAGTTAACAATGTAGTATGCAAGAGTGAGTTCTGTTTGCTTCTTATTAAAGAGCAGGCATTTTTGTCTTCCTAAGACACCTCTTGGTGGGTATTTTTATCCTTTTCCCTGACTCTCCTATAGCCAGAAGATCCTCTGTGGCTTGTGCTTAATGAAGCTGGATTGTACTGGCGTGCAGTTGGAAATAGCACCTTTGCTATCACCTGTTTGCAAAAAGCATATAATTTGGCTCCACATGAGTATCAGGACATCCCTCTGGTCAATCTTGCTAACCTCTTGTTTCATTATGGTCTTCACTCGGATGCCAGCAGGCTCCTGCTCAAGGCTTTGGCCATCAATGCCTCTGAGGTAAGATGATGGGGTTTGTGTTGACTCAGCAGTGAATGTGTTTTCCCTCATTATTTTCTAAATACACGTTACTTGTGTTTACCTGTGCATGCAGTTCATCTTCCAGCTTGTGATTTGCAGTGGATGTTAATTTTCATATAAATTCATGACTGCACCAGGGGTGATGCTGACTGTTGAGAGTACAAACATCTAGAGAAGTTCTTTTAAATCAGTGACACGCTTTTGGCCTCCCAAAACCTGTATTATCAACAGCACCTCCAAGAAATTTATTCCAAGAGTTTGGCAACATTTTAACCTAAAACATAGATCTATCAAGCTGTCAGCATTGTATCTTGATTCTTAAAACCCTTAGTGTGTATGCCATGAAGATCTTTGACTTTATGGACATCTTTCTGTGACCCTTGACTTTTTATCTGTACACTTTTATTTGTCCCTAGATTTTGTCTATATACATAGAGGAAAACCTCTTCTAGTTATTTGGTGGCTCTACTTCCAACCATAGATTCAAACTAGGTGAACAGGAGCATGATAAATGTTCTGTAGGTTGTCACCTATGTCATATAGACAGTTTCTGTATAAGCTGTTTGAACTACTGGACTGGCTAGAACAGTTGTGAAAAGAAAGGGGAAGGGAGTGGCATAGCAGGGAGCACCTTTACTCTAGCAGATAATTTTGATCTTACATTTGAGATGCTTCAGTGAAGTTCAAGTGACTTCTTTCCTGTGCTTTTACCGCTGTAGTTAGATTAAGAGAGTTTAAACCTGCCAAGCCATCACTCACATAGCACATTAAAAAGCTAAAACAAGGATAAGCTTATTTAATGTAGCATTCAGAAACATTTGTTGGAAAAAGTGTTGGAAGGGAATGTTGTCCATTTGGGTGGCAGGTAGGAATGCAAAAAGAAACTTAAGAAGTGTACTTGAATGATGTGCCTTAACAATAACACTTGAAAACACAATCTTGGAGGGGAGGAGCCTAGGAATCTTTAGGACCATGCTATGTGAGTAGGGCTTCTCTTAAAAAATACTTGCAAATCCTGCCTCATTACAGTAATGCGTACTCCTGGTTTTTTTCAGATGTACTCAGTCCTATTGTACCAGAAAAGGTAGCAGGAGGCATTGTACTTGAGTGGTATTTCATGGAATATAATGGAAAGTAAATACAAATTAAAATTAATTGCAGCTACTGGGAGTAAAAGATGTGCTCCATCAGCAATAGCAGCTAAAAAAAGAAAAAATCCTGTTGCTCAGCTTGCACCGTTTTCTAAATGCAGTTTAGTAATACAAGCTGAGTTGGAGAAGTCTTCAGCTACTGCTGTCTTCACATTTGTAAATAATCAATGTTAAAAACTATTTCAGTGGGGAAAAACAACTGCTAAGTTACAATGCTACAGTCTTTATTCTAGCAGCATACTGTTAATTGCAGCAAATTACTTTGTCCAAGTGAAAGACTTTTCAGTCAACCAATAAATGTAACGCTTTGCTATGTGCTTGTATTAAAGTGTTGAGTTCTACGCAGTTAAAAAGGTGTTTATAATCTTTACTTTTCGAAAAGAAATACATACTTTAGGGATAGTAGCCAAAAGCAATAGACAAAAATACTGTTTTACAAAGAATTGAAAGCCATGAATATGTACCCCTAGGCCAGTGTGACTTTGGTGCTTCCAGTAACTTATCTTTGATGAGGTAAACCTGAACACTCTTGGCAAATACAATGCATCTGTCCTGCTAGAACACTAGTGATATTTTTACTTTTTTTTGTGGACTTCTGAGGATTCTTAAATTGTCTTTATGCATTTCCATTTAGTCCTTTGGTGTTCTCTGCAGTAAGCATTATATTTCTGATGGTTATAAGTAAGTAGTTAACGCTTCATTTCAGTTTGTGTGTATTTAACAGATGTTTTTGTTATTGTAGAAAGATGGAACTCCTAACACAGCCCAATGTCAAAACAGCTTTTGGTTACCACTAATGCATCAAGCTGTTAGTTCTCCATTGTAAGAATAGACAGTGCCTGTTTAAGAAGTTTTCTAAATTCTTTCCCAGCAAATTTGGGAGGGTGTGACTTGACAAGGGTTTTTCCTAGTTGGCTTCAATCTTAAGCAGTGAACATGCTTATGCTGCAGTGTGTTGCTTTTCTCTTCACAGCCCCTGACTTTTCTGAGCCTAGGAAACGCATACCTGGCTCAGAACAACATTAGTGGAGCACTGCAGGCCTTCAGGCATGCACTGGATTTGACAACCAAATGCTTGGAGTGTGAAAGCAGCCTGAAGATGATCCGTTGTTTGCAGTTTTATCCTTTCCTGTACAACATCACCTCTTCTGTGTGCAGTGGTAAGCAACTGCTGAAAGATGGACCACAAGTCAAATAATGTCTGTCTACCTTGGGTGCTGGAGATTTTTTTTTTCCCCCCAAGTTTCCACCCTTTTGCTTTACAGTGCTTTCTATCTTTAAAGGATCAAGGTTGAGACATTGCTGTTAATGGAAAAGTTACAGTCCATTAAATAATTACTTGAGGATGACTTATTGAATATCTAGTGGGCTTCTACTGAGTGCAAATTACTTCCTGACTGTCAGTAAGGAAGTGCCTTAACAGCACCACCTCTCGTACTGGTAGAGAGGAATGCTGGATTCAATATTAATGGAAGTGCACATCCACTGCTAGGCTGCTCAACAGCCCCTTTGTACATCCCTTCATGTTTTACAGTCCGCTGGATTTGTTTCCTTAAAGCTGAAGAATTAGATAAAGAGCAGTTTAGTTTTAATTCATATCCCTTCAGTGTACTCAGTACTTTGGTTGTCATTTTCTAGAGTTCAGTCTTCAAGGAATAGACTGTCTTATGTCAGCATTATATTATTTGAATGAGACCTGAGATCACTGATCTTAACACCCCAAAAATCTGTATGAATGGCTTAGACTCTCTCCCCCCCAAAAAATTTAAAGATTTTCAATGGAATTATTTATTGTCATTTTTTTAAAAAATAGCTTTTGAAGATGAATTCTTCCACCTTATTCAATCCCACTGAATATTTTCATTACTTTGTCTGTACTTGAATATGGCCAGTATGATACTCATGCATAGTCTTGAAGATGATTTATTAATATATTTTTCTAATCTCTTCTGTCTCAAATTGTCATTAAGGTATCTTTCCATCTAATAATTTCTTTATTTTCAAGTGTAAACCTCACCAGAGAAATGCTTGTGATTTTAGCATTGCTAGGACTTCCTCTGAGGGTTTTTTAAAATTCCTTTTCCAGTGAAAAGACAGGAAGAAACCTCCTCTGATTTAGCATCTAGAATTGTGCTGAGCACAGACTGGAGGCCTATCTCTTGGTACAGTATGGCTGATGCCATGATAGCTGAAATTCCAGGACTATGCCATTAAAATAATACTACTTTTTATGGCCCTGTGCATTTTGCTGTGACTGAGAGCCATCAGATGTGCAGAGAAATGAATGCTGTTTGGCTGAGTGGGCTGTAGTGAGTGGTGTAGCAGCCCAACTGATGGATCTCTTGCTGGTATCCATAATGTCAACTCCTATGCTGGTACCTCACAATGAATCTCAACTTCAAATTGCACTGCTTAGAAAATCCTAGGAGATACTGTAAGCAGTAATGGAACTTGCATGTTTCATCACATGAGATACTGTTCTAAAACAAAAAACAATGTTTGTTTGCTTAAGGATTTTTAAATGTCTGTAACTCACATGGTTAAAATTATTCTAGTCAAACCTTAGTCATAGCTACTCTATTTTGAAGTTAAGCAAAAAGCAATTTAAAAGTACATTCACAGAAACAGTGATAAGTAGTGGCTGTGTCTGAACTTCGGAGTTATCTTTTCAATCTTTTGTTTTATATGCTGTTCTTCCTTAAACTCGTCGTAATGGAGTTTGGTTGATTCTTGGCTTCTGCTTGCATTGGTTCCTGATCTCAGATGTTCATTTTGAGGTCAGCTCTTACAGCATATGCTGTATAGGAAGTTTGTGTTTCTTGAATATAAGGGAAAAGCCCATCTCAAAAGTGCTTAAGAGAAAAGTGTCATTTTTTTTGCCAGCTTGGCCACTGGTTAGCAAAGTAAGCATGAATGTATTCATCTAGTACATTGGAACTGGGTTTTGATCAATAAGGAATTTATACAGCTGCTAAATCAACAGGGAGCTGAATATGCCTTAGCCTTAGCTGAATATGCCTGTGCTCATTAAATTTCAGTATTCTGTTATTTAAGTATCTTGCTCTGTATTTATTTACCTTTTTCTAGGATCCTTCTTGTCTTAATATTTGTTTTTTATTTTTATTTACAATATCTTTTAGGTCATCTTTTGTTTTAGTGCAAGAAACCTGAAAATATAAACCTGACAAATACCATAAATATTCTTTGTACATTCTTGTGCAGAGTGTAAAACAAACATACTGATTAATGGAGCCTTTATGATGATTTGTGGTTTAAGTCCAGACTCAAAATTTTAAAATGGAAAGATAGATTTACCTATCTTATCTGCATGAAGTTTGGGGAAAATATTTTTTTCTGTAAACTTCAACTGACTCGAGGAACTTTGAGGGGCTGTATGACATTTCAGAATTTCAGTAGTGCATACTCAGAAGTCGTATTTTCCACTTAAGTGTCCTGAAATTTTGGGAGTCCTCTGTTGATCCTTCAGTCCAAGGAAAACAGTTGAAAACAGATTATTATTCACTTGATGGCATGTCATAAAGTATTTGTATCCTTTGAGATCAAAACCTTGTGCTGAGAAATTTGCCAAGAATTTGGAATGTCAGATGTTCCTCTGGTTTAATATCTTGTTTTGATGAGCATTCTTTCAGTATTTCTGAAAGTAACAGCAGGAGACTTCCTGTGCTTTGGGTTGTAGGCCCATGTGATAGCTGTGTTTTTGCTTCGCCTGTCAAAAGCCTCTGTTCATGAAAACTGAACTAAGTAGCGAGACACGGAATTCCTTGCTCTGCTGCCGTGAGCCATCGGCAGAATCCAGCAAATGGTCAGTGGGAATTACATGCTAGCATGAGATGAAATATGGGATCAAAAATCTGAACTCCATGGCCTGATTTTTGATTACATTATGTGCTTGGTGTTTATTTCAAATAAGTGAAATAGGCATTTTCTCAAGCATGTTGGGACGTTTGCTGTTAGCACAGGACTTTAGAAGTGCGACACACTAATGCTGAGTTTTTGGATGCTTGCTTGTATGTTCCTGTCTGTATTGCTGCCTAGTACTTTTTTTAGTAACTTACTTCTGGTATAGATAGTTTATATTTCAAACCCAAGTCACTTTATGCACATGAGAATGAGATTTAAAAAATCTCAGACCAACACCTTTCTATTTAACTTTTGCCTCCTGTATTGAAATTTATAGAAATTGTTTTTTTCATTGTAAAAGAGTTTAAAAATCTGCAGAGGTTTTTGATGAGGTTTTTTCTTATGGAGGATGTGTATGAAGTGTCCAAAGTTATTCCAACTCTCTCATTTGTAACATGTATTTTAGACAGCTGCAGGAGTTCAGGCAGTTGCATCTAATACAGATGCTATACAGCAAGAGCCCACACAGTGCCTTATTCCCAAATACCTGAAAAAATGGTTGGAAGATTTCATTCTTCCAGCATTGTACTGTGGTGATCCTTCCAGAGGTGACTTGGCAGTGTTAAGGGTGTTGATACATCAGCTGTTAGGTTACGGGTGAGTCAGTTCCTGAAGCATTTTAAGAGACTTTGTGTTGCTTGATAACTTCAGCAGCTATGTCTGACACACAGCTAACAGGACCAAGAGATGTGTGCTAACAAGTATAAAAAAAGTTAATGAGGAAAACAGGGTCAGCTCTCAAAGTGCAGAAATGAAATAGTTGGGATGCTTATTAAACTTGTAGAGAAAGTATCAAAATTATGTTGTCTGATTGGTTCGTTGCTGAGATTTGTCTTGCACGCTTTACGGCTTAAAATATTGCAACTAGCTTTTATCAGGTATTAAAGTCTGTAGAGGACTATCCAATATGGGATTGTTCCTGTGGCACTTCACTGGCTGATGTAAACATTCAGAATGTTGCCAATCCATATTAAAAAGGTTACAGAATACGAGGACAATATTTTTAGAGTGGTGGTTAGCTGGCCATTGAAACATGCTGATTTGTTAATTGCTGTTGGATAAGACTTTTCTCTCTATGTGTAAACAGAATTGTTGCTTGAGCAAACAGAAGTCATTTGTACTCGTAATATTTTTATCTGACTGAGCATCTACCTCTGACTCTCTGTTCTATTTGGTTATGAAGTGATGCACTTCACATTCTTTTAGGCAAGGCCAAAATTCAAAACATGCTGTTCAAAACATGAAACGTAACTTGTTTCAAGCTTCCAGTTTAAGTGTCGCTGTCTTACATCCTTGGCAGGATAGTGCTTTTACAAAAGCCTTTGTGCTGATCTGTGGAAGGTCAAGGGAGTATGAGTTCGCTATGAATGTATGTGCTTGCCACCAAGAAACCTGAATCCTCGTCTGTCATAGAGGGAGTGTTTGTGAAAAGCAGTTCATACTTCTTCCTTAGAGTTCTGTAATGTGGATCTGCTTTAGGTGCGGCTTTACTGCCCTCTTGTGGTCCCAGCACTCTGTGCCACATGAAATCAAAACTCCTGGTTTATTCTATTTCCCCTTAAAATAAAACACGAGAAAGGTACTTCAGCTTATATGTGTATGGATTTCCCTTTGTGCCCCAGCACTTAGGTTCTTAACAAGTTAAAGTAAGTTAAAGTTAATAAGCTTATACCTTTAAGCAAATTGACCTAAGGGGGAGAGATTGACCTGAAAGGAGAGTCTCTGCTTGAAACTCTAATAGCAAGCTTATGACACATTAAATAACTTGCTTGAACCAACATCCCAGTTTAAGCCTCTGATACTAGTTTGACAGCTGCAATCACCTTAACCCCCTTTGATGGTTTGAGATACACAAACGTTAAGCAAAAGCATCATATCATATTTTCTTTACAATAGCGTGATAAAGTTACAGGGATGTGAAATAATTTTTAAATGCACCTTTCATTTAACTCAGTTATTCCCTACCAGTTGTGACTGACTTGATAGTCCCAAAAACAAACTGCTAAATTTTTGTTCCGTTTCCTATATTATGTCCTTTTAGACATTTTTATCATGAAAGTAATTGCCTCCTTCTCAAGCTGCTGTATCTTGTTCATCCAAGGAATGCTTACCACTTAGAGTGTTAATGGTGTTACATTAATGTTAATGGAATAAACATCTCCTAAGATGTTTACTCTTGGAACAAAGGGTATTGAGCTTAGCTCAGAATTTAATGGTGTTTAATTGAAGTTGAAGCAAAAGGCCAGAATCTATACCAATTATATGGGAACTGAGTACTTCTGCATTGTTTAAAATTCATCTTTATCTCACCTTGATTTGCATATTGACAGAATTCATCAGTGCTCCTGAGCCTTATTGAGAATACTGCATATATTAGTGCTCTTTCTTATCTTTGAATTTGGTGGGATCTATGGTCATTTGTTTCTCTGTTGCTTTTACTCTCCCTTTTGCTTTATGGTTAAGTTAATCTGTATGAACAGAAGAGTCAACAGCAGTAGGATTTTTAAACAACAAGCAGAATTCTATGAAGCACATGAACAGCTTGTCCGAGCTCTCAGAAACACATCATGGCAATAATTTGCCTTGGTCATTTAGCAGTAGCATAGAGACAGTGGATTCTGTGTGAAACAGTGGCAGTTCTAAGATCATTGTTATCCTTTGAAGTTAAATACTCAGTTGCGTATTGCTGCACTGTACCTGCACAGGAGTGCACCCATGTGCCTGTTCACCCTTCAGGTTCCTCCTGGAATCTGAAAATCAAGCTGGATTCTTTCTCCCTCTTGCAGGGAAGATTGTACAGTGGCTGTCCATCTGAAAGATCTGGTGGGTGCCATGCAGGAGGTAGTCTAGGTCACTTTATTTGTGCTCTGTTTTGCTAAAGGAGTAAGAGGAGGTTACATTGTACTTGTGTAGAGTGAAAACATCTTGCAGAATGCAGGCTGCAGGGAAATATGGAGAATGAGGTCTGCTTTTTGTCCTGGTGGAAGCCAATGTCCCTGGGGAAGTGAGGGTATCGGGAAATGTCAGATGTGCTTCTGTGTGGAAGAGCTTGGAGAAATCTATGTGAGAATAATGGGACCCAGTTATTTTGGTTTTGTGCTACTGTTTCTGCAGCACTAGCCCATTAAGGGAAGAAACAGTTCCCAAAGTCCACTTTTGCTGCAGTAATCGTAGAATATTAGTGATGTGGTCATGAAGATAGTTGACCAGATGCCAGGCTTCTTGGTATTTTTCACTCCTTGGAGCCTGATTTATAAATCATACTATTCCCTGAAAAGTCTTCATTTTCACGTCTCTTGAGTGGCTGAAGGAAGTTGAAGGTGAATGACCTTGCCCTAATACTACCATGACAAGCTCACTTTGAAACCTGTCTTTCCATGTATTTTGCTTGTCAAAGCTATATGAAAGATGTATAGATTGAGATTCTTAAATTGAAAAATGAATGCCACTATGTTAAACGTGGCATTTTTAGCTACACCAATATCCAAAGGCTGTATATCCACTGATTATGCACATTGCTTCCAAGCTGCTGCTTGCTGGAAAGCCATTAAGAATCTTAAAGGTTTCTGTAAACAATGCGTGATTCCTTAAGTATATCTCTGTTGCTCAAATGTCATTCTCTTTTGCATGTGTTAAATATGCTAATGAATGAGTTTGTTTTGCAGCTTCTTTCATCACGCAAAGTATGTCTTGCTATCCTACGTACGTGGCCGGCTTATTTCCTGCATGGCAGTGTACCTGACAGCTTCTCCCAACAGTCATCAGACTCACTTTGCATCATGCTCTTGTGATATTTAGTGTTCTCTATCCATTCTGTCTTTCCCAAGATCAGAAGATCATTGGCTAGCAGAGGAGGGAGGAGAAAATCATGGCCTCAGCTGCTGGAATAACTGAGGAAATGAGAATTGCACTGTGGAATGGGATTTAGAATTTAGGAGAATTCAATGAGAGTTTACTGAAAATTATTCAGTATGAAGAAAAAGCAGTACAGTATTTAAATATATGACATTTCACATTTTTGTCTGCCTTTACAGTGCAAAAGATTCTTCTTCATGTGTTACCTGGCTCTTTCCTCTACTTGAGCAATAGCTGCATGCTCATGTAGGAGGAGGACAATCGTCAGACACTGCTCAAAGGGAAAAGATTCTCTCTCCAACTAATTTTTCAGAAGTTCATCCCTTCAGTTAACAGATGTATTAACATTTCTCTGCAATGTGTGTGGTGCTCTTCTGTGACAAGAACGTAGAGAAACTTAGAAATTTCTAACTGTGTCTTCCTCTCTGTTGGAGAGGCTGTCTTTGCCAGTGGCAGTTACTTACATGCAGCTACTACAATTTCTTACTGAACCTCAATTGGATGAACCACCTAGACCTGCACATATTAAAAAAGTTCCAACAACTGCATAAGTTCAACAGCCTTTTTAGGAGGGATAGTAATTCTCCAGCTACATCTGCAGAGAGATGTAGTTTCACAAACATGTTCATAGTTGAGCTGTACACGCTGAATAAGTGAGTTGGTTTAAAGCATGTTTGGAAAAGAATATGTGGTCCCCTCATTTGGGAAAAGTGACAGTGTGTAGTTTAGTGTCACTTGAAGGCTGTATTCACTTGGCTGAAATCTGAGAACCAGTACAGTGATGATGTGTGGCCTCTGTAATGAGTCATGTGGAGGTTGTCTCAAAGCGGCATGCAATGCCATGTGCTCAGATTAAAATGAGCACTGCACGCTGAGCCATGGAGCGCCAGGCACTTAACTACCCCGATCTATCTGCTTTATTGATTTGTTTTTTTCCTTTTAAGGTTGGTTGCCTGGTTCATGTGAGTTTGTATTGTGCTCTGACTGTCCTCAAAGCATTAAATCTATCATCTGCTCTGGCTACTAGAGACTGAAACTAGGACAGTTCAGCATTTCCCTAGAGGAAGAGGATGAAGCTTCTTGAATGTAACTGTTTTGGGGAGAAGGGACATTCTTTCAAAACTTTTTATCTTTCTGTAATAACTATTCTCTTGTACTCTTCTGCCAGTGTGAGAAGAGTGATTTCTTGTTGAATTCTAACCTAGAGTGGTTGGCAGTATTCTTGTCAAACATAACCTTCTGCAGGTATTCCTTACTTACGAAAACGTTAATCTCGATCTTCACAACCATCAACACCAGGATTTTTTTTTTTATTCTATTTACAGCAACAGTTCTGCTTTTTAATGGATTTGTGTAGAATGTGCCTTGTCCGGCAAACTGTCAAGCACTTAAAAGCTCTCTCAGATTAGCAAGGGACAGGTCTACCTGGACAGTTAATACTGGCTTGCTGTTTGTGTCAGTACCTGTGTATGATGTCCAGTTAGTAGGAGCAGATGCATGGATATCTCTTCCAAACAAATCTAGAAATTCTCATGGATCAAGTCTGACTGTGAATCTGTTCTTGCTGAGCCGTATAACCTAGTGAAGAGATAACACAGATAAACATAAATACAGCCTATCAAAGTAGTTTCTCAGAATAAAAAACATGTCATCAGGTCTCTGTGGTATATCATTTAAATTCCAGTATATGGTGTAAACCTTACAAAGTGGTAATTAAGACACATGATGCCTTTCCTTGGCTTTGGCGTTTCAACCTCATGCATTCAGAGAAATGGGAAGCTAACAGTAATCCATAGTGGAGTTACTAACTCTTGTAGAGTTCAACTATATGGTGCCATTTCTCAATAGAGATTACTGTAGTACTTCAAGTTCTTTTTTGACCTGAGTTCTTAGGATCTAAGAAATATGTGATGTTTAGATTAACAGATATGTGGAAAATAGGAAAGATTAGAGCAAAAAATGCAGGCCACTGTAGGCTTTGCTTATGGTAGTGATACTTAAATTGAGAATTGGCTTTGGCTTAGTCATACACAGATTTCAGAATTGTGTTGTATATGGAGATATAAATATTAGTCATTTAGTACTCATAGCAAGCCTTGTATTAGGATCTACTGTGGGTGAATATTTATTGTTAAGAAGTTCTTAAGTACAGGAATTTCACAATTATAAGCCGCACCTGATTATAAGCCGCAAATCCGGGTAGCCGGGTAGAGCACAGGATTTGTCCATATATAAGCCACGCCCCAATATAAACCGCACTTTTTTTAAATTTTTTTTTTTAAGCGAGTATCCATGTGCAACAAAGTAACGAATTAGTAACAGAATCGAGCCAGCTGGGTTTGGTGTCAGGTGCTCAAGTTGCAACAGTTTCCATAGACCAGAGAAGCCTTTAAAGGCAGCCCCAGGCATACGCCCCGGCCGGCTCTCACTTCTGGGTTGGCATTTCACTGGGATTTGTCCATAAATAAGCTGCACCTGATGATTAGCCACACTACTGGGGTAGGCTGGATTCTTCAGTGAAAAAGGTGCGGCTTATAATCGTGAAATTACTGTAAGTATTTTCTTATCTACAGTAAAAAAGTCTGGCCCAAGGAGAAGTCACTGAGGACAGGCCTTTGTCTTCAGAACTTTTATGTGCTTATTTCTTTTGCTTTTTTTTCTCTCCCCTAAAACAAACAAGAAGAAAAAATCATTACCCTTGAGGCACAGACTGAAATCAGACTAGAAGGGTACTTACCTTTCCTGCTGTATACATAGAAACAGGATCCTCTGCAAGGGATATTTTCTAGTCATCTTTTATTCACTGACAGGATTGGGGGTGGGGTACATTTTAGATGTTTAGATGTTTCTGTGTTTTAGGCCCTATTCCTGCCATTATAGAGTAAGTTTCTGCTTCTAGATGTGCATCATGAAAAAAAATAGGCAGCTATTTTAGTGGGTAGAGAGGAAGGAGGAGACTGAAGGCTTTAGGTAGTCAATCTCTTTGATTTTCCCTTCCCTGTTGCTGGAAGGAAGGGTGACATTTTCTATTCTGTTACAGAGTAGCCTGCTGAATTCTTCAGGATATTTTACATGCATGTCCCTTTTTAAACAGCATGATGTTCTATTTTAAATAGGTTTGTCTTTCTCATTAATTTTTTCCCATATTTTATTTATCACTGCTATATATTTCATAAGGAGAAGTTTTGTATCTGTTCATCAGGGACTGGTCTGTTACACAGGGGTGTGAGGTATTTCTGTCAATGTGATTAAGAAATGTGGGTATATATTATTGGCATTTGTATGTTTTGAAAGGTTTAATCAGAACTGCTGTGATGAGACAAATAGATAACCTTTAAATGTATAACTAAGCTAATTTAGAGGCAGGTCTTTTGTTATAAATCAGATTTTAGAACTTCCTACAAGTGAGCAGTTTTATCCTATAAACCTCTTAACTGGGAAACTGTTTTTGCAATAAATAATAAAAAAGAACTTCTGTATACTTTGTTTTGTGTGCTTTGGTCTAAATTTTGATGGCATAAATTATCATCCTGTTTTTTACTATGCATCAAATGAAGGGTTTTTATGTAGTGTTTTCTTTGACTGTTCCTTTTTGAGCACACCTCTCATCATCTTTGAAGAAGGGCAACTGGCTATTAAAGGGAGGAATTTATGAAAATCAGCATTTAAAAATACTTCATTTTGCTTTTCATTATTTGTTTTCAGTACTTCACTTTTTCAATCAACAGTTTGTCCTGTCCTTTGAAAATGTTTGTTTTTGTTCTGTAAATTCTGGCTTTTCAAAGGAGGCTTTATATAAAAGGCAAAAGCTAAAAATTAACAAGTAGTGTTTGTGTGTAAGGAGAAAACACATTAAAAGCCTAGTTCAGGATTTGGGCACTACTCATTGTTTTCTGGTACCCATACAGCTACTTGTTTTCATCAGAGTGGGAACTTACTACAGTCTGTCTTTTGTTATCCAGAATTGATTATATGATTATATGTGGGTAGTAGATACATCTTTTTAGTGGTTTATCTAATAAACAACTGTAAAAGGCACTGTGGTGTTAGTGTTCTGGAGCTGAGTCGTGCATGGCTGAAATCAGCAGTGATACTGTTGGGTTCAGAGGGAGCAAGACTGGCCGCTGCTTGGGCTGATTGCTTTTCAAGCCAGCAGCAAGGATATGAAGTGTTTTATGCTTCTGCAGATGTAGTTGTCCATCTGCTTTGTATCCTTCCTGTGTCCTGTAGTGCACAGTGGATATGTGGTAGATCTGGTGTGTTTCTCTTGAGCTAAATACAGACCTACCAACATTCACAGGTCAGTATTGCACAGCCAGCTAATTCTAATTAAAACTTGTCGTTTTCTTCTCCTTTTACTTACCTGCTCTATCACTTTGGTGATCGTTTTTCACTAAAAGTTAACTAGAAATTCTTCTGTAATTTTTATATGCTTGTGTGTGTAGAAAGTAACAAATTCTTTGGCATTGCTTCTGGAGTTTTATTGCAGCACTCTTGTACAGTTTGGCAGATATGACCTGTGACCTTTCTGTAACGTTTTTGATGGCAGTCCTGTTCAGTCCTAAGTGTTCTGCAGTTTCTGCTTTCAGAGCTCAATCATGGGATTAATTTTAAAGTATAAATATGTATTCTTTTTATGAAAACAGTAGGAAAAAGACTAATTTTAGCTCATAATCTAAATAGAACCATGTTAATTTATGATTCAGGTAAGCAGAGCAGCAATAGCTGCTAAAGATAGGTCTCTTCTGTAGTTACTGCTCATCCTATTGCTTTTAAAACTCACCTCAAAATAAGTGAGTTGGATTTTTTTCCCTTAGCAAATGCTTTGCAATCAAATAGATGTTCATATGTGATTGGAATAACATGGTTGCTGTTAATGTGTCAGAGGATCTTTAGGAAATTACCATGTTCACCTTGAAAGATCAAGGTAATTAGAGTATGCAGTGTGTTAATCACTAGTGTTAACGTTGCCATGAAAGTCAAAGTTCATGTTTTTATGTTGTCTATAGGCTGGTCTCCCAAACAGCACTTCCTGTGATACTTCCTGGCTTGTTAATGGTTGCAACAAAGTCACTGTGGTGCAGAAAGTAAGACAGTTCTTAAGGTGCTCATTTAGCTCAGATATTGATGACTGAGATCCCAATAGTTCTAGATGCACAAAAGGTTCTGGTAGGTGAATTCTCTAATTCTAGATTATTTTTGTAAACCCTGGGAAATTATATTGCCTGCGACATGAAGTACTGAACAAAACTGGTTCTATAAAAGTGATGGGTGATGATGTGCTGGGTTTCAATTTAATTTCTGTAATGAATATATTTTAGCCTAATCGTAAATCTACAACGTTAGTCAAGTAGTGAGCACACCCAAATTTTTCATGTGACCTCTGAGCAGCATCATTGCCCATTCTTATATGTGAAGTGGTAATACACCACCTCCTTTTATTTAAGTGTCTCTGCATCTGTGTAAGGAGTGACTAGCAAAAGTAAAGAGAAAACTCTTCATTGATGCACTACTGCTGACATGTCTGTAGATGAGACTTCATCTCCATGCAGGGATTGAAACTTATTTCCATTGAGCTCAGTGATATGTCATTCCTGCTGTAAAAAGAAAAGAAAAAAGACCTATCTTTACTGAATTTCACTGTGGGGAATACAAGTTTTAAGCATTCATAAAAATAAGTATGGAGTTAATAACTCCTGTTAGCAGCTTGGTTTCAGTTTGTTCTGTACTCTGACAACTCAGGTATTAGAATGACTTACATCTGTATTAAGCACAGTTCTCTCTTGGCTGTGTTTACCCATAAAGAGGCAAATCACTTAGGTGACACACATCTCCTGATAACGTGCATTTTGCCTAACCTAATGTAAGTCACTGGCTACAGCAACAGCCCTTGACTTTTGTAATAATTCAGGAGATAATGTGACTCTGTTTATTCCAAATGGTAGTGGGGGTGGAAATCAGTACCTGAATTTAAAATGACTTGATTTTTAGTTCTGAGGCATTATTCTGCCATTGTAATTTCTAAATATGTACCAAAAAATTTTTAAGGGAGCTAGTCTGTACAACATTAGAAGTTAGGACCCTATAATTTTTGTAAACCAAGGATGCTGGAGTTAGAAATGTCATATTTTGCAGGTTCTGCACTGACAAAGAACTAAATGTCAGTAAAAATTTTGTGCTGACCAAAAACACTTGGAGATAACTTTACTTTTTATTTCTAATGCCGTTGATTGCACCAAATCATGTATCTTTAGTTGGTATATAGGAATCAAACAGTGAAAATATTTAATGAGGTCTCATACTCTGTGCCAGAGAGAACCACAAGAAACAAACAGCTACAGTGGCAGTTAATTTACATTTTTAGAACAATCAATGCCCAATTTAATGGTGAGGTTTGATTACTTTGAAGACTTTATCGAGGTGCAGCACTTCCTCATGATACTCTGGGGGTATTGTTTGTTCATCTTTCCTCTTTTCTGTACTTCCCATGTTTCTTTCCTTAGGTGAATGGCTTTCAATCTAAGCATCAGGGATCACCCAAATTAACAGAAATTTGCTCTTAGACCAAAAAAAAAAAAACAAACAAACAAAAAAACAAACAAAAACTCATCGCACCAGAAAAGCTCATATGTAATGAGGAAAGCTGATAATGGTTTCCAGATGTGACTTTCCTGAGAAATGTGGCGACATCAAATATGGTTCAGAATAAGTATTTGTCACCCATACATAGATGGAGCAAGTCGTAAACTTCAGTTACTGTATTGCTTCTCCCTCCTAATATTTCTCCTTCCTTGTGTCAGATGTCAACACTTTGGGTGCCTTCCTCCTCATGGCAAGTGGATTTCTGCTTAAGAGTTCAGAATCACCCCATTTCTTTCTAAAGAACTTGAGCCTGACTTTTTGTCTGGGATTTTTTTGCCCTACCAGCTGCAGTAGTTACCACAGCTTCAGTGGACATTTGAGAAGGGTCTTGAAAATCATGAAGGTGGATGGTATTAAATGGGATGGATAATCTAGCAAGTCTTTCCTATATTTAAAGTTTGATTTGTGATAATGTTTTCTAACTGTGTTCACATTGGCCAAAAAAATTACGAGTTGTAACAATATGGGAATAGAGTGCTTTAATATGCAGTACTGTGGTCTGCTTTTAATCTCTTAGTTCTCAGTGCTTCGATTTAGAGTTTGTATTTGCTTTTTTCTCCAGAGGATTTCCTTTGTAAATTAAGAACTACTCTGTAGGCTTTTTCTGCCTGTGCATTAACTTGGTAGAGACTATTAGTGTTATTTGCATCACTTAAATAAAGGCCCAGACACTTGTTTGTCTCATCACTGTGATGTTTGTTTCACTGGCCAGGTCTCATAATACATATGGTAAGGCAGACTCTGATCCACTTCCCTCTGAGCTATATTAGCTCTACAGAATCAATGGGAAGAGTGGTAACAACTGCATGAGCAAAAAAGTGATCCTTCATTAGTAAATTTTTAGGATGGAGTAGGCTGAACTTACCAAGTTCAGTGTAGAAATTGTAGATTTGCAAGTTTTGTGATATCACTGTGTCAGGACTTTACACCTAAT
Organism: Sialia sialis; assembly: GCA_009812075.1. Taxonomy (NCBI): domain Eukaryota; kingdom Metazoa; phylum Chordata; class Aves; order Passeriformes; family Turdidae; genus Sialia; species Sialia sialis. The sequence continues at coordinate 26,357,491 of VRYO01001269.1, read as the reverse complement.
ACTCAGATGTGGAGATTTAGACAGCCAGAATATATATGAAATATTAATAATAAGTAGCTGAGCATTTGTAGGTCAGAAGTCACTTTTGTCCTTCACATAACAAAGGTGCTGTAAGTATTGCAGTGATACAGCCAAAGTTCTACAGACAGAGGATGTGCCTGGAGTTTGGGGCTGTGTTGTTCCCTTGCTGGTCTCACACTCTTCCCCACTGAACTTCCTGCTGGATTTCAGCATCTGCCTGACTGGAGCTATGACATTCTGTAATGTTTCAGTACCACTAGCTTCATAGTTCACTCACTAGAGATCTTCAACTTCCATTGGTTTTTCAGTTAGCATTTTTGTATACAGCAACATCAGACAACTGAAAGCAGCAATTTGAAAAAAATAGGTCATTCGGGTTTCTATATATAGCAGCTCTCAGATCCCAAGAAAGCTAGCACAGTCATTTAGTCTGTTTTTAGCTGTTAGTGTTTGTAAATTAATATTAACAGAGTTGGCGTTAAGTAGAATTTTAAGTGCTATGATTTCTTTGCCATGATTTCTTTTTTTCCTTCTGTTTGCACTTTCCAGCTTTTAAAATTATTGTTGGCATTTTTATTTCAATTAAAAATAGTTGTCTGGGTTTGAGCCCCTTTGCCTCTTTCTTGATGCTAATGATGAGTGGATCTTCAAGAAAGGAAATTATGATCATCACATTACTGAGCAGCACCTGACTTTTATTGAAATCAGGCTGGGTTGATGTCAGGTGGGAGCAGCTTAAATGTTCTGTGTTCACCATTTCTTGTAACTAAACATAAGGCTCCCCATATATTGAAGTGATTGGTTGTTGGTTTGGTTTTTTTTATATGAAGCCCATTAAGTTTTTATTGGCAGATGGGCAAAGGATTGAAGAAAGAATCAATGACTGATAGAGTAGGAAAGGCTACTATAACTGTATGGTAGATACCAAGAGAGTTTATGAAGTTAACGACTTTTTCATACATTTCCTCATACCATTGTTTGTCTTGCATACAGCTGAAAAAGTAGGACAAGAAATAGTTTTCCCAAAGGATCCATAAATCTAGTTGAATTTGTTTGATTTTGATCACTCACACACATACACAAAATAATGGTCTGTTTCTCCTCCAAAGATGACACCTGAGTGTTCCCAGGTGGAGAAGCAGAGAGCTAAAAGCTGGAATTTCACTTGGCAGAGAAGCAGTGGAACAGGTTACCCTTACATGAGAGTCAGAACCATCCTCTCTTCCCACTGGCCTGATAAAGGTGTAAAGCCTAGAATTATTCTTTTGTAATATAGGATCATTGTGTAAAGTAGAAAGGGGTTGCTGATCTCCTTTATTAACATTCCTGTTATTTTATGCTGCTGGTTGAAAAAAATAATGCTTCCCATAGGCATGGAGAAATACGATTTTAACTCAGAGAATGGGGAATGTACTTGAAAATCTAATGCATTTAATTTTTCTTTTATTCAGCTATGAGCTTCTTAATTCATTTGTCTGTGTATACTATTTTTACTCACAAGTGACTGAAATGAAGAAAGGATTTGAGAGCAGTAGCTGTGTACATGGAATATGTTTTTCTCAGTGGGGACGGGTTTCCTGTGTGATGAGACAAGTGCCCCCAGTCGATGTTTCAGCCCCGTAGCTGCTTCTTGGGGTTCAGGGCAGTTCCCAGCCTCTCACATGTGTGGAGAATGATGTCATTAGCTGTGTTCCCTAAGCACCTCTGCCCATGGAAAGTAATTAGTGCTAGAAAATCTGAGATCTGTAGTTAAAAATGTACTTACTATCAAAAGTATTGTTCCAAAGATGCAGGTGGCCACCCTTTAAACTGTTTGAATGCTTATGTGGCACTGAAGGATGCTCAAAGGCAACTGTTGCAAGTGTGCACTCTTTTGTTTCTGCTTATTACTGACTCTACCATGTTATTCTTAGATCTTTGCATTTGGTGGAATGTGAACTTGCAACCTGAGCACAAAATTATAGATGCTAAATTTTCAGCTGTGTAAACTTCTAATTTTTTGGTACATATTAATGCTCTTAGCTTTTGGCTTTCTGTTTCATGGGCTAATCATCCCAATGTGCTGTCTGTTGCTGGCTTAGAAGGTCAGTCTGGCATTCCCAGATCAGTCTGCCTTGGTCTTTTTTCTCTTGCATGTAAGCATGGGGACCACTGTGGTGTCTTAAGTGAAAGTTCATGTGGCAGGCAAACCTCATATGGTGCATTGTCACTAAAACATGTCTCGGGAGTGTTCACTGGAGTGGCTGTCAACCCATAGTAATTTCTCCTGTGCAACCTTCCCTTGAAAAGTAGCTGATTTTTCTTGCATTAGTAGCTCACGGCATATACCTAATAACGTAGTTTCCTGTAACTGTTTTACATAATCTCCCTTGTCAGTGGGCAGATCAGTTTTTTAATCACTGAATGGGGTTTCATACTTCATAGAATTATTCTTTTAATCCATAGATGAAAAACACAGAAAATCCACAGGAAATTAGAAGACGGTAGCTTCCACAATACAGCTTCTGCACTTGTATCCAGCTGGAGCTTTCTCTCATGGTATATCAGTACATTTCTCTTTTTCAGGCCACTGTCATGAGAAAAATCCAGATGGCAGTTATGGCAAGGAGAAATACTTTGACCACTATGAGTCAGCTACAGCAGTGACAGAAGGACACTCTAAGGGAGGTACAGAAGATCCAGAAGTCCTTACTCAGAGTTCAGCAAGGGATCCCTCCTTCTTGAGACTGGAAAGTAAGTCAGCCTTACAAAAACAATTCTGGCAAATGAAATGGTTTCTGGATTTTTCAGAAGAGCTGTCTATTTTCCACTTAGAAGTTTTGTTTTCCCCTCTTTGTCCATAAAGTAAATAGGAACTCATAAACTAGTTTCATTCTGTTCACTGTTCTTCTCCAAGCACAACAGGGATACTTATTTGCAGTGAGGAGGTCTGCACTGACTAGTTCTCTCTTTTCACAGTGTGCAATGAGTAGTCAGTGATACTTGGATTGTGCAAGTGGAAAAGTCAGGTCACAGAAAAAAAGATTATTTTTGTACAATTTGTGAAAGTAAGAGAAAATAATTTTTGAAGTTTTTTATGGTATTCCCTCTTAGACACAGTCACTGCAGAAAGCAACGGTTCAGAAGGAGTGGAGGGTTTAGAAGATGATCAGATGTCTGAAGAGATGCTGGCTTTGGTGGATGAGTTTGAAAATTCTTGGCCTCAGGAAGCTTTTGAAGGGGCACTGGAGGTAAAAGGTCGTCGGATGGACTTGCAGGGAATCCGGGTCCTGAAGAAGGGATCTCAGGATGGACTTTCTAGCTCCTGTTTTGGGGACTGTGGTGATGATGATGATGAAGCTGAATGGGTAAGTTTGAATGAGTTTACTTAAGTCTTCTACTAAATGTTGTAGCGAAGAGAGAGATGAGAACGATTCAAGGGGTTTAAAACACTGGGAGATACAGATCTGTGAATTTCCCCTATGAGTCTAAAAATTGTAGTCATTGATGGCAGGTGTGAAATGAACAAGTGGTTTCAATTCATCACCAACTTCTTGCTCATAGTTAAAAAATAAAAAAGATTTTAACCAAAAGTTCTGATTAGCATGAAAACACTGAAATCCCTCTTGTTGTTGTGTTACCAGTAAAATAGATAATGATAAATGCCTTTCAGTTCTCCAGCAGTTAAACTGATTTTCTCCAGTGTTTGAAGTCAGAAGTTGTATACTTGATTTGCATGGTGTGATACAGTGAAAGGAAAGGGAGCAGGCTTTAAGAATGAGTTAAGATGGGGAGGAAAGGAGAGAGACAAAAATCTCATCTGTAACATCTTTGGGCTAAAAAACAAGTAGTGCATTGGATCTGATAACAGTCATGATGTTTCTTACTGTTAACGTTGCTAATACTGTTCTTTTGGTAGATCACTTTTCAGGTCAAACGTTTAAAGAAGCCAAAAGCTGAAAGCTTGGATCTCCAGGAACCAGTTGGGAGAAATGTAGAAGAAGGGACTAATGCAGAAAATGAAAACTTTTACCAAACTGCTCTAGAGATCAGTGGACCAAAGATACCTTCTCCTGGACCAATAGGTAACCTGCTGCTTCTATACAAAGCCAATCATTTGCAGCTTTTGTATTACTATGGTTTATTTCCTTTGCAGCCTTTACATTACACTGGTTTATTGCTGAAAATAAGCATCACAAAAAGTACTTAGTGAAATGTCACTTCTAGATGAGCACATGGAAAAATAAGAAATCTTTCCCATCTGCACCTTCTTGATGAAGTGCAGCCTAACTTGATGTGTTGAATTAAAACTTTCTAGTTAAATTCTAAAATTTCTGGGAATGAGGTGATGAGAGTGGAGAATGAAAGAGGTAGATATTGTGAGTAGAAGTTGTAAGAGAGTGGGGGGACTTAGATGATCTCCTTTGATAAACTGAATGGATGGAGGAGTTAGTTTATCAGGATGCAGAGTAAGAGTTTGTACTGGCTTCTGGCTAAACATAAGACATACAACTCAAAAGAGAAAGCTAAAAGCTTAGTCTAATAAAAATGAAGTAAATGAATTAAAAAACCAAGTGTTCTGCTGTAATTGTTCAGTAATACTATAAGAGAAAACTTAAGAGACTGTCTTCCAAAACACTGTACAACCACAGAATAGTAGTTTTGCACCAACACAGATGAGATTTTGAGAGACAGATGGAGTTTTTGCTAGTTGAATAAGAGGAATTGGAGAATAATTTGTTAATATGGTGCCAAATAATAAAACCCAAGTAATTGACCCCCATACTTCTTGTCTTACCTTTCAATGGATCTAAAATCTTAATGTTGTGGGACTGATGTGTAAGCAAAGTTCTACAGTGCATCTTAGTCCTTGACAATTTGATGACCTGGAAAGTGATTTCACATTTTGAAGGCTTTTACATTAAATCTTTAACAACCTCCTTTTTTAGCAACTGACAAATGTAGGTTATTGAATTAAATATTTAAATGGGGAAAGAAGGAGTACATGAAAACAGACTATCATTTGTGAGCACATACCTGTCCTTTTTTCAGTGTTGATCTTCTTTTCCTCTGAGTTACTTTTGTGGCTTTATTACATAGCATTCCTCAATTGTAAAGTAGTCTTCCCAACATTCCTGTGAGGCAGGGTCTGCTGGCATCCTCTCTGCAAGAACTAAACCATCAAAATTAAAGTTGAAAATTGAAGATCACCTGGAGAGTTCTTGCTAGAATGGAGAAATGATGGTATCTGTCTTGTGTTTCAGTCCTTCTCAGACTACAGAACTTGGTAGGATTTCTCTTTGTAGGATACATCTTTGTCCTTTGCTGTTCATGCCAATAAGAACTTGCAATCAGATAGTTCACAGTGGTGGTGATGAGAACTGATCATTTCCCTTTGAAATTTCCCTTTGTGTCTCAAAATTAATTTTCCTTTTATCACAATACTTTACAAAATACATGGTATTGCAGACTTCTTTGTTATTTGCAAAATACGATGAAGTGGTTTACTGTAACTTGGATGAGAAATAGGCATTGCATCCAAATGGGCAAAATTTCATGTAACTAGAAATAAATACTGAAGTATTGTCTACATAGCTAGTTTGATAGACTGGAATGTTGTTGAACTTGCTTCCCACTGTGCAAATCTACTGCTATATAAATGAAAATATGAAGTTTTCTTATGTTCCAAATAGTTTGGATGTTTCTTATACAAGAGAAAAATGTTTCCTAACATTTAACACAGGCCAGTGTCCTAGGACTTGATATAATAGCCATCAAATTTGAGGGAAAGATTTCAGTAGGCATTAGTTCAGATGTGAAGATCAGATTCATGTTTGTCTCAGTGGTCTCTCTGTTAACATAAAGCAAGTTATGTAACCTTTCTCTGCCTTGCTTTGCTTCTTTGCAAAATGGGAGAGCTAAAGCATAATTGTTAAATAGTTTCAGGAAGGTTTCTATCTTGAGTGTAAGAACACAGAGCCACTGACTGTCTTGGACAATACTGGTTGAACAGTATTGGCAGCATTTTTTGCCTGGAATTGCCAACAGATAGACCAATCAGCTTTTATTAGTTTTTAACTGTAACACATTATTGATGACTCACAAATTTGGTTTGAGGACATTTAAGTAGAGACATTACCTGTAAGTGAGATTGGCAATTGTTCTTAGTCTGTAGTTTTGGAAAAAGTGTAATGAAACAGATTTGAAACTTCATCTCCTGATCTGTCTTGCACACAATCTGGTTCTGCCTGTGCATGCTACCAGTCCCATTCAGTCCATTTAGATTCAGGAATGTTCTTAAATGTGTCTGTAAGACAGTGACTTTTATAATGTAGAGGATGTATCCACTGGCATAAAGTATTTTAAGAATCGTTATACTGAAGGAGAATGTCTTTCTCCTTCCAGAAAGTTTCTTCTATTTTATTTTTTTTTTTTTTTACTTTCTCAAGGAAAAAGGCGTGACTACCGTAGCCTTGGCTGGCCAAGTCCTGGTGAATGCCTGAAACTCCGCAGGGTAGAGCTTACAACTGTAGCCAGCACGTGGCTTGCTGTTTCTGCTAAAAACATTGAGTGAGTATCTCAGGTATAAGCCGTAAGTAAGTTACTCTACTCAAAGCAGGACAGTGTGTGTAAACTGAAGATTTTATGTTAGTAAGAAAGAATTTCCAGGATTTCTAAGAAGTTTGAAAACGTCATGTGGAACTTCGTCAGTTAGACTTGAGACATGCAAGTGCAGATGAAAGATCCAGTTGGTCTTGCATCTTGAGCTACTCAAATGAGATTCTGCCAGAGAATCTGGGTAGTTTACCCGGAGATTCTGGGTAGTTTACTTTCACTAGAGAGCTTTCTAATGAGTATTCTGTTCTCTTAACTAATTTGACTTGTTTTGTGACATTTGTAGCATTACAGAACACATTGATTTTGCCACACAGCTGCAGGAACCAGCCGTGGAGCCCCTTTGTAACCCAAACCTCCCAGCCAGTATGCATACTCTGGATCACCTGCAAGGTGTCTCTAGTCGGGCCAGCTTGCATTACACTGGAGAAAGTCAACTGAAAGAGGTATGCCAGAGCTGAAGGCTGTCACACAAAAAATGCCATACCATGGCAGATTCAAGATGCATTTAGCTCAGTGCCTTATCTCCAGAGGTGACTTTCAGTGAGTGAATGCCTGGATAAAACTAAGAACAGTGCAACATGAAATTTTACCAGAATATTTTTTCAGCCATCTACAGTCTGGCCTGAGGGAAATCCTAAAACACCATTAGTGTCTCTGTACTTATAGCTCTTCGTGGATGAATTAGTAAAAGTAAAGTCCAACCCAGCATACTCAGAATTTCTAGTGTTCTTAGTATTTAGTGCCATAACACGTAGCACTGTGTTATACAGATAGAATCAACTCAAGATAGACAGTGATGTTTAGGTTGAACCAGGTTACAGGTTTTGTAAAACACTGAGCAAAAAAGCAACCAACAAGCAAGGGGACATCTCTTACCAGGTTACTCTTCCTCTTTACTTCCTCTTCCACAGGTCCTACAGAATCTGGGCAAAGACCACTACTCACCACAGTCATTAGAACAAGTTGGTACTCGAATAGCCAAAGCTTTGGAAAAGGTATGTGTAAAGGAGAAAATGAAAAGTCTGGGCTTACTGCTCATGACTGGCATAATGGTCAATCCGGTCTCGAATCGTTTGTCTGAAATCCTGCTCAAGGAACGTATTAGTACTTGGACTAGGGATTTGTGTCTATTTAGCATCTGTAATGCCCTCACAGGTATTTTGTTGCGGTATATCCTGTGCATATACCATCAAGTGTCTTCCGTATCTCTCTGCTGAAACTTAATCTTGTCAAATGTCGCAGTGTTTCCCTGTAGTGAGCAGCGTTGCTGATTATTGATTTATTAAATTGTTCTCAGTTCTCAGCCCTCTTCCTTCTCTTTATGCTACGTTGACTTGGAGCTTATGGAAAGTAGAATTAAGCCATGTCTCCACTCTCCAGCAACACTCCTGGCGTGCAGTAGTCAGCCAGCTCAAAGGGGCTTCCTGTTTTTTCAGCCTGCTGCTTCTACCTGGTACAATATTGGCCTGAAGTGTCACATGTGTTCAGACAGAGATGTGGTACCATGCGCAAGCCTGCACTTCCTGTTTTCCCCAGAGAAACCCAAGCTTCCTAAAGGAAGCTACTAAGGAACTCAGCTGTGAGCCCTAGGATTGAGAGGATTAGGGACATAATTTTCACAGGATCCACAAAGCAGACATAGATGCCAGGGATTGCTGTTCTGTATTTCCAACTAGTAGGGACAATACCCTAAACTACTATAGAAAAGAGGGCTTAGTGAAAACAGTTTAGTGTCCCTAGCCTGTTGGACCAAAAGCTGTCTGAGGTACTTACTGTGCTTTGAAATTAAAACCAATATAGCTTTGTCCATCCCCTGAAAGTAATGAGTTATCCTCATGCTACAAGACTTAGTTTCTTTTCACTTTAGATGTATACTAGCTTTTTATCTTGTATCCTAGTTTCCCCTGCAGACACTAAGATTTATCCAAATAAGCTGAACATTTAGTGCAGAAATAAGAAACCAAATTCTCAGTGTTTTCCTTTGTAACATGGGGCATGGGAGTCAGCCAGCTAGAGGCTGGACTTTGGCCAGCTTCTGGGCTGAGCTGCATCCCAGGGCATCCTTTCTCTTTCCAGTGACTGCAGGGAGCCTACAAGTCCGATCAGCTAAGTTAGCTAAGTTTTTTCCTTCATGTTGAGTAATGTGTGTGCACATATAGATGCTCAGTGTCAGAGAGCTGGTTAGACGCTGTTGTGGCTGCTGAAATTGTTGTTGCTGCTGTTGAAAGCTATTTAACTGCTATTCCTTTCCTAAGGAAATGATGTTGCATTTGGAATTTGTTTCATTTGGCAGTCTCATTTATCTGGCTATTGTATATATGCTGTCAGAAACTTTTGGTGCTTTAAAGTAGTTTAATGTTCTTCTTAACTGTAACATCCTCTACCTCAGTATAGCAAATAAATTGAGAGTGAAAGATAGGAAGAGTATTCAGTACCAGTGTTTACATGACAGTTTTTTGTGTTCTTGTTTTGGCAGAATCAGACTTCGTGGGTCCTCTCTAGCATGGCAGCTCTTTATTGGAGGGTGAAAGGCCAAGGAAAGAAGGCAATTGATTGTTTACGGCAAGCATTGCACTATGCACCCCATCACATGAAGGTGTGTACACATAGTGTAGTACATGGTGTGTGTCCACTACCAGATAAAAGAATGTTTTCTTGTCACAGCAGAGCTTTCAAAGACTCTTGTTAAGGCCAACACTGTATATTAGGTGTCTGTAATGTGTTAGATATTAGCTAGTTGAGATAAAATCAAAATTTTCACCATTTGTTTAGTGTGAACTGTCTCTAAAATAAAAGATAACTAATGAAAGGTTCATTGGCATTTACTGCAGTTCAATGAGTGTGACAGCTCTCTGGGAATCCCAGATTTGAACTTCCTCCTGTTAGGACTTCGAGTCTTCATCAGCCTTTGTAACTTAAGCTTTCTAACTTAAGATGTGGAGTACAGTAATTTCACGATTATAAGCCGCACCTGATTATAAGCCGCACCTCCTTGTAGCCGGGTAGACCATGGGATTTGTCCATATATAAGCCGCACCTTTTTTTTGGGGTTTGGTTTTTTTTTTGTTTGGTTTTTGTTTGTTTGTTTGTTTTAGTGAGGATCCATGTGTAACAAAGTAACAAATTAGTAAAAGCATCACTGCCAGCTGGGTTTGGTGTCAGGTGCTCAAGTTGCAAACAGTTTTCCTAGACCAGTGAAGCCTTTAACGGCAGCCCCAGGTGCCATCCCCAGCCGGCTCTCACTTCCGGGTTGGCATTTCACTGGGATTTGTCCATAGATAAGCCGCACCTGAATATAAGCCGCACTACTGGGGTAGGCTGGATTCTTCAATGAAAATGGTGCGGCTTATAATCGTGAAATTACTGTATGTTTTCTGGTTATGCTTTTAGAGAGGGTGGGAGGTGGTTATCTAAAGGAATCACTTAAATGCTTGAATCTTAAGCATTTGCGCTGTGAATCTCAGTAGTAGACTAGTCCTTGACTTTGTGCAGCAGTTCCTTTCTCAAAGAAAAAAGGCAGTACTTTGGACACAGTCTTCTCTTCAGTGTTTCAGTTGGCTGAAGTGCTCTGTACCCTTCACCTTGCCAGGTGCTGTGCTGAGCATTGTAATGTCTGCTCTTAAACACCAGGCTTCCCCTTGCAAACTGATAAATGCAATATAGGCTCCTTACTCAACATAGCAGATTTTTTTTTGGGACCTGAGCAACAAATTGTGTAGCATGGATAAATGTAAACTTCACTGGTATCTTGGTCTTCTGATTTTTCTGAAAATTGGGAGACGAAGTTATTCATGCTTTCAGGATATTATTAGAAGGATTTAGCATCAATACATCAGCTAGGAAATACACATCCTCTCTGCACATCCTTTGAATGTTTCCTGTAATTCTATCTCTTTGCATTATCCACTTGAAACAAGGTTGGAACCAAGACCTAACAAGACCTAAGCTTTTGCTTCTTTTCCTGTCTTTCTGTGTAATTGGTTACTCAGGAAAGGAGTCCTTAGCTGTGTGATTTGTAAGGGTCAGAATATCAAATGGAAACTACAGTTTGGCAAGATTATGGTGGAGTAGTGCTGTTTTCTAGAAGTATGATACAATGTTGCTTGAGACAATGTGACTCTCTGAATTTGTTCCTGGTTTTTGTCCTCCATATTGAAGCTGCCTCCAGAGAAAATTATGGATTTGGTTGTAAAGACAGAACTGCATCTTTTACTCAGAGTTAGCACTGAGTTAAAAGCAATTTTCTGTATTTTGGTTTATCCTCCTCTTTGCTTTTATGCACTTTGGCTACTTTCTCTTGACTTTTTTCATGCAAATTAATTTTTCTGTCAACTTCTCTTGTGAATCTGACTTCCATAATATCTGCTTTGCAAACATGAATAACTTGTCTAACACAGATATTCCTTGACATGTGAAGGTCAAACATCCAGAGATCACAACATCCAGAACTTTTTTGTCCTGTTGAAGGCACCTAAGCCTTGGTACTAAGCAGTATTTTGTGCTTTGAAGGGGTGAGGCCCAGCTCCCAGAGAGTCTGTTATGCCTGCCAGGGCTCTACAGTTTTTTCAGTCAGACAAGGTCACAGTCTGGAAATCCAGGAAATAAAGAACATACCATCAGTGTTTAGCTGAGAAAATTTTATTTATAGTTATTACTCAGCATCAGAATAACAGTTCTGTGGCAGAGGCAGGACAAAAAATGATGCATCTGTTGCACTTATGGTTAGACCATGTTTTCACTTCCCTGCTGTCCCCTTTGTTCGTATTCCCTTTTTGCAAGAGCTGAAGGAGGGTACTTAAACTAGCTTGTCTTGTCTCTAAAGAGTGCACCTCATCTTTGGGAGAAAAATAGTGTAAGAGCTTCTAAAAACTAAATGTACATTTAAGTGAGTTAATTTTTGAGTTGGATTTTCTGTCCAAGAGTCATGTTTGTCACTATAGTGAGTGGATGTGCATGTGAGGTTTTTTTGTTTATAACTTAAGTCCAAATGCAGTTTTGTATTAAAATAGGTCTGGATCATTACTCTTAACAGAGGGACCAAATGAGTACAGTTTGGTGGTGGATTATTGTTTGTCTTGCTGATCCTGAGAGAGCTGCAATGGAAATAAACTTTGTTGATTGCTCTTCTCCTCCAGGATGTACCACTAATAAGCCTAGCAAACATCTTCCACAACGCCAGACTCTGGAATGATGCCATCATTGTGGCTACCATGGCAGTGGAAATAGCGCCACACTTCGTGGTTAATCATTTCACACTGGCAAATGTCTATGTAGCAATGGTGAGTGTGCTGTCACCAAGTATGGTTGTCTTTGGGACACTGTTTACATGTATATAAAAGTCTTATTCTCACAAATATTTTTGAAGGAGCAATGTTCAAGAGATTGGGATATGATCATCAAGGAGAGGTATCTTTAGAACGACAAAACGTTTATTACTGATTTTACTCCTATTTCTCATTTAATACTTTAAGGCCAACATTTTTATAAGATGGCTTAAGAATGCTCTGTGCAAAGCTACTGTCTTTAGACAGTAGCAAACAATTGGTAATTTGTGTTGTCCACCCATATAAATAAAGGTATTTTTATAACACTGGAAAATGAGTGATGAATTTGGTGTCTATCTTGAAGAGCTAAGTTTGGAATAATAAGTAAAATCCAGGTTGGAATTGTGGTGAACAAACAGAAGGGAAGTTCATTTTCAATATCTGGATTATCAATGTCCAACCAAATTTGCAGAGTGGACTAAAATTTCTTCATAATGTCTGTATATACTATTAAAATACTCCTTTTTTAAAAATCAATATTTACAACTCACCTTGATCTAGTTAGTCTTTATGATGTGGCCAGAAATTCATATTATCTCTACTCCATAACTAAAGTTACTGAGAAAAGGAACTTAAGAGAAAAAATAAGTGATTAAACTGATTGAAAACCTCAGAATGTTGTGGGTCTTTTCTCCTCTCATTTTTCCTTAATACACTATTAGATGTTGACATGCTTTCCTAGTTAATAAAAAAGCAGGGTGGCATAGGTAATGAGATTTCAGCTATACAAAAATAGATGCTATTTCCACATGAATGCTTCTAACTACCAGCCTGGAGTCCAGCTTATCAATTTAAATTGTCTAGCTATTGTATGCTCTTTAAGTTTTGGGGGCTTTTTTGTTCAATTTTTACTCTTTTTATTGAGTAATCTTTTAAAAATAATTTCAGGTTGTTTCTAAAAATGTTAGCTTTTCAGAAAAGTTGATGGTTTTGTATTGTCCATGATTTTAAAGCTTTGATCTACTCAAATTCTGCCTGAAATCTGTTTTTAAAAGTTACTTTCACAGCAAGAATACAGGTGTATTAAAAAGAAAAGGCGAGAACATTGGTCAATAATTCTCAGCAATAACTTGATTCCTTTCCATGGATTATGCAGAATTGAGAAAAAGAAAAGAAAATATCAGTTATTTGTGGGAGAAGGAAAAAAATCCTAAATCACAAGGATTGGTTCAGTTACTTTTGTGCTTATCATGCTGCACAACTGGTTGGGACGGGAAAAACATAGAAAATGTGTTCACTGTTTTAGAATCTGACTCTTTCCACTCTGGTTTCTTTCTTCACAGGAGGAATTTGAAAAGGCCATGAAATGGTACGAGTCAACACTAAAGCTTCAGCCGGAGTTTGCCCCAGCAAAGAATCGAATCCGCACCATTCAGTGTCATTTACTTCTGAAAAAAGAGCGACGGTCTCCTTAGAGAGCAGCATCTTTCTCTTTTTTAAAAATGTCATTATTCTCTATTCTGCTCTTAAGTGTGCTAAGATAAATTGATGAATCGAAATTTTTAACAAGACTGTTAAAAAGAGATGGGATTTGGATCAAGGGGTTTTTTATTATTTTTTTGTCAAATAGAGGAGCATCTTTGGAAAATATATTTCACTGACCATAATTTTAAAACATCTCTGTAAATATTAAACCAAGAAACTTCCATGAGTCCATGACCACCTGTAACAGGACCTAGGCAACTGTTAGTTTTTTCCATAATGCTCAGATTGGCATCAGCATCCAAAATAACTTGCTTCATGTCTTATAATCTAAGCCACTGGAAATGCAAAGCACACAACTGTACCAAATAGTAAGAAGAGATAATCAGCAATTCATCCATGTGAGACTCATGCTTTGTCCAGTCTTGTTCACTCCATACCACTCTACTTGCTTTTTTGGAAGGAGAGGAACAGACTTTTAAATATTTATTAAAAAACATGAAAAACATGAAGCATTTTTGGAATTATTCATTTCTGTTGGGGAATGAGGAGGAGGGAGCAACATCAGGACCCTAAAGTCAAAGTAGTTTTTAATCATACTTGCATAAAAAAAATTGGTAAAATTCCAATGAGATGTTTTATATTTGTCTGTATATTCATAGCCCTCTGCCTCCCTGCGTGGTTGATTTACTAATTCTTTGTTCACTGTATTTCTAGCCATTTTGGAATAAGGTGCAAGTTTATGCTCACCCTGAGCCATACTTTCAGCTGCCAAGGAGGAGGAGGGACATGATGTCAAGGTATAAAAAAAAAAAAAGTCAGGTGGAAGATTTCCAAATCAGTTCTGTCTTTGGTTGGTGGAGGACATGATTCTCCAGAATCAAAAAGGGCACATATTTGAAATAAAATTGTTTATGAACAACTCACAGCTTCTCCTGTACTGTGTGTGTCATGCGCCACTTGCAAGAGTCCAGGTTAGCCTGGAGGAGCTACAGCCTTCCCTTGGGAGCAGACCAAGCTGGGAACCAGGAAAGCCTTGACACTCCTGATCAGCCAATGATTTCATGTGTACCCTTGGAAAATTGCTTGCACCTCTGTGTCTCACTCTGTGGCAGAAGGAAATGCTCAGCTGTCGTGTAATCCACTCTGCATCTTCTAGTGTAAAAAACTTTTTCTTAGTGATTCTTTGAAAGAACTAACAATGCTTATGAACTTACTGGGTGTTTTCTCCCCCAATATTTTCCCTGTCTCGTTGATGCAAATTAAGAGTATGGCAGTGGTAGAAACTATGACGTAAGTGTAATTTTTGTGATACTGGAACTTACTACTTCATAAAAGGATCCCTGAGTATTTTTATGTATGACTGAAGATGAGCACTTCTAACGCAAATTTACCTCTGTTTTATTGCAAGTAATTTCTATTTATCTAGGAAGTCTGGCAGAGGTATGAGCAAGTGCTACTGTTGGGTGGATTTTTATTAAAATGGGTGAATGTGTTAAATTTTTGTCAACAGCATGTCAAATTTTATTCTCTTCCCAAGGCTACTGGGAGGTTGGAGACAGACATAGATGTATCTCTGTAGAATCTCCAAGAGGAAGATCCCTTCATTAAAGGTCTAATGCCATCACTAGGGTCATGCACTGGGATAATGAATTAGAGATTTTTGACATAGAGCTGTGGGAGGGGAAAATAGCAAGGCAGGTGCAAGTAAATGGAAAGAATTTCCATTTGATCTAGGAAAAAAGAGCAAAGGCTTTTCCTTGAATTAATGTGGCTGCTTTTATTCAGTTTTGTTATCCTGCTTCACTCTTGCAGTGGTCGATAAAGAGTTGGGATACATCTCATAAATCTTCCATTTCATGTACCAGTTTTAAAAAGTAGTATGCAAAAACTTAACTTGGTACAGAGCATGTACCTTACAACTTGGTTTTCTGGTGTATCACATGGTTAAATCAAGTGGTTGCCACATGCTGAGCTCTTTTCTATTGCATCTGTCTCACTGCTGCTGGGAGATGCTGGGATTTAAGTGAAGAATAAGGCTGGTTCTTAAGAGCCTAAAGCACAGATATGTGGAGCACAGGTGGTCATCCATGGCTTTGACAAAAAATGGAATTAAAACAGACCTTTTCTGGATCCACAAGGATTATGCTCATAGACAATATTGGTGGGCGCTTGAAATTGGTCATTAATATTCATGCCAGCTTGCATCTTGCTTGCTGCAGCGTTTACTAATGTATTTCTTTAAGAAATGCAGCGAGATGCACTGTACACACACGTGTGTACAAAAATGTAGGAAGATTACAGTAATTTTGCAATTATAAGCCGCACCTCCTGGTAGCAGGGTAGACCACGGGATTTGTCCATATATAAGCTGCACCTGAATATAAGCTGCAATTTTTTTATTTTTTTTTTTTTTTTTTTAGTGAGTATCCCTGTGTAACAAAGTAACAAATTAGTAACAGAATTGCTGCCAGCTGGGTTTGGTGTCAGGTGCTCAAGTTGCAACAGTTTTCATAGACCAGCGAAGCGTTTAAAGGCAGCCCCAGACACCCTCCCCAGCCGGCTCTCACTTCTGGGTTGGCATTGCCCTGGGATTTGTCCATAGATAAGCCGCACCTGATGATTAGCCGCACTACTGGGGTAGCCTGGATTCTTCAATGAAAAAGGTGTGGCTTATAATCGTGAAATTACTGTAAATTTGTGTGTGGCCATGCTGTAAATTGGCAAGCAAGTAGTTAGCAGGACATGGCTGTTCTTGCTATCTTTGCATTTTCAGAGAATTTGCCCATTAGAAATGGTTCTTGGAAACTGCAATAGTCTGATGGGGTTTTTCTTCTGAATCTTGGGTAAGTACTTAAATGTGCCCTGCCTTAGTCCTGTAAAATTTGTATGTACAGATGTTCATTTGCTACTTGGCTACTGTGTGCTCTCTCTGCCATACAACCAATTTAAAAATAGCCTATGCTTCCCTCTTAACTCTATTCTCTGAAATTTTAGGTAATTCCTGGATGTGTACTGCACAAGCAGTACATACAAGTGAAGCAGAGAAGTAAAAAGGTGTACTTGAGAGCACGAACTTGACCTAATGCTAACAACAGTGTGTATCTTAAAGATTTCACCCACTGGTGAATCTGCTGGGGAATGCTGGCTTCTGCCCTTGGAGAAGGCTAATGGAACTCTCCTATCTCCATGCCTTCAACCCTCTGTATAAATGCCAAGAAGTGGTGGGTTTCACTGGTTTGACTGTGTTCAAATGTTAGTCAATTAAAATTAATAATGCTGATTCTATGAACAGAAAACAAGTTGGGCAACATGTTGTAATGGAAGCCACTGAATTTTTAGGAGCAAAGGTGTGGTTTTCTGCAGGGTAAGTGACCTATTTAGAGAGTACGTGCATCTCCTTCCACTTATTTCAAAATAAGCTAAGGTGGTTGTCTAGACCCTGTCTTTCATAAATGGAAAAGATTATTATCTCGAGAGGGTGATCTACCCTCCCTGTTGTGGAGTGTGACAAATTGCGTGTTCCTTTCCATTGACTGGTGAGATACCTTTGACAAACTGAACTTCAGTAATTTCTAATAATGAGGCTTGTCAACCCATTTCACACTGACTGGCTCTGCTTATCATATTGCCAAAGTAGTCTGATTTAGGGATAACATAACCATAGGTAAATGGCAAAATCCTCTCTTCCCCAAAAAAGGGGGTTTTCTCAGTTGTTTTCACAGCATATCCAGAAATTAAGTAGTAATGCGGGGAAAAGTCTTCATTTGTTTGTAGATAGCATCCTTAAAATCCTCAGCATCCTCACAGATAGTCTCTAAAGCTCCTGACTTCAGGGGGGGTTTGAGGGAAAATGGTACAAGAAAATAATCAGACACCTCTACCTATGAAGTGGTTGGATTCGATTCACTGTTGATGCCTTAGTTGTACTGGTCAGGACTGCACTGATGCCATACAAAAAAAGGAAACACTGAAATACTATATTGGCATCCAGTGTGACCATAGGATCAATATTCAAACAAGAGGTTTTAAAAGGTAGTAGAGACTGAGATCACCTGTGGACACCTTGCATCACCTATGATAGAAAATGGCCATCAGAAAAGTTTTCTGATGCAGCTCACAACCTTCTTTCCCAATTCAATTACCCTCCCCTTTTCCCTCTCACAGGAAAAAGACTAAAAACAAACAACAAACCCACCACCTCTCCCTAAGAATAGTATGGTATAGCTGAAGATGCTAATTAGTTCTGCTGCTGTATTGCGATGCTTTTACTTCCTACAATTTGCAGTAGCTGCCATTAATTTTTCTGGGTACCGATTTGGACCGAGGTCAGTAATGTTTCTACCCTTGTTGCTGTCCTCCTGTATGACTTTAGGCAACACGTTTCCCCTCCTTGCTATACCTCACCCTCTCACACATTGTCTGGTGTATTTTTAGAACATAGAACCCAACTTAAAAACAACCTATGAAACAGGGAATAGGCCAAGTTTAATAGTTAATGTCAGCACTGAAAGAGTGAAAATGCTTTAGAAGAACTTGCCTGAGTATTCAGAAAAACACAAGCTCCTCTTCTCCAGAGCTGCTGGATGTTGTGTGGCAGGTTCAGATGATTCTCCCATCTCAAGCATTACTTAGATGTGTCCTTCTGGAGTTCTGCGGGTTGTCTTGATTCTTAAAGGACCAGCTGGCCATGTTTGAGTCAATGAGACTCTCTTGATAGAAACATCCTCCAAGAGGCTTTGTCACGTGTGGGATTGGTTTTGTTGAGTTTATTTTTACTCTTGATTTGCTGAATGTAGTCAAGTATGCTAGTATTTATTCAAGCAAAACAATTTGGGTCTGTGAACACTGAGGCTTATGAAGCTTTCCTGTGAATTTGTGGTCATCTTGCTGAAGTCCAGTGGCTGGTCATCTGTGAGAGCTGACAGAAAGTTGTGCAAACAGCTGCTGCAAAGGGGCAGGCAGTGAGTTTAAAGGCAAATTGTTTTCACTAGCATTTTTAGGGAATCTGCACAAGAGCGGTACAACCTATGTTCTGCACAAAGAAATTTAAGAAACTGACAATCCAAATTAAGGGAGAGGGTTCTTGTACTTTAAGCTTTTTTCATTTTTTAGTATCAAAAAGCTCAGGATTAATTAGGAACTATTTCGATAAGGCTTAAAATGCTTAAAAAAGCATTCCCTCAAACTTTTGCAAGTTGCTGTTTTTTTAAAAAACTTTTAAACCTAATGATCTGCTTCTGGATTCCAGAACAAAAATAATAGTATTCAAGTTCAGTGTCCTAGAGAGATGCAATGGCAGTTTTGAATACAGGTGAGCAGGAGTTTTCTTTGTGATATTTATAATCTAGAAGTATTTTCTTAATGCAGGTGTTTTGATTTGTTGAGGTTTGTTTTTTTTTTTTCTTTAATCTGGTTTCAGACTTCTTCCATTTTCAGTCCTTTAGAATTGGATTATTACTAGTCTAACAGAGTATTGCTGTGCATGTTTATTTGTGCCTATGGCATGCCAGATACTTCACAGAAGAGCCAGTCTCTGCTCTGAAGGATGTGCAGCCCCAGACATTGGCCCGAAGAAGAATTTCAATGGTTACTGGTGCGTTAGCCAGGGATCGGACAGTTCTTGAGTCAAACCTTCTGGCCACAGTGCCTCCACAGTAACACCACTGTTGGTTTTAAAATCCAAGCCATCCACGTGTCTCTGAGAATAATATTCTGATAAATCAATGATCATCATTTCACTACAATTCAGTGGATCTAAATCCAAACATGTCCTCTCTCTCATAGTCTAATTCTACTGTAGGTTTGTTTTTTTCTTTTTTTAAAGAAATTATTTCCCAGAGCTGCAGATGTTACAAATTACAGTATGATAGCATGAGTTGCCTCTATGTCTTAGGAGTGAGTTTTGCTGTAGCCTGGCTTGTGATTCGTAGGCCGAGGAGCAGAAGTTGATATATAAAAGTTGTTAAAGGACACTAACTTGTGGACAGATGCAATCCAAACAAACTAAATGGATGGAGGAGCCAGCCTTATCCCACTACTATGCTAGAAGCTCATGTAGGAAAATGTTCTGTCTGTGAAAACAGAAAAGAAACTAGGCTTTAGTGGTGAGACTTTCAAAGAAGGAAGAGGAAGTTCCAGGTAGAAGAAGCAAGACAAGGGTCCTGCTTTTCACAGCATCAGAGACTTTCTGGTGGCAGAACTAGACGAGGTCAAAAGGGCAAAGCAGTGGCCAGAGTGGATGGTCCCTTCTGGTTGTCTGGAGACATCTGAAAACAAGAAGGACATGTGAGAAGCCGTGAGTCAATGCTGCAAAGCCATTGCAGACACTGGGGCACCTGGCATTGGCGTGCATTTCTGCACAGTCAGTATGTCCATGGAGTTTGGAGGGCCACAGCTGCTCAGCCTCCCTGGCCAAGGGACAAGCCTAAGTGCAGAAACGTCCTGTGAGCACTGGAACAAAAGCTCCCATGGTCACCTATGGCCAGGAATTCCAGAAGTCAGCTTCCAGTGAAGAAGTATCTGTTCTTTTTGAGCCTGCTACTTCCTGTGTTATAAAAGATCATTAACAGCTTTTCTCTCTCACCTTTTCTGTGACACACTTATCTGAGACATGCCTTACTGACTGAACTGAGGCCTGACCAGACTCAGCTTGGCTTTTAGCCTACTGGCTTCTTTTGAGAGGGTAGAATACTTGCTTAAAAGCAACTTCAAGACTTTTTTAAGAAGACTGTAAGCATCTGTAATCTGCTTTTTTCTGCCTTCTCAGCCTGGATTGAAGTTTCCTCTGGAAAAGAAAGGTCAGGATGTGATTCTGGTAACTGAAGTGTTAACACCACGTGGCCAATCTGCCCCTCACACAGAGGCATCTTCTGGCCCACTCACTCTTGCTCTCTTTCTTGGGGACCTGCAAATAGTGAGTTCTGTCTTGTGTGACACTGAGACCTGTGAGCCTGTGAGCAGTTTTCTATGCAAGTGGATGGCATGATGGCAGGGTGTGTATGTCCCTAAGCAGGACTGGATGCACACATTTGCACAACAAAAAGTACATGATGTACCCTATCTCAGTCATTGAAGCAGTTCTATTAACTATTAGACTGCCATACTGAGAATTGAGTCTAAAATCTATTTAATCTCTGTGTTATCTCTTGATTACAGCAGTGCCTTACAGTCTTTTTCAGTGATCTGAGAGAGGTGAATTGAATGATCTTCCAAACCCTTCTTAATTAATTCCTGACTGTCATCATAGGGCAATTTTAATTATTTGGAGCAGCTTAGTCAGCACATCAGGTTGCAAGAGCTCTACAAGAATTCTTATCCTTGTCACTGTGGGTTTACATGGGCTTTCCTTTGAATATCTATAGCAACACCCCCCCTACACCTGCATCCGATAACCAACTTTAGTAGGAGCATCACTAAAAGCTCTTAGAAAATTGGGTGGTCGCAACCCAAGGGACAGCATTTCCTTAGGAGCAGATCAGAGCAGTGCAGCACTGCTACTGGTACCCTGACAAAGAACCCTCTGTCCCTTTTCATAAACAGGGTATTTTGTGCCTTTAGAAGCCTAGAGTGTTTTTTATTAAACACTTCCTCATAAAATGTTTCAAAGGCGTTTTGACCAGAAGAACAAACAATTTGGTGTATTTTAGTGTAGGCAAGGCTTGCTTTCTTCAGTTGGAGGACCCACAAGAGACAAAAATAAGGGAAAAAGCCTCAATGGGTGGCAGTTCCTTTAGAAACTTCAGAAGAGAAGCCAAGACAAGGTCTTCTATTTGCCTGTAGTTTCAGCCTTCCTCAGTGCTAGGCAGAGGAGTAGAGCCTGCCCATTCCATTTCCTGTGTGAATCCAGGGACAGGGCTTTGATTTTCTTTCCATCTTTTTGTTTATTGGCTTGGCTCTAAGCTATTTTTTTTTTAATCTTTTTGACTGACTGCATGGCAGTAGTAGTTCTTTCAGTCTGGATAGCATGTCCTAGCATATCAGGTTACTGTGATTTCTTAGTTCAGCACATAACCCTTCAAGTGGGTGAAAAAGAGGAACAAGACCTTTTAATGTTGTCAGCATGACTCTAGGAAGTTTGAGAGGGGAATGTGAAGTGTGAATGAATTTACAATATTCCTTTAAAAGTTGGTATTACTAGAACAAACAGTAAGGTCACAGCAGATAAAATGGAAATTAATTCATCCCTGTGACTCTTTCACTTCAAAGTGTCACCAGCAGCCCTTGACTGCCATCTCAGAGCCTTGCTTGCACACTACTCATGAGATCTCCAACAAAATGGATCCTAGATGGCATGGCTTGGTGTTTGTGGGGGGAACCTGTGAGCTTTACTTTTTCTTGTTTACATTAATCCTCCCTTACCTGCAGTAAAGTGGCTTCTTCCCAGGGCTTCAGTAACCAGCTTTAGTTTTCAGGCACCCACATTTCTCTGTGCCCCACTTCATCCACATCATGCAGCTCAGCCACCTCTGTGAGCATTGCTGCCAACTGGGAGCAAATGGAGGAGACAGTGAAGGTCGAAGGAAGATGGGGCTCTGGAAACAAACCAGGCAGTGGCATCTGTCAGCTTGTAAGTCAGCTTCCCCTGTTCCTTACTGTCTCCTCCAGCCTCTTAGAGCTGCTGTGTGGGAGGAAAGAGCAGCACCAGCAGCTGGAGGAAAGTAGGAGGAGTGGGAGGAAGAAGAGGGAAGAGCACCTGGGGGCTGAGAGCCAGCCTCGCCGTCTGCTCCCTTTCGCAGCCCCCTCCAGCTGTGTTTCTGTTCCTCACCTAGAGGTATCGTCACAGGGGCCGAGGAGCAGGTAGTGGTGTGAGCAGTGACTGTGGGGCAATGCCCACCGCCTCTCTGCCCTTTGCCGTGCTTCTGTCTTTCTCCATGCCGGGAAAAGTGCTGTCAGTGGTACTGAAGCGCTCCAGCACTGTCGTGCTTATTCTCTCTACCTCCAAGTTAATGAATGGGCAGCTGAAGCAAAGATGAGAAGTGGCCAAGGACGAAATTATATTGCCTCTTTTCTGGACATATTTGGACTTGGATGGATGGTCTACTCTACTAGGAGCAGGTAAGATTGTCCTATCCCAGTACACCTCTCCTACCCCATCCCACAGACTGTCCCAGCACCTTCCCGGAGGGAGTCAGTGTGATGTGAGCATCTTGCAGCTCTTTGCCAGTCTGGGCACACAGCAGGTTTGTTGAACTGTAGTCATGCTGCCTGTTCTCCTCTTCTGCCACCACAGTCTTCTTCTCCATTGACAGAATCACTTTCGCAGGGCCCAGTTTTTGCTCTACCCTTCTCTGTGTGTCAGCTTTGGCCCTGTGACTCCCTGGTTGTGCAGTTCTGTGCCTGCACACCTGCAGCACTAGAGCCTCCTGGGTACACCCTCAGCCCCCTTCCTGCCCTCCAAAGGGTCCTCGTATTGAGCCCCTCACTGCTGATTCATGGCAGCCCCCTCTGTCCCCAGCCAGGCTTTGCCGGGGCGACGTGTGCTGGCGATGGACACCGAGGAAAGCGCCGAGGGTAACGCTGGTTCCCCAATACCCCCAGCTGCGGGGTGAACTAACACCCTGGCAGGAGTTTTCCATGCTGGAAGGGGAAGGGGCTGTCCTTGCCGCTGATGTCCCCGTCTGTCCGGGAAGGGGGGATGCCTCTCGCAGCCAGGGACAGCAGCCGCTCCCGCCGCGGCTCGGCGGCCCCGGGGGCGGCGGGGGGAGCCCGGGGCAGGCCGGGGGCGGCGGCGGCGCTGCCCCGCTCGGCCGGCAGGTGGCAGCAGCAGCCCGGCGTGAGGCGGCGAGGCCGGGCGGGGCAGCGCCGCCGCCACCGCGGGACCGGGGCTCCCGTCGGGGCTCCCCCGCCGCGCTCTGCCCCCGCATGGAGCGCGGCCCCAGCCCGCTGGGCTCCCCCCACGGACACCCGGTTGCTCCCCAGCCCACACCGCGGCCGAGAGGGCGCTGCCCTGGGAGAGCGGCGCCCGGCGGCCGGGGAGCGCCGCCCCCGCTCCCCTCCGGGCCCGCGATGCGGCCGCGGGGCTCCCGCCTCGGCCCGGGTTCGCCCCTTGCGGGCCGGATGGGGGAGCAGGGGGCCGATGCGTTCTGGGTTTTTGGGGATGGAAGGCCCCGTGGAAGCTCCGTGCGAGCTCCTGGTTTTGCGGGGGTGTTCCTGAGCTGCCCTGCTTGTGGCTGCCCACGCTTGGCCCGCAGCCCGGCTGGAACCCCCGGGTCCGGGACAGCCCTGGCTGCGGGGAAACCTTCGTCCCCGCCTCCCCGCCCGGCGAGCGGCCCCGAGGGAGGCCCGGCTTCCCCGCGGGCTCCGCAGCGCCCCGGCGCTGGGGGAATCTTCCCTCCCGCCCACGCGGTCTGAAATGCGGGGGATGCGGGCGCCGGGGCTGGAAAGGCGGAGGCGGCGCGGTGTTACCGGCGATCCCCTCCGGGGCAGGTGGAGTCCAGCACTGCACTTCTGAGGGGTTTACCCACTTCAGCTCTGGATTCTGCAAGGGGAGGGTTTGCCCATGGAAGGTTTCTGTGGGCGATTCGCCCAGCCCACGGAATGCTCCTTTGTGCAGCCTCACGCCGATCCGCCCTTCGGGCTGCGGTGTGCAGTTCCCTCGCCTTTCGCTGTGGGTTGTTGTTTTGGCCAAAACTTCAGTCACAGCTGGACTAATCTTAATCTATTTCACGAAGCTCACGATCGTTGCTTTCCAGATGACCCTCCCCAGCTTTTTTTACCAGCTCAGTGCCTCACCTCTGCGTGCCCTCCAGCTTCTCACAGCAGCCTGTCTCCCCAGAGCCCAGGGGACAGTCCATTGTCAGGGAGTTCCCTGCTCACCTTTTTTGCCTCCGGAGCGGACAGAGACATTATCCAGCACTGCATCTACCCCAAAATGTCTGTAATTCGGAACACAAAGCACCTCAGGCTCTGTCAGTTTCAAACCTTTCGGGCTGGATTCATGCTCGGAGAATGGCACGCCTTTCTTCCAAACTGTTTTAAATTAATTCAAAAATCAAACAGGAGAGTCATGCTTCGAGCTGAACTTTACTTGGAAACTGGAAGCAAAACATCGGGTCTTCTCACCTGATGGTCACCAGTCCTGCTGGGACAGATAATAGCTGCCTTTTGGAGACCTAGAGGGACAGAGCTGGAGAAGTGGTGCAAGCATCCCCACCCCAAGTCCCACCACCATTTGTTAGCCCCTGCTCAGCCCCCTGGCAGGTGATGAGAGATGAACTGGTAACTTGCTCAGGCAGGGTGTGGCACAGGTACTAAAGGCTGAAGTATAGAAGCCACAGCCATGGTGGGGACTTGTCCTGCCTGTGTCTATGATGTCCTTTAACATCTTAGGATAGATGGGGGATTTCAGCCTACAGGGCTCTCTGACTGCCCCCCATTTTCCAGCTTGAAATGCTCTTTAAAATGTATTAAAAAAAAAAAAAATAAAAGAAATCCAAACACTGTTAAATGCAAAGAAATCATGAAAAACAACAAGGAACAAAAGCTCTCAATCCTAGCTGAGCACTGCACAGACAGGAACCTGCTCTGACGTACATGAGCACCCCATAGGGATTAACTCTCTCCTGCCCAACAAAGCCAGCCTTCTAGCTTCTACTTTGCAGCACGTTCTGTGTGCTATAAATGTATTTAATTTAGCCAGATAGGGAGATTAAAATGTACAGGCTTAGTACCTATCTGCAGTTGTCCCCACCCAAAAAAACCTCACAATCCTGATCCAGGAGTTTTCTGCCTATATGACAGACCAAAAAAAAAAAAAAATTCCCAGTGAAGAAGAAACAAGAATCAGGCAGCAGAAGTCTAAAGGAAAACGACAAGGAGAAGCTCTGACAGTAATTCTCTCCTTTGCTTTCCTGTAGTCAATATGCATAAGGGCATCTTTTGCATGTCTATTACCAGCTAGTTAAGGGGTGAGGGTAAGAAAACATGAACTGAGGCTCCTAAAGCCCTTTGCAGCCACTGCTTCACTCAGTCTCAGGTACCCCCGTGAGACAGCTGGTGTCACTAACCTGCTTATAAAAAGAGGGGCAGTGAGACACAGTTGTCTGTATAAAGCCACCTAACAGACAATTCCTAGAACACAAATTAGGAGGTGGGATTCTCAATTTTGACTTTAACCTTCAAGCTAGGTTTCCTCCTTTTCCCAAACCTGCAGTGCCAAACCACTGCAGTATTAAATGTGCAACAGCATCCTCCATCTTCTTGTCATCTTTGGTACCACATCAGAGTGAAGGGACATGTAGGCTACAAGCCTCCAGACCCTCACCTGCCTTTTGAGGAGATTGCCATTTAGAAAGCTGAACCAGGGGATTCATGCTTTTGGCTATTTGTGTTATCCTTCATTTCTATAATGGAGCACCATTGCTGAGGAGGGAATTACACAGAAATCACTTGCTTTAGGTGCTGCATCTGTCCTATGCTTAAGCACAGTGAGGAGGTCTGATGCTTTTCCCCATGTACCACATACTTTTATTCCAATGTTTTTCCTTGCATCTGTGGGCAATTCAAAATCTCACCATGAGACCACCTGTGCAGGGATACAGCCCACAAAAGATCTCAGTTGTTGTGGCAGCAAGAACCAGCGTAGAAGAATTTTTCCATAGCCATGACACTTAAAACACAGCATTGCCTAAATATGCTTATCCTTCTCACCATGGTCCACAGGTTTTGAGTTCTCTTATTTTTTTACTTTCAGGTCTGTCTGGACACAACCAGAATCTTGGGGTGACTGTATGGGAGACGTGTAGAGATTGTCTCTCTCTTTCACTGACAACCCATTACTGTGGTACAGCACAGGACATGAGCAGGAGGCTCCATAGCATCTGAGATAGCAGTGAAAATCCTGTGACAGAGGCAAGATCCTTGGAGACAGGTATGTCATAACAGGTATGGTGTTTTCTCTGAGAAAGCCAACTGTAAAATATTTGCTAGCTTACACTCTACTGCACTGTGAGAAAAATCTAAAAAAAAAATTCTCCCTCAGAAGAAAGGGGGGAAATGGGTTCTTGGGAAGAAAGGATTTATAGCAGGGGATTCCTTGTGTCTGCATCTGTTCTAGAAATGGAAAATTTCATTACCTCTATCCAATCACTTAATTGAAATCTTTTCCCAAACACCATATCTACTTTTCTTAATTCTGTGATGGTATCATTCTGAATCTATACTTTGAGTTCATCCTAAAATAAGATAAAACTATGTTGAGGATGCCTAATTAGCATTGCAAGAGTGTGGTATGAGACATTACTTCTCATCCATGACATAAAGTATGGTGGACCAATACTGAATGCCAGCTAATTTCTGGATGATCTAGATAATCAGTGTGCCTGTGTTTTCATGTGCTGGTGCTCTCCACACATCAGTGCAGTGTAGAAGTACTGGGGGAAGAACCATAGGTGCCAAACTGGACTTTTCCAAGCCTCTTGTCTTCAGCTTGACTGTGTTGAAGGCCCTTGCTCTCTGCAAGAATCTGTCTAGGAGCAAGTTTCAGTGAGATGTCTCTGAGGGTGTTATGGCATGAGATGGGTAAGAAAAGAGAGAGAAAGCATTCACTGATAATCAGATTTTGAAAAAGTTAATTTCAGTAATTTCAGTCTTGTTCTCAAAGCCAGCATGCATTGACATTTGAGAGGAAATGAGAACTTCTCAGTTAAGATCACCAGACATCAGTGTTGTTCAATGTTTCTTGTACACTACAAGGGGTGGTTTAAAATCCCTTTAGTGCTCCTAATTCCTAGGAATTCCTCCTATTGTCTGTCTCTAGAAAGTCCAACAAGGTCTGATTTTCATACTGGTGTAAGTGTCCTGTATCTTGGCTTGAAACCTAAAACCTTCCTCACCCATGGCCCTCCTGTCAGTAATGAGACAACAGAATCACAGATTCTCTTAAGCATCTTAATTTAAAACCCCTTTCTTCCAGCACTGCTCTTCTTGTCTCCATTTGCTAATTGTGAACATGGGAACTTGATAGCCAGAGACCTCATGTTAGAGCCTTACAGATCTCCAGATTACATGGTCATAATTAAATTGAGGGGAGCAAAGGGAAAGGAATTAATATCTTAAAAAAAATAAAAAGAAAGAAAACAACAACAACAACCTAACCCCCAGAAATCAAATCCATGACAATGACTTTAAATGTGTAGTATATGGTCAGTGACATATGAGTCACTTGAGCCTATCTTTATAAGAGCAGCAAAATATGAATAAAACACCCAGCTGGCATGGTGCCACTGTTCCTGTAGCTATATCAGAGCATAACAGCAGCCTGCATTGTCAGCTAGAGGGTTATTGTCATCAAGGCCAGTAGAAATCCTAGTCCTGGGGTTCAGCTAAGAGTCATCCTATACCTCAGCCTCCTTTTGCAAGTCTTTGTTGGAGCTGTCTTCCATAGCAGTATTTTTTTTTATACCCCCGTTTCATTTTCATAATTCCGAGAGTTTCCAAAAGAAGGAGTAGACGGTATGATGTCTTTCCTCTCATAGATATATTGTTCACAATACTCACAGCTCTGCAGTGCAAGTTCAATGCTTGCTTAATGTTTCAACACAGAAGCTGCTTGCTGCCAGATTTAGCAGTCCAGTCCACTTTATGGACTGATGTTACCATGGACCTTGGCCAGGTCCATCCGGGTTCCCCATTTGGAGGTGTGAGTGTGGCCAGTGCTGAACCATTGCACTTGCTGTCTGCAGTACGGAGAGGTCCTCTGAGAAAAGGAGATGGTGAGTAAAGGATATTGGCAAAGCCTTTAAAAAGGCTGAACTGGCATCTGTCAGGAATGACGTTTGTTAGGCTGACTCTGCTCCAGCTAGATGGATAGATTAGATAAAGCAACCCAGGTGCCCTCCAGCTCTGCCACTCTGCAACAACCCCCTGAGAGCAGTCTGTGCCATCATAAGCTTGATGATGAGCCATCACAACCAAAGCATAAAGAGAAGGCAAGAGCCTATTTTAGTTTGGAAAGAGGGCTTGTAGTAAATTAGTGTATTTCCAAACCTGTGATAGTGTAGATACAGCTATAGCACAACTGCAGAAGTTGGTAACCTGCCATAGTTTAAAACCAGGGTCCATCTCATCCTCTGTTGCCAAGAAGCAGACTAGAGGGAGGTTGGAAGGGCAGGATGAGTTTTCCAGAAATGGCTGGTCTTCTATGCTATGTCACTCTTTACCAGTGAGCTGACATTGCAGCCATGAGGAGCTACAAGGTCAAATCCAACTGGGCCATGTTGTAGCCCCCAGTTCCCCAAGGGAGTCACATACACACATAGTTAGCTATTTGTGCTAACTCGCTTCCACCTCCAGCCCCAGCGGAAGCAGCTATTTCCCTTGGAGAGGAAACTAAAAGAGGGAAGACCTTCCATGAGGTGCAAGATGAATGGTTGGGAATACAAGCCCAGTGACAGTGCTCAGCAGCAGTCCTTAGCCCCTAATCCCCAAAAGAAGGGGTTTCTTCTTACTGGCTCTAAATGGGAATAACACATGGATTCTCAAACAAGTGAGGGCATTACACAACCATGAGGCAACTGATCTCATGTTCATATTGCTGAGAAGGAGGGGAGCCCTCCCCCGCATCTTACCAGAGCAGACAGTGAGCGGGGTTTCCTTAATGGGAATCCCTCCACTGCTTCTCCCCCAAATCCCAAGCTCCTGTGTGTGGGGTGTGCCGCCTGTGCATCAGATGGGCAGAATGAGGCTGTCAACTTATTTTTCATTCAAAGATTTAGCTGAAG
The DNA here is from genome assembly GCA_009812075.1 of Sialia sialis. Lineage (NCBI taxonomy): Eukaryota > Metazoa > Chordata > Aves > Passeriformes > Turdidae > Sialia > Sialia sialis. Next base: position 26,328,405 of record VRYO01001269.1, on the reverse strand, counting down.
ATAGATTTGAACTCCACACATATATTTCAAGGGAAGTTTTTACAGCAAGTGTAGTAGGCTTAGTCTGAAATGCCCACCTCTATCCACTCTTCTTCCTCTGGAAAAAGGAGGCAGCTCAGTTTGTTGCCTTTCACTGTATCTGTTTGTAAGAAAGAGAGAAAAGCTCAAATATGTGGACTGAACACTCCAATAAAAAATTACAAAGCGAAAAAACCACCATGATCCTCTTAAGCCATCTGACAGCTTGAGGTTCACCCTGATGTTGGTGAGGACCAGTTGGGAAAGGACAAAGCACTTCCCCAGCAGTGTGGTGTGTGCGTGTGTGCAGGGCAGTTTAAAAAAGACTGTGGCTGGGAGCTTTCCCACATCCCCAAATTTTCAGCAATCTTTCATCACCCAAGTCTCCTTCTTTCCTGAGTTTAGAAGCATTTAATTAATCTCACTGATTAATCTCACTCTGTGACTACCCCAGCTACTCCTGCTCTATGCTGCTGTAAAGGAGCACGACTTAGCCAGGTCAGGCCATGACTGAAGCAAGAGAAAGCCTGAGGATCATCTGGTCTCAGTGCTTTCCTACCTGTCAGGTCATATCTGTTCTCTCTGCATGCAAGTTTGGAGAAAATTTGGTGCATGAATGGGTTTTCCCAGGAGACTGGGAGTTTTTTTGCCTGTGCAGGTTTGAGAAATTAGGTAGCTGCCACAGCTAGTGAAGACCAGCTCAATCCTAGGAGGTTACAAAGGAAGATGACCTCTCCATGTGGCATGGCTGGGGATATAGGCTGAGCTCTGACCAGGAGGTGGAGATGGCAGACAGGTCATGGCTCTTCAGGAGTGGATTTCCCCAGTGTCACCGGGACAGCAATACAGGAGAAGAGCTAAAGCTCCCTGCACTAGGTATCTGAGGAATGATGCTGGAGCCTCCTCTGGTCTCCCCTCCCCAGGAGTGAGGAAGCTTTGGGCTAGGGCTGACTCAGCTCAGGAGGGGACAGGAGCAGAGACAACCCCCTGGGCAGCCCTACCAGCACCAGGGCTGAGTGACAGCACCATGACCACAGACAGCTGCTACCCCAAGCCCCAGGTGCCCACTCACTACAGCCAGACTGAGCACAGGAAGGACTGCAACATGGAAGAGCCTTGGAGGCTGCTGGGGCTGCCGACTCCCACCATGCTGGACACCAGATGGGGAGGGAAGTCCTGCTTAGTACATGTCCCTCCATCAGAGAGTAATAGGAAGATTACTGGGATTTCTGCTTTTGTAAATCATCCTGCCTGTGAAGTAGCTAAGCAGAAATGTCTAAGAGAAAGAAATGGAAGCATCTTCTTGATTATATGAAGGGTGTTGCCCCAAGACAGAAAAACTGGCTTTGTGTCCCAGCAATGCCACATACTACAGCCTTGGGTAAGTCTTCTTAACTTCTATTTATCCAGCTATAAAGTAAGTGCAAAGGGTTTTTTCCTTTTCTCTTTATTATTTTCTTTTTCTTTTCTTTCTCTTTTTACATACTGAGCTCTTTGGGCAACCTCTTAATACTCAGCATGTCTAGCTCCTAACATGTTATGGTACAGATCTTATTTGGTTGTTTACTTCCTCCCATAATATAAATGAAAATTCACTATTTACATATCCTTGTAGGAATACTGACGTTGAGAAAGGTAATTTTGAGAATGACAGGATGGAAGCAGGGGAAAAAAGGGATTTTGTTAAAATGCAGTCATTGCCCTTCCTAAGCGAGGCTGAGTTAGAATCCTAGAATTGGGCAATACATGCTACATTTTTTTCTCTGCCCATCCCTTCTTTCATCCATTCTGAGCTGAACCTTTCTGCTGCAGTGTTAAGTTCTGTTCTCAATAAAAAAAAAAAAAAAAAGAAAAAAAAGAAAAAAGAAAAAACCCCACAAAATAAACCCCTGATATGATAATATAATTCCTCTTCCACTGTCTGAGTCTCTGCACCAGGGAACTGTGAACATTCTCCCAATGCAAACAGCCCCCTGTGTAAAAATAGCAACACAACTGCAAACTTCGGGTAATCACTGCCTGATTTCAAAATATTTGTTCTGCTCCTGCCCTGTCCTTTATCTCTCAGGCGTCTATATGTCACTAAAGCAACATTCGACAGCTCCTCGCCAGGTCTGCCTCCTCCAATGTGCTCCATCATTATTAATGGAAACAATCTCCATCTCAGAGTATTTAAAAATATACCCTTTTCTAAATATAGGCAATCTGTGTGTGCCTAACTACTACAGGGCAGAATGAGAGGGACCAAAATATTGACATGCACTGGGTGTGTATAATTTGTTTTGATTCCTGCTCCCCTCCACCCCCCCAGTACTGATCTGTATATTACCCACACACCTTGGAGGAAAATCTGACATTATTTAGCATGAGGAATGTAGCTGCTGCTTGGAGCCTGGAGTTTCCTTTGTTTATTTTTCCATCCTCTGTCCAAACGGTGTCAGTGAGAGTGGAGCTTACGGAGCTATTTATAGCCTCTCGCCACACTAGGCTGCACCTTGCCAGCAGCAGCAGCAGCAGCAGCCCCCCGGGGGGATGGACAGGGCAGTGCACGGGGCAGGACAGGGCATAGGGCCCCGGGCAAGGAGAGGAGGGCAGGGGAAAGCCTGGAAGGCAACGAGGGGTGCAGAGCAGAGGAGGTGTGCAGAGTGGGGGACCACGGCATGCAAGGAGGGGCGAAGCTGGGGACAAGTAGACAAGGAGAGCTGTCTCCAGTGCTTGACAGGGGACAGAAGCTGTTTAGGGAGAGATTTGGGGAGGGAGATGTCAGGTAGCTATTTCCTGGTTAGCATGGGGGCTTTGAATGAAATCATCTTGAGGCAAACTTTGACTAGGGGAGTACTTGGGAGCTGGTCAGAGTGAGACCTGCCTTTTTAGGAAGATGCAGAAACATCTCATCTCACCCAGCAGGAGAATTTAAAGAAGGAGGAGTTTGCCCCAAAGGGAGGGGGCAGCAAGTCCATTGAGAGTCATAAATGGGGCTGGGAACTCTGGGCTTATGTGACCTGTTGACCCAGGGGACTGGGTGCAGAGTGTGTTCCCCAACCCTTCCCTGGCATCCGTTTTTAGGGATGCTAAGCTCTGACCTTGGCTGGAGCAGACAGGCAAAACCATGGCATGTGCGTGGCAATCCCCATGAGGGTCTTGGTGCCTCCTCCCCAGCTCCCTCAACTGCCACTGAGACTTTGCTCCCCCCTGCCATGCCCAGCCCTTCTCCCCGGGGGTCCTGCCTGCTTCCCCTACCCTACTGGGGACATTTTCTCTTCCCTGCTCGTGGGTGGATTTGATTCATGCCTGGCATTATATGTAGATGTATGCTGGTGGCAGTTCCCTAAAAGGGGGTGAGGGCAATGTAGCCACTGACAGAGGCGGCTCTGGGGCTCAGTTTGTGGCTGTGTTCTGTTGTTAGCATTAATAAGCTTGCCCTTGGTGCAGTCTGCAGGGCTTGGGGTGCTGACTAAGGAGCAAAAATCCAGGGAAGGTGGAGAGTGGGAAAGAGAGCTTGATGTGGGAGTGTGTGCATGCATGCTCTCCCCTGAGTACATGTCTAGAGCCTAGGGGCACCCTATTTTTCTAAGGGGGTGCAGGGGAAAAGCTGCAGTTTCTGCTTGAGGTATTGCTTGAGCTGGCAGGGAGAGCTGGGCTGGCCAGATGGAGGGATGAGAGGGAGGCAGAGAGAGAGAGGCAGGGAGGGATGGGAGGAGGGAGAAGGGAGCTAGACACCTACGCAAACACAGAGTGAGAGGAGATCCTTGGATGCAAAACACAGACACAGGCGTCCTCCTCCTCCTCACATGCCCCTGATTCATTTCCACATGCCATACACGTGACATGCTAATTCAGGGCTACTACAGAACTCCAGGGCGAGACAGGAACAGGAGAGAGAAATAAAACCCAGTAAGGCACCAAACTGCAGATTTTTAAAGGGGATTCAGCGCAGCTTAGCCGCACCCCCGCCCCGTGCTCCCTCCGGGGGGGCAGAGCCCAGGTGGCATCGCCGACAGCCCCCTCGCCTGCTCATGCCCCCACGCACCCCCACACCACCACCTTGCGGGAGTGGCTCCACGTGAGCCCCGCACACAGAGCCAGCACGGAGCCAGCGCACATCCCCGCCTTGGCCGGGACACACGCGGTTACATCAGCGGCACGCTCCCCTCCGCGCCCCTGCGGCACCACCGCGCCGGGGCAGCTCAGCCTCTGCCCTCCTTCCCGGCACTGGGGGCCTGACCAGCTCCACTCTATTTTTAGGCACTGGCACGTAAGCCCTGCGTGCTGGAGGGCGAATAACTCCAAACAACCCAGTTACAAACCCGGACATCCCCAAAGTAAATGTAGTTACCCCGCTGAGGGGCAGGATGTGATCCCCGCTGCAGCCCTCTTCCCCACCACTGGTCCCGGCACTTCTTGCCCCTGCCCACCTCCATTCCCAAGCCACGGCAGGCTGCCTGTCCTGCCTGACTCAAACAGTCACATCCCCACTGTTACAAGCAGCTGAAGAGCAGGAAGGATAAAATACAAAATACAGCTGTAGCTGCAGTGGGCTCAAGTAACTCTGGCAATATGACTGCTCTGACCCCACAGGGGTTTACACCGGGGTAATGCACAGGACAGTTTTATCTACTGTACATGTACCTTTGCCTGGTTTATATGGTGCTTTCTTACCACTCACTCTTCCAATGCTGGATCCAAAAGGAATGAACCACCTGGATTCATAATTTCTATCATGCAGAAATAACATCACTACAAAGAGCTCTGCAGCCCATCACCAGCCATCTTCCTCCCACTCGCTGTTTAAGGCTGCATCGATGCAAAGACCTGAAGAGCTTCACCCCCTCTCAGGCACCACCAGGTGTGCCAGAGACATGGGCAGGGGAAAGCAATTTTCCTCTTCAGCATGGGTAGGCAAGGACGCTCATCTCAGCCACCCCAGATGAGCCAAACCTGGACCACCCCAGAGCAAATGTGGTGAGCAAAAGTGAGCACCCTCTGCACTGCACTTGGGAGTGGTGGTGGCCACCAGGACCAGATCCCTCCCCAGCAAACTACCAGTGATGGTGGGGGCTCCCGGCGCCGTTTGGAGTTTGCCTTGATCTCCCTCAGCTCCCATTGTATCAGGTCCGTTTGATGGGGGCTCACTGAGCATGATGCAATGAATTTAGCAAAACTGGTGTCTTTGTAGCAATGAGAACCAGGGATATTTTGGGTTATATTGCATCTTTACGATGTCTTCACTAACTGGACTAACCCCTGAGACATTTCTAACAGGAGCTCCAAATCTAGTATGACAAAAGCATCTTTGCGCTCTCCTGGGTAGAATCCTGTGTGTTTTACCTTTGAAAAGCGTATTGGAGAAATTTCTAATGCAGTCCTGGTAATTTACTCCTGCGTACTGGTGGTGGCGACAATTTTTCCACCAAGTGTTGAGTCTCCTTCTTTTGGGAGCCAAAGGAGTAGGCCCCTTGCCCCAAGAAAGCTACATTAGCAAGCTGCTTTCTTCTGCATTTCTGAGGAGGAAAGAGAGATCTAGTGTACTGGCTTAGGGCTCCTCAAGTGTGAGAGCTGTCCCATGAGTTTGCTAGACTGAATATTTTGAACCAAGACCTAGGAAGGAGAATACACAGCAATTTCAGGTTTAGCTGCCATTGCTTGTATTAGCGACACTCTGTTCACTCAGGAGAAGAAACTTGTGTTGGTTCATGCAAAGTAGGAGAAAAGGTGTAAAGCATTCAACTGAAATATTCCACACAAGTATTTTAAACTGACAGTCACATGAACTAAAACATCCCACAAGCTATATAAGACTGTGTAAAGCTTACTGAGAAACAAGGCTTTCTGTCTAAGGCAGAGGAAACAAAGGTCATTCATAACACCCACTTCTGTTTGTATTTTTAAACTTTCATTATGTCCATTCTCAACAGCCCTAATCATGATCGAGGTATTTTTGTGTACAGATATTAAAGTAAGATACCAACCCAAAAATGTTTTTAACTTTGTAAACAGACAGTTAGACTGAAGAGGCTAGTAAATATGCACATCCACAAGTGTGTCTGTGTGGTTTATGTCTAGCATCCCGTCTCCTCATGATACCATCCATGGGCATCACAGTGATAGATGCTTCCCCCCAAAAAAACAAGGAAATCCTTGACCAAAGAATGTGCAACTTCAAGTAAGGACCAAACTGCCCTGAGTGCTTAGTTTGAGCCTGATGTACTGCCACACATATGCCAGCATTGCAGTCCAGGAGTCCTGCCTCTCCCTGTCTCCAGAAACTATGAGATAGCACTTCTTCCCATATTTGCAGAAAAAAAAAAAAAATATTTTTTGTAATTACATTAATACCTGTTCTTCCCTCATGCTAGCAATTTGGTTGATTTCTTGTTTATTACTTTTCACCTTCTACCATCTATAATTCAGCCACATAGCCCCCAGGAGGTGAAGAACTAAATCCTCATTTTACTTGCCTAGGAAAGGAGAGATATGATTGCTGGAATTGAATCTCTGGCATTCCCAGTTCCTAACCTAAGACACAATCCCAGAGACAGCAATCCCACAACCTGTGATGCCAGGGCTCTTGCTGACTTTTGGAGGCTTGTTCTGGCTTCTGTCTCCTCGGGTTTTGCCATGAATAACAACTGTAGGATGCGACCCTGATTGTAAATGAGGTCCATGAGTGCGTTGTGCACTATCAGTCTTGCTTATTTTCCTCTGGTCTTTAATCTTGTATTTCCCAAATCAAAGTGTTGTACCCGGATCCTCTCAGGAGTCCCTCTGTGCATTAAGTAATGGGATTTATTTCAGTTCTCAGTAAAACTGGTTCTTGTGATTAAACTGCTACCATAGTCAACCCCAGAAAATCCTGTGTTAGGGACTGGAAGGGGTGAGGAGAGAAAAGACTGTGAAGAATCAGCTCCACTCACGCTCTCTAGCGAGTATCTGAGCCATATAGGTCAGGCAGAAGCCATTTGCTGTGCTGTACCTGCTCCATGGATGAGCAAGGGACTGCACTTTGCATACGTGTCAGCTGCCTTATTTTTCAGTTTGGTTCAATTAACTAAACCCTTCTTAAAACCCTGTAGAAATATATATCCCTCTATTTCTCAAGCTATTGCTTTTTTTTTTGCTTTTTTTTTTTTTTAATTTTTCTTTTCTGTGTTTCTTTGCATGCTGTCATTCCAGCTCATCCTTCGCCATCTCTTCGGGTGCCGTGGGCTATTTTTAACCTCTATGCAGGTTCGAGTGAAGCCTCCCCGTGCCCGAGTCCCCCTGCCGCGGTGCAGAGGGGGCTGGCGGTGTGGAGCAGGGAGCGAAGTCAAGCCACAAGGGGGCATGTGCTCTTCTAATTCATAAAATGTGCCTTCATTGACAAAAAAAGCTGAACAATTGGTGAATGGTGTGTGCATAAGTTAATGCTGCCGGAGAACACACGGGTAAGTGACAGAGGAGCTTTGTCCGGGGGGCTTGTGCCCAGGGAAACAGGGAGGTGGAGAGAAGTGGTGGGAGTCTAAAGGGCACCTGGGGTCTCTCTGTGTGCCTCTCTCCTGCTGAAGGAGAGAGCTGTGGTGAGGGGAGAGTCAGAGAGCCTAATTCTGCTCCCAGATTCCACTGGAAGTAATGACAGCAGCAACTCTGAAGCCAGGAAGATCTTAGTGATAGTCATAGGTTCGAGCTGGCTCTGGGGATGCCTTGCTGGTTTTTTTAAGGATTTTTAGCAAATGCTCTCAGCTGCCAAACATTTTTAATTCCTTCACTAGGTGACAGTAGAGGAGACTAACGACTAAGAAGAATATTTACAAGCAGAATACCTATTTCTAAGCAAACTTGACATTTGCATCCATTTCCTAGCTTGGTGGCTAAACCCATGCTCACCATGGTAAGTTCCCCACCTTTTGCTGTCTCTTCCTGCCCTACAGCACTGTGTTGGGGCTGGGATGGTTTCACCGAAGAGCAACCAGGGTAGAAGGAAGAGAGAGAAGGACTGAGCACTGAACAGGAAGCATGAACCCCTGGCGATCCTTTAGCCCAGCCCTTCTATCGTCTCAGGTGTGAGTGAGTACTCTAATGAATTGAAGCACTAAGAACTGCTAAAGACCACTGTAAAGTCTTGCTTTCAAACAAATTTCCAAATTAAATGGATAAAAGAAATATGAGATGAGCAGAAGCTTTTTTTCTGTCTGAGGACCTCAAAATAAATATTTGGTTTAATGGTTTCTTAGAGTCCTCAGTCCAAAATGGAGCCAGATGTGCCAAGAGTCAGTTTATAACTTTCCAGGGTATGGTGTTCAGCCAAGGATGATTTGACGAAAGAGAATTGATCAGGATGGTCCTAAGTGATGTCAGGATCAGGGTGGCAACCCTCAATCACCCTGCCCTGTGAGCCCACACCCTTCTTTTGCAACCCTTCCCCTTCAAGTGTCTGGGCAAGGATGTCAGACCTTCACCCATCATGGGCTGTGACCAGCTGGCACAGTCAAGGGCTCTTCCACCAGACTACACTGAAATATGTGGCAGGGTTGCAGAGAATGAGTCTTCCTCTGCTCCCTGGATTATTTCCCACTTCTCTTTCCTTTCTTGATGGGGAGGAGGAGGGGGCAAGCCAGGCAGTAAGGAGAAGTACCAGTGCTGTCTCTACACCATGCAGAGGGGAGATACTGGATTAGTCCCTAGTGACAAACTGGTGTGTCACAAGGAATGCCTCCTCAAGTAACCAGGCATGGGAGGACCAGGCCTACAGCCACTATTGTTTAACTTCCACGATTCAGTCTTCAAGTCCCTTCATCTCATTTTTTAAAGGCAGAGAATGCCCTCATCATGCAGGTCAGAAAGTAATGTTGCCCTCTGGGTCCATCTCTGCTTCTGCACAGAAACTGCAAGGTTTTATTTAATTAAAAAAAAAAATTAAAAAATAAGGGGAAGCAAGCTGGATTTACCTGTAGTCTGAAACAGATTAATGTCTTCAATGAGTTTTCTAAAATAGCATGTCTGAAAATTTTGAGTACAATGCAGCAGAGGTAGAAATAACCCTTCAAAGGGCTTTATATCCGGGAAGATGCTCTGACAAAACAGTGGGATGTATGGATGATAATATTTGTTGGAGAGATCAGCAGAAACAAATTCAGCTTGAAGTTTGCTAAAGCCTGGAACATCATATCCAAGGCTGCTGCATAAGGGTCTCCTTTCAGAAGCTAATTCATGATGCTGACAGCAGCACCACACCATTCAACATTTTGTGTGAGGTATGGGCAAAGCTTTGGGAAGCCTAGCTTGCCCTTGGGACATGTTTGGTTAGGTGAGATGCAGGACATTCACCTCTCACCATGTTACCAGTTTGTCAGGCCTTTGGCAGTACTTTTTGCTTTTGCTAAATTCCAGATAAATCCTCAATCCATCAGACTCCTTGCCCTTTGTGCAGACCAGAAATTTCCCTTTGCACATCAAGTTCAAGGGTAATCCTCCTGCACATGGGAAAAAAGACATCTTCCTTTGACTTGAGACTGGATACAGCCACTTGCTCGTGTGCTCTCTGTATCCTATGGCCTCTAATACCCCTAAAGCTATGTGCCATGAAGCTTATCCAGACTGAAAATCTCCTGGTTCCAGGACTGAAGCTCCTGCAGTAATTCCTAATAGGCTTTAAATACAGGATGCCAATTTGATTTAAAAGCTGAAAATAGCAAGATGTATCTGTCCCACCCACAGTGAAATTTGGTAACTTACTTTATCCATCCTTCTTCCTCTCTCCTAATTGTTCTTCTTTGTACAGTTCCTCATTTAGACTGCAATCTCCTTGTGTACAGTACAGTCTCTTATACTGAACATACAGCACTGTGTGCACTCAACTGCCTCCTTTCACTATTATTTAGTGCTTACAACATTTGCTGCTGCACAGGTGGTGTGGTAACTCCCTGCTCTTCTAGAAAATTCCAATAGTCACAGGACTGCAATGCCTAAAAAGTCAACAGTGAAATTCTAAAAGAACTATCCCTGCCCAACATTATTTTAACTGTGAGCTGCTAGAATTAGCTCCTGGAAATGGCATGGCAAAAACTGAGGAGCCTAATAAATAGACCCGAGACACTCTCTTTGGGTGTGCTATTATTAGAACCACAGACAACAAATTGGAAATCCAGCATTTATCTGCATCTATTCTGAGTATATTAACTGTGTTGACTGTAGTTGTATTGATTGTCTGTCGGAGTAGCTTGGTAAAGCTGATATCGTGATACACAGCAAGGTCTATGTTGAGAGATGGTGTGTGGGTGTTATTTGGCAGTGTGTCTGCAGGAATTGTCCACAGCCTAGTGGTGTGATCTTGATCCCCTGGTCACTGGGAGAGGTGAGCTAGGCCATTGCACAGAAGGAATCTGTATAGAAAGGGAAAAGTCAATATGTCTTTTTATGTGATATATGTAGGCTCAGCACTACTCAAACAGAGGCCAAGCCTAGCTGGCACATGTTAGCTTATGTGACCCTGCCTTGTGTTTTGCCACAGCGAGGGAGACTTTAGACTCTGTCCTGGAGTTTTCCATGCTCATTTCCAGTGTACATGTAAAGGCAAGTGAGGGCCCTGCTGTGGCACAGCACCCAGAGGGCAGAGTGGAGTTTGCACTGCAAACAGCAATGTGTGCAACACAGTTCTTGGTCTCTTCAGTTTCCTTGCTTGCTTTCACCCATGCTCTGCTTCTCTACTTCCTGAAAGGAAATAAAGGAAATTTAATTCCCTCTAAGCAAAGCTTTGGGATACCAAGTAATCCCAAGTCTTCTTCAGCTCACACAAACATACACATCCCTAGAAAAATGTAACCTTTTCCATGTCAAGAGCCCAGGTCCCCACATTGGATTTCTTTCACTATCTTGCACACAACTTTCCTCTTTATGCTCCTATGTTTGCAGGTAGTAGCAAGAAGCTCCAAAGAGGAGCTGGGGAAGGACTGTGGAGTAGCTTGGGCCACTGACTACACTTTGGAAGATGGAGAGTACAAATGTGAAGGGAGCACATACTACAAGCAGGAGACTTGAAACAAAGTACCCCAAAGCCCTGTGAGGTATGGATGTTGGTTCTGAAGTTGATCAGCTTCTCCCATTTTGTTTTTCACTGCTGCTATCTATCATATTCCTTTGGGCTCTTTTTACTTCCTACAGTGCTTCAGGTCCTCTGAAATCTGTTTCACTGCACCCACACTTTGTACCTCCATACATCTCCTGATGCCTTCCTTTCCACGCAGCTCTGTTTGCAGCTCTCCTCCATTGTTTCTTCCCACATATCCATCCCAGCTTTACCCTTCTGCTTCCCACATCACCTTTGAAGGTTATTTGACATACCTGTGGGCAAGTAAGAGCATGGCAGTGCTTTGAAGCGTGAGTGTACCATGTGCAGAGTGGCAGGGATGAGATGAGAGCCGAGGGCCAGTCCCAGGCCACTTCTGGTGCATTGGGATGGGGGTTGACAGCTCTGGAAATTCAGAAACTCTTTCATGGTCGAACAACAGTGCCACATGAAGGAAAACAATGTCTGCACAGCACCGGGTGGCTTTGGCTAGAGACAGGCTTGGTGCCCAGCAGAATTCCCCTCTGCTGCACTTACACAGAGGGAAGTGGGAGGTGTTTCTAATTTGTCCTCTTAACTGCCTACCTGGTCTTCATTCTGCACTAGGCCTTTCACCACACTTCTGAGCTAGGGCCTCAGCTTTACTCCCTTGCTTTTTTCCCTGTTGTCTTCTGGCCCCCTCATGCTAATTGTTTTTGTGCCTCCAGAATCCTATCCTCTCTTTCCTGTGCCCTCCTATAGACCCTTCTTCCTCCTGCATCTAGCCAACCCACCCTGTCCCACTTCAGTCAGTGTACATGCCCCAAAGCCTTCCCTCTGTCCACTATCTCAGAATGTAAAAAATTCACAACAGTTTGTGTTAAAGGGATTTTTTTGTCAGTGACTTATTGGAGTAGGTGACCAAATTGCTTGTTTTTCTTCAACTGCATTCACTTTCCTTGTTCCAGGTAACCTAATCCTGTTGTTTTTAACTGTCTTCTATCTTCCCTCAGTAAGTCATTACTGATTTTTCCTGACTACTTATGTTTCTAAAACAACATTGGAACTGTTTATTTTAGACAACTCACAAATGTTGGTTTAAATCAGATATAGTGAGCTTTGGACAAAAGGAGCTCCTGTAAAACATGAGAAGCGTGTATATCACTCTGTTCCCAAAAGCTGTCAAAAGAAGTCACCTGCACAGTGCACGGGTGCTGCTCAGGTTTAGCCAACAGCCCATGGCACCCCGTGATCCACGTGGATCACTCAGTTATTTTCCCAGCAAGCTGCCTTGAAACCTTCTTGCCTCAGCACCTCTTCCTTCTCACGTGCAACTCACTTTCTTTGACTCCATAGTTTGCTACAAGCTCTCCTGGGGACCTAAGGTCAAAGGTCAATCACTTTTGGAGTAGTGTCATCACTGGTGCTGAGCACCAGCAGAAATGAATATTAAAGAACAGACCTGTCTGAACAGGCCCAAAACACCTTTTGCAAAACAATGATGAGGATGATGATGACAACAATAATAATAATAGTAATAGTACTAACAATAATCATATCAGTAGTAATACAAAGATGAATGATTCATACAATGGCCGTGCTTTCAATCTTTCTCTGTTTCTCCCTCGGAACTAAGAATGGAGCCTCTGTGCACACAAATGACATGTGAGATGCTTATCTCAGGCATGCTGCGTATCTGCAACTTCTTGCTCAAATGACTCCAAATTTGCCACAAGTGGTTTTAGCCAGGGCCTCTGGGAGGTTCAGCAGTATTGCAAAAATCAGATCTAGCACATGAATATTGGGGTGTGTTGCATACTTCCTCATGCAGTAAAATATGATGCTCGTTCTTCACTACAGCAGAGCCATGCACACTCTCCAGGCTGGATCTGAGTGTATACAGTGCTGAAGTATTGTAAGTAATAAATGGTGTACCCAAAAGTGCCTAGCTGCAGTGGTGATTAATCATTTAGGCCCTGATCCTGCAAACATGCATGAATTTAATGTTACTACTATGAGTAATCCCCTTGATTTCAAATTAAATTAGTCACAGTCTTAACACTTGGCACGTGAATAGATGTTTGCAGGGCTAGAGCCCTATTTATGGCCTGATCTTGCAAATTATTACTGTCTAGCACTGTGCCTCTGTTTTTGAATATTTTCACCAATGCAAAAAAAAAAAAAATTCCTCACTCTCCTGCCGTGTGAACATTGCAGGATTAGGTCTGCTGTTTGGTACGTATGTACAGCTCTGCATCGTGTAGGTCACAGATAGATATAGCTGTATCTGGCCATGGGTGTGTGCCTTGATGCAAAGCACTCAAAAGCTGATCGCCATCAACGTTTTTTACTGTCCTTTACCACTAAGATTTAGGTCTACCATCTACAGTATAAATTGAATTTTTCTCCTACTTCTTTTTTTTAAAAAAAAGGAAGAGAGAGAGAGACATTAAATCAGTTTTGTTAACTTAGGATGAAGACAATAAGGAACCCAATAAGCAGCTTGCAAATTTAAGTCACCAGTCTAATCAAATTCCTCTGGGCTGCGGTGTCCTTTCTGTGAAATCAACCTGCATTAAAGCGACTGGGTTGCTGTTTGTGAATGTACCATCTCTGCAAATTACCGCTGCTCTGTTGCATTGTGTTTGTATGAATGGGGGTGACATGTGCTTGCCCACAGGTCCACGTGAGAGAGGTGGGGTGAGGAAGGAAAGATATTTTTAAAATGAATCTAGAGGGAGAAAGTGGAAGCTGCAGCTTCAGAGAATGTGAATGGTATCCTAAAATAACCTCTGTCATCTGCCCACCCACCCACTGCCAAAATCAAGGTGCAGCTCTTTCATTTAAAATTAATTCTTGGCCCCAGAGGGTATCAATAGATCAATATCTTGTGCTTCTGATCTCTTGCGGGCCACCCTTCAATGGCTCATGCAAAGGCTAAAAACAGAAAGATGCAACACAAAAGATACTGCAGTCAGCTCAAGCAAGGGGGATATTTTTAGATCAGAAAAGGGAAAGGAGGGGAGAGGGAGAGAGAAAGGAAAGAGAGGGAGAGAGGCTGGTCTAGGGTTTGCAATCTAATTTGGTCTCCCTCTTCCCCCCTCCTTTTTTTTT
>VRYO01001269.1:26297193-26313253 GCA_009812075.1 Sialia sialis | reverse complement strand
AAAAAAAAAAAAAAAAAAAAAAAAAATCTACGGTGAGAGGCAGTGCGGTGATAAAGAAGCCCACCCTCAGCAGCTGTGCAAGGCAGCGTTATTGTGGCGGTGCACGCACACGGAGGGAGGCAGGCAGGGACACGCGTGTGCCCGCCCGGCCGGCCGGGACCGCGGGCTATAAATAGCGGCGGGGCCGCGGGGCGGCGGGGCCGAGCGGTTCCGTCCCGCGCTCGCCCAGGAGGTGCCGGGCTCGGCGGTGCGGGGGTGGTGCGTGGGCGGCGGGGCGGGGGGGCGGCGGGGGAGGGGAGGAGGGGGCTGCTGCTTCTCCCTGTCTCCAAGTCAGGCTCTGAACACGAACCGGCTTCTTTTTTTTTTTTTTTTTTTTTTTTGCCTCTTTTTTTTTTTTTTTTTTTGCCTTTCTCCTGGAAGAGTGCAGGCACACATTACGCGAAACCAACAGCCTTTCGCGATACACAGCTCGAAACGCTCTAGTTTATTTATATAGCCCCTCCACCCTCGGCTCTTCCCACCAGTCCCCAAATTCCCTAGAAATCCAGCTAAGGCGTGGGGAAGAGGAGAAAGCAGTTTTGGAGGGGAGGGAGTTATTTATTTTTGTTTTGTTTAGGGATTGTTTTGCTTTGTTGATTTTTTTTTTCTTTGCATACAAAAATAAGTGAAGAAGATTTTGTAAGGTAGGTTTCTCTGTGCGTGTGTGTGTGTGTGTGCAGGTGTTTTTGTTTTGCTTTTTGCAAAGTTTTCTGATTTCAGTTGTTAGATGCTTTTACAAGAAATAGACTTTTCATATTTGTTCAGCTGCCTGCCTTGGAAAAGACTGGACAGCGTTGCATTCCCCCTCTTTGTGAAGAGTTCTTTCGGCTGTCGTGTCGTGTGTCCTGTGCATTTGATGTTCCTGCAGGAAAGCATGCTAGTTTGCGAGCTCAAACTGCAGGCAGAGAGCAAAGCATTTAAGACCCACACACACTTTTTGTAGAGGCTGCAACTTTCATTTTGTCACATTTTGGGGTGGGGGGAGAAGAAAGGCGTCGAGTCACTCGGGAAACGAGCTTGCAAATGAAATTTTAATTGCAGAAAGAGTCAAAGTCAGCAGCGTTGAAGCTTAAGAAGGATGGGAGGGAGTTGACATTTCTTGCATAGGGAATTTGCTACCACTGGGAATAGACTGAAAGTCCATAGTGGAAGGGGGGCGGGAAATAGGTAAAATAATAACGAAGTAAATGATGAGGCAAAATACTAATTAAAGTGATGCAGGAAAGTGAGAGGCTGTTACAAGCTCTAACCACCTGTAGAGGGAAATCTTTATACATAGTAATTTCTGAGAGCTGATCTATAGAGAAACTAAAGAGAATTCATGCTCCAAACTTTGCTGCTCTGCAATGTGCAAACCAAGATGCCAAAATTCTCGATTAATTCTTGGTGGCTTGCAAATTGCAGGTACTGTTAGCTCGAGAGAAAGGGGGGTTTAGCAGCTACTGATTCTTAGTCTCCACCTTGGCTGCAGACATTTGTGGTGCACATCCTGGTTTTCTTTACTGCTGCCACACTTGATGTGGTTATCGGGAGATGTCTTGCCCGAGAAGAGTGGGTTTCATTTATTACTAATTTCAAGCAGGTTTTTGAATTTAAAAAAGTTGGATGGTCTTCACTGTCTAAGGGGGAGATTTCCAAAGTAGCTGTAGGGACAAACTGCTCTAACCGGTGGGAAGCATTATTCCCTTCAGAGGATCCTGCTCAAGTTTTGTATAACCAGAAGAATAATACCTCGTGACAACTGACACGGGGTACAATGTGAGTAATGTGTCACACCTTGGGCAATGCATTTTCTTCTGAGGAATCTCAGGGCACTCAGTGGAGCAATGAAGCAGCCTGACCTCAGAGGGGTCACAACATGCAACTGCAGAATGATGACCACGTGCCTCAGAAGGGTGAGGTGGTGGTGGAAGCCAAAGCCATGGCAGGTTGTGCAGAAAGTCAAAAGTGAGGTGGTTAGGAGACAGCATTTTCCCCTCACACTTGCTTATACACTATTTTCACCCCTTGTCAAGGACAGATCTGTCAAGAATGGGCTGCTGGTTACAAAGCACTCATTTCTTAATCATAGAGTTATAGAATGGTTTGGGTTGGAAGGGACCCCAAAAACCATCTAGTTCCAACCCCCAGAGATACTGTCCACTTGGCCATGTTGTTCAAGGTCCTATCCAACCTGGTCTTGAACACATCCAACACTTAATTCTTCTGATGCCTGCTGCATCATTGGTCCACCTCCCTCACAGAAATACGGAGATCTCAAGTTAACTTGGTCTTGAATCACCTCTACTGCCATCTGTTGATGCCTCATCTCTCATTTGCCTGTCCAGCTGAGGAAACATGGAAATCCTGTGTTTTATTCCTGTGAATCTTGATGCATTATGTCATTGGGGTCATCTGAGCAGTGAGACTGCAGAAGGTGTAGCACCACAGGGCAGTGCCACTCTCTTGTTTCCTCCACATAACATTACAGCAGCTGGAGTGTGTCACTTTGAGGTGCTGTTTTGAGTCCAACCTGTGCCCTCATAATCTGCATTAACACCTCTGATTTTTGGTTCAATGATCTCTATCATCTTCTGTCAAAACCCCAAGTTGTTCCAAATCCTTGTTTACTGAGGTTTGTGCTTCATCTCTTCTCTTATCCCAACCTTCAAATCTTCAGTTGATCTGGATATTTGAATGTTTTGAAATGCCACCAGGTTTAAAAGCTTCAGGAGCTCCTCCCTTGACACTTCAAAAAAGCAGTCTATGGCAGGATGACTCTTGGTAACAGGTTTTCATTAACTCCTTTTGCTTCCTCCTCTCTGGGAAATTCTGAGGTCCTACACATGGTCTTCATCGTACAAACTCTCTTTAACCCAGATATTCTCACATCCACTTCACCTATGAGTCACTGCACTTTCTAGCCTACAATTACATTTGCATAGCTTGTGCAATAGAGGGAATTCTCCAGCTTGCACACTGCTCATCTACCCTCCCGCAGCTTTCCAGATGCTGTGTCTTTTCACATCACGTTTAGAAAGCTTCTCTGTGTTGAAAGAGCTAACCACTACCTCTATTTCTGTCCTGTCCTTTCTCTCTACTACCATCTCCTCCTAGTCCAACAGTGAACAGGAATGAATCAACACATGATCTTACTCTGAAAATGCTGGATTTTTTTAGATTGTTGTGCAGAAGGATATTCCTTATTAAGACTCTTCCTGATTCGTTATGATCTTCTGCTACTCCTGTTTTTCTCATGTTAAACTGTCATGATATGCGACTTATCTGAAGGAGACTGCATAAGCTAATTCTAAAGTGAAGCTTTTATTTAAGATGGTGGTTGTTTATGTCACCAGACACCATATTACAGTAATTTCACGATTATAAGCCGCACCTTTTTCATTGAAGAATCCAGCCTACCCCAGTAGCGCGGCTTATATTCAGATGCGGCTTATCTATGGACAAATCCCAGTGAAATGCCAGCCCAGAAGTGAGAGTCGGCTGGGAGGGCGCCTGGGGTTGCCTTTAAAGGCTTCGCTGGTCTATGAAAACTGTTGCAACTTGAGCACCTGACACCAAACCCAGCTGGCAGTGATTCTGTTACTAATTTGTTACTTTGTTACACATGGATCCTCGCTTTAAAAAAAAAAAATGCGGCTTATATTCAGATGCGTCTTATATATGGACAAATCCTGTGGTCTACCTGGCTACCGGAGTTGCGGCTTATAATCAGGTGGGGCTTATAATAGTGAAATTACTGTAAGTGTCAGGTGGACAGCCATATTGTGAAAATCCTATATTTCTTCTTGCAGTACTTCACCAAATGGTTTTACCAAGAATTCCTCTGGAGATCTAGATACAGTCCTCTTCACATTAAATAGGCAATGAAAGTACCACTTTCTTATGAATAGCCTTCAGAGAGGCAACCCCACATCACCTTATAAACTCTAGGAACAAGAAGCAAAACTCGTTCTTCTACTAAACTATGCATTCTGTAAGAAGGACTGGACAAAGCCAATGCAGGTGAGGTAGAGAAAAACAGTTTATTGCTTGGACACCCTTTTAGTTTATGGAAAAATGAGCAAGAGGACACAAGTCCACAAACTGTCTGTCAGAAGAACTACCCTCTCTCAATTTCACTGCCGACATCTCTGAAGACACTCCAAAATTCAGCGACACCTATGTGCAGTCCCACTGCCCAGTCAGTTCACCCCTGCTTTCTCAGTTGAAAACTTAGTATCAGGATGAGTGGCTCCACTCATCCTCATATACTCATTGGACTGTTTTCAATATTCTCTGACATTTTTCCCCTTAAAACACCAGGATCACAAATAGGATTCAAAGTGGTCTCAGCCCGCACATTTGCTCTACTGCAACATATTCTTGCAGATTCTTATTGTGTAGAAGCTTCAGTTCCTCCTGCTTTTCAGGCTTAGGCACCAGCTTCCCATTGACTCCCATTGTGAGTAGGAGGCCATGCATCTTGCTCTTACTGCTTGCTTACCTTCCACTTCTCTTTGTACTACCCAAGATCTCCTGCCTATGAACTTGTCTGTCATTTACGGTAATCCTATCAAAATTATCTGCACAATATAGTTTATAATATAAATAATATGATTTCTAATATAAATAATATGTTTACTCCCTAATAATTTATAATGTAGCAATAATATTTCTGCAAAATATAACTGTTCCAAAATATAAACCCATGATGGAGACAAGTAATTTTCCTCTGTTTTTCATGGGACTCTGTTCTGTGCCCTTCCATTTGAATTGTAACACCATGAGGCAGGTACTGAGTCTTGTTCATTTTGTCCAGTACCTGTCATATCACAGGTAGGTAGGTAACAATAATGCAAATCATTTGACATTATTTTTACTTTTTTTCCTCCCTGAAAAAGGATTCAGTTTTATTTTAATGCTCCAACCTGCTTTCAAGTGTTGGCTCCCAGCTAGAATGTTCCACATTGTTACTTTTTGATCCTGGGTTTGCACAGCATCCAATAGGATTGGAGCTTAATCCGAGATTGCCAGCATATGATAATGAAGCTCATATTTGAAAGTTTAACTTGTGACGCATTGCTAATGTAAGGAGCAATCAGCTGATACAATATTAACATTAACAAAAATTAACACATTTCTAAATTTAGCTAAATACTCATTGTCAGTCTTGAACAACAACTCAGAATAGCTTTTACATGCAAACCTTGAACTACTCAAAAAATCATTACCTGGAATGTAATTCAGACTTTGTATCTCTGTTCATATAGTCCTATAATAATTGCAATTACTGCAAAAGCAGCACAAAATAGTGATCTATGAGGCATTTGCATAAGTATATGGGTTTCATCCCCTGGCTCTGCAGCAGGCATTTATAGCAATATGATAATAGCCTGCACTTCTCTGTTGCTCATCCATGGATCTCCAGATATTCTACATTAGTAGAATAACTCAGTAAGTTATGTATGATACTTCTCCATCCAGTTCACATCATGAGCTGGGTAGGTATTAATACATGTCTCTTGTCATTAAAAGGATGTTAATATAGCCACAACAAGGACCAGAGACTGAGCTGCTGCCCATCCTGTGCTTTGGAAGGGACAAAATGGAGAGAACCACTGTAGCTCCCCTACCTGCATGTGGCCATATATTGGCTGGTGGTAGTGGTTTGACCAAGTGTGTGCAATGCAGCGGTGTTTCTGAGGACTTTCTGAAGGGCCTGTACCCTTCCAAGTAATGAAGAGTGGCCTTCTTCCTGTGAATTTCATGGCATGTCTTGTCTTCACAGTGATAGCTGTTAGTCCAGCAGCTGCCACAGTTTTCCCTAGCGGAGCTGAAGCATATCTTCATGTCAACAATAACAACTTGTAGATGCCCAGTCACATGAAATACCTCCTCCCAATTCATGACCAAATAACACCAAGTACTAATGGACATAGTCACTTATTTGGCAAATTAAAAGAATGTGAAGTGTAGCAGGTTTCTATTGAGAAGATTCAGCATCTGGGAAACTAAAAGCCATTGGTGCTTGCTCAGCTGGTCCTCCTGGGACTTCCACAAGTTCTGTACACACACTAATGGTTTGCCAGTCACACTCAGGGAATCAGTGGCTTAATTTGTAAACTGTGCATACAAAACACAGCTTAGGTCTGAGCAGAAGCAACTTGGATCTTGTTGCCATTTATAGGGTTGAACTTGATATTAGCACACAGTGCAGAAATGTTAACTGAGGATAAAAACAGATGATCAGACAAAAAGTCATATGTGATCTAGATCTTTTGATCCATTTGTGTTTTAATTTTCGTTCATGTTATTGGAAACTGCCAGATGTTTCTGCTTTACTGAATGTGGATTTCTGGAATTTGGGGGTCTAGAGAGATAGGAATTCCAGGACTACTGAACAGTGCGAATTTGAGACTTGTTGTTGCCCCAAAAGGTAAGTAGAGGAGTGAATGATGAAATCACCATCCTGTCCTTATTTGAATATGTGTCGCATTTCTGGCTGAGTAGCAATTTTTTGTTGCAATTTTTGATAGCCACATTAAATTACGTTATAAGGAAGAGTGAATCAGAAGCAACACACTAGGACAGAAGTGTTACAGGAGCACCATAGGTCAGGATAAGAGTGCACAAGACCATGTCTTCACAACCCTAGGCATCTCACCTTGTTTTTTACCTCATCATCTGAGAAATGGAGGTAAATTAATATTTTCTTTTTCCCATCCCACTGTCTTCTACTTTGAAAGAACTTGACTTTTTTTCTTTGATGGATCCTTTGGCTTCATGTTTTATTATCTCTTAAATTCTTCCTAAATTACTTCAATATCACCCTGTCCATATCCCATTCTCTCACACTGATTGTAGCACTGGAGTGCTTGAGGTAAAGACTGACACAGATTTTTTGGCATTTCTTCATCACAGCCTTCCCTTGTTTTCCACCTGTTCAAGTATAATTTACCTTGAAGTGTTGTCTTATCTTTTTGGTCTTGTTTATAACTCTTTCTTTAAGGTGGTTGCCAAACACATGTGCACATTATGGTAAAGGTCATGGATGTTATTTGTGACAAGTTCCATTTTAAAGGCTAATGAAAATCAAATCTTAGTGTAAGGTTCATCAAATTTGTAGCAGGATTCCTCAAACGTTATACTCCTTGTATCTGAAGTATGATGCCTATTCACTGTATGTCTTCCATAGGTTTAACTTCTAATAAGAAGTGATATGATTTTTTTGCTATCATCCTCAGTATTGAGACCTTAGTACTCTTTTCCACCAGCTTCATTATGCTAATGCTTTTCTTCTTTTCATCCCTGTTACGCAGAAGTATGTCTCCAGGGTCTGATTTTGCAGCCATTGGAGAAAAATCCAGTTTCTATCCTTTTACATGTTATAGTAATAATATGTATCTATAATATAAACAGAAAAGCTAATGATGACAAAGCAACCCACATATACTGACATTTCAACTCCAAACTGCTCAAAGTGTTTATTAATACAATCTGCGTGAGATGATACTTGCACAAGTTGTCTATTTTATTGGTGTCCTGGTATATGCATTCAGGTTCTCAAAATGATCCATAAATTGAAGTCTTAATAAGTCCTTGATCTTCTGACACAGGTGAGATTTTCTTTACTAATGTACTGCAGTTTCTTGTTCTGATGTTGGAGGTAAAGCGTTCCTTTCCTCCTTTTGCTTCTTTGCATGCTCTGATCTCTGATTATTTATAATATTGCATCTTCTTACTGATGACTTTTATTGATTATCTCAATGCTATAGATATCTTCAAGAACATCCTGTTTAGGTAAGTGAGTATTGTCTTATCTTCATTTCATGAGTAGAGATGTCAAGCATAAAGTGTTTCGCACTTCATCTAAAATTTGACCTCAAAATTATTCAAGGAAAACTTTCCATGAGAAATTTCAGAACAACACTTGTAGCAAATTTGTGATTGGAAGAAGAATATCTAGATTCTAGCCCTCTGCTTTAACTAGCAATTACTCTTCTTCAGTCTTTTCACTAGCATATACTCTACCACCTATAAAAAACAGCAAATTGTTGAATAGATGTTGCTCTAATTTATTTCCCTTTCAATGTGATTTCTCTTTCTTCTGCATTCTACATTTCCTGTAATAAGAGTTAACTAGCATAAGTTGTTGATTGACCCTATACAAAGTGAATCTTAATCAAAAAGATGAGGTGAGTTTGTGAGATCCTAGTAAATCCTGGTGGCACTTCTCTCTGTTTCTGTTTGTCTTCTGTTCTCCTTATGTTTGGAACATATCACGTGTCTTTCAGCTGCTTGGGTGAACTAGGCCAAGAACAGACTTGAAACATCAGTGGGAGTAAGACTGGGTAAGGGGAATATTTTATAGCAATTATGTTATTGAATGGCTCAAAAGTGAGCAGAACTCCAAGACTCAGAGGAGGTAGCTGGCAAACTACAGCAAAGCCAAATTGAGAAGGAGGTGGTGCCTTGAATTTGCTGGATCAAAACCCCAAACAAATTATGAATACCACTAAAATAGTTTTATTCTCAAAGTATACTCCATTTTAAGTGTCAGATCATAGTTGGCTTTGAGCAGCAATTTTGTGCACAGTAATGTTTTACTATTAATACTAATAGTAGTATCCCAATCTGGGCCATTATCCATCAGGGCAATATGAAAGGGGAATTTCCAGAAGTGAGGACAGTTCAACATGTGGAACATATGTGTTAGAAACTGGGCTGCCCCTTTGGTATCTTCAGTAGCTCTAGGTGAAAGGCCACGTATCTGCAGCTTGATAGGGACTCTGCTGCTTCAGTCACTGTGAGATACCACTGCAGTGGAGTTAGAAACAAAGGATCCATTGCTTTCATTAAGACTTAATTGGCAAGGATGCTTAATTGTTCAAGAATGAGATGGGTAATAACTAAAATATCGAGATAAAAAGATTTTCTTTTTTGTACTTCTAATGATCAGGAGAAATGGGAACTGCTGTTTGGTACATGGTCACCTGCCAAACATTCTTTTCAGTTTGGATAGCTTCCATTTCTTTTTTTTTTTTTCCATGAGAGAGATTCTCTGGGAATGGACCTCACTTCAACCAAGCCTTTAGCAGCAGGCAGGGAAGACTGGAAGATGGTTCTGCTGAGATGGAGATGATGCATTGGGCTGGAGAAGCAGGGAAGAGCAAAGAGGAAGGCAGGCTGATTTTATGAAAATGAGGCTGAAAGACGGTACTACAGCTTCCATGAGAACATGTTAGACCCATTCATAGGAAGATCTAGCTCTTTGACTAAGACTGGAGAGCTTAGGGGAAAAACTCAAAAAAATCCTCACAAAAAGACCCCAACCACCCATCCCTCAACACAAATAAACAACCAAAACCAAACCTAAATAACCCACACATGTGACTGCAAGGAGCTGCTCAGGATGTGAACTGGGGAGGGAATTCAAGGCATCTTTATGGCTGGACAGGACCTGAGGTCCAGGAGCTGCAAGGCTTGCCAGTATGCCCACTCCTGACCTGCCTCAGAGATCATCCTTGGTACACAACCAGGTTGATACCCTTTTCTCTGTGACAGAGAAAAACCAAATCTGAACAGCTTTCCTCTGTTCACATGAACAGAAGTAAACACTACAGAGAAATGCAAAGCTCTTGGGTGTGTATGTGAGGGAATAGAGTAGATGATCATCCCCTCCTTCCACAGTAGGCCGTGGGTCATCCTAAAGTGCTTGGATGACCGCTTTGAAGTGTCAAATGACACTGAATGTCAGAAGACAGTTTAGATGTGCACTCTTCCATCCTCAAACTCTTGTGTTGCCTAATGTTTTTATTAACCCAGGGTGAGCTTTGTTGCAGTTCCTTAAAGAAGGTATGTTGTGTGTCTGGCACTCTGTGTGGGCTCTTGAGATGTCTTGATCTGTCTTTGGTATAAGGTCTTTCCCTACAGTGGTATTTCTGTGCATCTGTCTGGCTTCTGAGCTGCTACTACTATAAAGGCCACCTTCTCAGGTATATAAACACGGTTTAGGTTGGGCTTTTCTCCTAGGTCTGAAGCACAAGTCCTGGGAAGATGGATTTGTGGCTAGCATGGCAGGGATGTGTGAATGAAAATGGGTCTGTTCATGTCTACCAGACAGTGTGCGTAGTAGTTTAAAATGCCTAATCTGTCTCCCCAGGCCTAACAGTGCCTATGATGTGATCTCATACAGGTGTGTGATGTCCCCTTCCCTGTGTGCTGCTATATCACTACATAGTTTGCAATGGCATTGTCTGGCTAAGAGACAGAGGAGGAGACAGCCTTACCTCATTGATTGCAGTTTATTGACATTAGGAAATTCATTGTCTGCAAAAGAAGTTGGTAATAATTAAGTGAGTTAATAAATAAGAAATGTGTGCGTACAGATTAGACAGTAAATGACTTACTGGCTTCTTGATTGCCCCAGTATTTTGCATCTCTCTTCATACAAGGTGTGAAAAAGGCTGGTGGTGGGCAGGGCATGGTAGGATATTCTCACCTGGTGAAGAGATGGTCCCATAAACCTTGGCTTTCCCTCGGGTGCTGGTGTGTGATCCTGATCCTGTCCCCGGGGCAGGGAGCTTGTTTAATGCTTTTAGTGCCATTTTCCAACAAATGAGAGATGTGTCTAAAAATAGCAACAACCCTTTGCGCTTGCCTTTTTTTAGGCATTTTAAGAAACAGCTGCATCCCTTTGACTGGGAGACAGGGAAGGCGATCTGCTCTTCAAGGTCCTCATTAGATCCTCTGGGACCGTGGAAAGGCTTCTGGTGCCCTCCCCTCCCCGGCTGCATTTGTTAATTGACCCCTCTTCACACACTTAGTGGCAAGAGAGGTGGTTTCAGAGATGTGTTTTGCTTAATGGGAGCAGGGAAAGGTGTGGTGCTTAAAGAAAATCCCTCTCTTGGCCAGATAAACCCCGGATTTGTCAGCAAGACAATTCTCTTTTGTCTGGTTGCTATTGATGCCTGGGTTTGAGGCGGGGGGCTCGGGGGTGCGAGTGTGTGTCTGTGTGTACCACTGTGCAAGCTCAGGTTTAGCCATTTGCGCACAGACAATAGCAGCATTATAATTTTTAATTGCAATTTCATTTGATATTCTCTCCCTTTCCCCCACCCCTCTCTCTGTATAATCTGGATCATTGCTCTCTGTAGCTGATTCCGTGGGAGACCAAGCAGAGTGCGTGGGTGCAGAATATAGAAAGCCAGAGCCATAGAATCTGTTATTTGCGTCATTCTAGGAGACGGGGCTGTTTGCCTGACAAATATACAGAATTAATCCTGGTTTTATCAATATCTGTCTTTTGCTACAGTAGCCAAAACAAGTGTAAAGTGGTAGGGGGACTTGCTGCTAGTATTGTTGTTGGTATGGGGAGGGGGGCACGAGGGGAGGGTGACAGGGAAAGGGAGAAAGTAAGGATGCTAAAATATATTCAGCAGCCCCCATGCTGTTTGCCTTACAAATATTCAGAAAACAGGCTTATGTTTCCAAATTGCTTTTCGTTAAAACTGGTAACCACGAGAAGGGGGGCTGGAGGGGCGGGGGGGGTGAGTGGGGGCTAATGTTCTTGCAAGGTCTGGCTATGCAGATTGCTCTCCCTGCCTATGCTTCTGCATGGGATATGTGTGTGGTTTTGAAGAAATATCTCCCTGTCCCCAGCCCATATTCCGCCCCCCCCACGCCCCCTCCCCCCCCCCCAGCCCCCTCAGGATTTTTGTGCAACTGTGCAGAGAACCGCACTACACAAAATATGGGGCTTGCTAATTAACTCTTTTCCTCGAATTGAAGTGCCTTACTGCAAGCACAAAGCTCCAAGCACAGACATCTTTTATGATGAACTAGAGCCTCTGAAGAGGAGAATCTGAACGTGACGTCAATAGCTGATAACTGACGCAGCCTTGCAAAGGAGTCTCAGGCTGGCTCCTTGCAGCCTGCAAGCCCTAATGATTCTATTTTTTCCCCAGTCCCCCCTCGTAGTGAATTACTAGAACGCAAACACACACACCCCTTTTTTCATATATATATTTATAGATCCTTTATTCTCCAAACAAATGATTTTTTAAAGGGGGAAAAGGCAGTGGGTGGGGAGGGGAGATTTTTTTTTTTTTTTTTAAACAACCCTTCTTGGTGCTGGATGCAGTTTAGTGCATGAAACCATCTCTGTGTCTCGGCAAAGCAAACATCCCTGCCTGAAATCCACAATTGTGCATGATGGCAAACTGGTGCATGGTGGTTGTGTTTTTTCCAAAGCCCACTTTATAAAGACTCCGGAGGAAGACAGACACAATAATGCTTGCAAGGCAACAGGCAGAGAGGCACAGAGACAGACTCAATACAACTGTGGATTAGGGGTTTGTGCAATAGGACAGCATGGAAGGCGGTCAGTTTGGGTTGTTTGGTGTGGGGTTTGTTTGTTTTTGTTGTGGTTTGTTGTTTTTGTTTTTTTTTCTCTGCAATGATGCACCTAAAGCAAATGTAGATGGTGTTGCAGAAAGAAGCTGGGGTATGGGGGTGAGTGGTTGGGGGTTGTTGTGTTGTAGGGGGCAGACTAAATGCACATTTAATGTTTTGGACGTAGCGTTCCAGCAAAATGCCTTTGTGTGTGGATTTTTTTCCCCAGTACCTGCTAAAAATAGCATCAGGGTTTTGATCGCGTTCCAGAAATAGACAGAGGGTTGCACTTGTATAAAAAGCGAGCGCGGGTGGAAGAAAACCTGGACATCACCGCAGTATTTTTTTTCCAACTCCTGTCTGGAAATTAATTGTTGGATTCTCCCCCCACCCCCCCACCCCCGCTTTTTCCCCCTCCTCCCCCTCCCTCCCCTAACCGAGGAGTTCCCGTTTGGGTAAGTAGTGATCTTTCCTGTGCATGATGCAGAGAGTGGCTGTGAGTCTTGTCTTTATTTTATGCATGCCTGGATTATTTTTTCCTTCTGTTCTACTTTTTCTCTAAAGCGAGAGGGGTATACTCGTCTACATAATGAATTTGGTGCATGCCCGGCGCTCAGACAGAGGGAATTCTTGCAGAAAGGGGAATCACCCTGTCGGTAAATCTCTGAATCAATAGCTAGCTGCAACTCTCTCTCTCTCTCTGTCGGCGCTGTTGAGCCCCTCTCCCTGCCCGCCCCCACCTCTATTTTCGCCCTCCGCGGGGGGAGAGGCAGCGCCGGCGGCGGGGCCGGGGGCGCAGGCCGGGCGCTCCCCGCAGGGCGGCCGTCGGGAGCTGTCCGCGCCCCGGTGCTGAACCCGCAGCCGCTCTGCCGCCGCCGCCGCCACGGGCGGGGGTCGGTCCCGGCCCCGGTGCCCGCCGGGCGGGGGCCGCGCTGCGCCGCCTGCAGCGCCGCTCCCGCGGAGGCTTCCCCGCCGCCGCTCCTCCGCCCGGCGCCGCCTGCCCTTCCCGCCCGTGCGTTTGAAAGAGCCTGTACCTGATGATGGTGCTCCGCAAAATAAGAGGCTATAGGTTGCTTTATTTGGACTCACCCCTTCTCCTCCCACCTCATTTTTCCCCTCTAAGTGCTCACACTTTCTGCAGATCGTGTGTGTGCGAGCTTCTGTTTTTATTATTGCCCGTCCTTCGCGTCCTTAGTCATACCCTCACCAGAAGAGTTGGTGGAATGACTGAATTAGAGGAGAAGTAGTGGGGGAATTGTTGTGGTGTGTACGGAGTAGCTATGTAGGGTTACCTCGGTGCTGCAACCACCCGTCACCCCCTCACCGCTTCTGAGAGCCGAGGAAGTTCTCGCTAGGCTACCAGCATGCAGGTTCGCAGGCATTCCGGCTAGCAAAGGCATGTCATCAGATTGCATTAAAAGAGACAAGGAAACACCGTCTGGCACTCACATGCACCACCGCGTTATCCCGGACAATGGTATCCCCTCCGAAACCGCCGTGAAAGGGGGCTTAGCCGCAGACTCAGACCTGCAAAGGATGGAAACGCACGAGGCAGACAATAGCCAAGGAAGGAGCTTCCTCCGGAGCACGTTTAGCCATAGCCTCGCAGTAAAAGCAAGCTTAGAAAATGGTGCACCTACCACACAAAGCCCAGCAACAATTGCGGATCCTGCAGACAATGGCATGATGCAGCCATGAACATCAGTATAGCACAGTACACTGGGCTGGGGTGAGAGCACCTCCTGGCCAAGAGCGCATGCAATGGCTCTAATCTAGGCATACAAAAGACATAATTTCTTGCAATTAATCAAACACCAGCGTCTGAATTCACAGCACGGTACTCCACCCACGGCTCCTTTTAATGTCTAAACCGTCCCTTCCCCGAGCTTGCGTGGTCGTATTTACAAGCGGACCAGATACCTATTTTTTTTTGGTTGCTTTTTTAAAGCAAGAAAAAAATCCCCCTACAACACGTGTAGCCAATCGTTGCAACTCTTAATATATCTCTACAAAACAGGCATTAAAAACAAGAAATGCCCTCCTTCCTCGCCCCCTCCCTCGCCTTCCCAGCCCTCCCCTCCTAGATCGTTGCCTCACTTGACACAATGCATAAGATTACCCTTAACTGGATCCTATTAAATAATTCAATGGTGGCGGTGTAATTTTGGTTGGAAACTGCACGGATTTCCAAGTCGTGACTGTAAAAGTGAGTAATGTGCTCTGGCTGCGTCATGGCTCCAGTCACAGATGGTTCCAAACTGAGGAGAAATCGTGACTTCGACTTGAGACGTCCCCTCTCCATGAAAAGACCATCCAATCACAACGGCGTCGGGGGGCAGCCGGACTCCGCGGAGCTTGCTTTCTCCTTGCTCTCCCGTCCGTGTGTGTGTGTGCGCGTGTGTGTGCCCGTGTGCCCGTGCCTGCGCGCGTGTGTGTATAAAATCCTCAACAAGTTGCAGAAGGGGTAGGGAGAGGAGGGGTTAATCCTGGGGAATCTTCTGCACCTAGTGAGATCGTGACCCTCCCACACAGTACAGTAACTTATATACACACCTGAAGGAAGGGACGCTTTGCTTTTGGGCTTTCCAAAAAAAAAAAAAAAAAAAAACCAACAAAAAAACAAACCTACCAAAAAACACCAAAACACTGTTGGTGATGGTTGCACCCCGCGCGGGACTCCCCGGAGCGGCCAGGGACGCGCCCCGCCAGGTAAGTGCTGGAGGTTTTCAAACTTCTGCTACCTGCGCTGCCCCGGCCGCCCTGCCCGTCCTGCCTGCGCTCCGCTCCGCTCCGCTCCGCTCCGTCGCGCCGCTACCGCTGGTCTCGCCGGGGGCTCGGGAGGCGCGGGGTGCCGTGCCGCCCGGCGGGCAGGAGCGTCGGGAGGGAGCTGCGGCCGTGCGGGATGGGACGCGCGCGGGGGCGTCACGCGTGGGTTTCCCGCGCCGCTCGCGCGGGACCCTTTGCCGCCGCGGGGCAGTGGTGGAACTGCAAGTTCTGGAGTTTGGGCTGGGATGCGTGTCCCCTCGGTCCCCCGCGGCTCTCTGCCCCAGCTCGTTCGGGATCCCGGCGAGCGGGCGGGCCGCGACGCGGACGTGTGTTTGCCTTGTTCCCGTTGCCGCCGGCACTGGCGGGGCCTCTGGTTCCCCGCAGGCTTTCAGGAGAAGACCTCTGGAGTTCAGTGACACGTCCTGGAAACTTTAAGCAAGTGGGTGTCCTCGGCGGTGGCGGGTGGCTCAGCGCCCAGGACGGCGCCTAGGAGCGGAGGGGAGGGGACGTCCCGCGTCCCTCGCCGACCCGGAAGGGTCGCCCCTCGGGTCTGGCTGGCTCCCCGGGCTGAGGCGGAGAGAACAGGGGAGAAGGCAGCCGCAGGTCCCCGTGTCCCCGGCTGCCCGCCGCGAGGTGGCGGGCGGCCTGGGGCGCCCCCGCCGGCGGGACCAGCGGCTCTGCGCCCGGGGTAGCCCGCGGCGGGGCTGGTCCTTAGCTTAACGGCGCCCCTTTGGCAGAGGATTCCCAGAGAGGGGCTCGGGGAGCGGCAGAAGCGAGAAGGGATCTGGGCTGGCCCAGCCGCACTCTTAGACGTGCTTTTGTCGAGTATTTGGAGACTAATTGAACGTGGAGAGGGTCTTTTTTTCCTTTTTTTTTTTTTTTT
>VRYO01001269.1:26248338-26296193 GCA_009812075.1 Sialia sialis | reverse complement strand
TTCATTAAATGCTCTGTAATCGTGAGCCTCGGTTTATTTCGAGGTGGGGAGGGTGGGATTTACTGGGATCACCCCATAAATAATAGGGAGGGAGGAGGGGGAGGTGCACGGATCCGCCGCGGTTTGGGGGAGACCCCAGTTAGCAGGAGATGCACCATGGAAGCGCTTGCCAAAGGCGCCTCCCTCCCCCCTGCCCACTTCCAACCTGATTTTAAGCAACTTGCAGTCCGGTGATATCTCCAATCACTCTTTCCGCAAAAACTAGTGCCCCCAAAAAGGGTAAAAAAGGCAGAATCCGAAGGAAAACCCAGCCGAGGCGATGCTTTTGGACGAGGTGATTGCAAGCGAGCAAAGCAGCATCAGCACCAGCTCTGTGGTTCTGAAACTGCCTTGTGCATGCACACAGCACTGAGAGCATCTCAGGCAGGAGTTAGGGAAGCTGCATTTTCCCTCTCTTTGCAGTAATTACCAGCCCGGATTCCGTGGGCAAGAAATAAATAGCAAAGAGAAATCCTCCCTGCCTGCCGCCCCCCAAAAGAAGGAGCGATTAAGCGCAGATCTGTCCGTGCAGATCAGCCTCGTGAAAGAGACAAGATCTAAGCAGCAAGTTGGTAGCAGAGTGGCCGCTTGACGCAACAGAGGGGCCTATGGATCGCCCGGCTGTAAAATAAAAAGGAGGTGGGGGTGCGATCTAATGTCTCAGCTGTTAGAAAATACAAGGGTTCTCCCATCTGCCACCCCCCCCACCGCCCCCCCCCGACAGCGGCACGAAGGGAGATCCGACTGAGAAAGGGCTGATCTTGCATTTCAGGGAAGCCTGCATTGGAGAGATCGGGTGAGGACCACAGTCTAAGAGTTAATATTTCTCGAGAGATAAAAAATATTTTGAAGACTTTCTCGCACTTTAGAAAAGAGTAAAAGGCCGGCTAAGGGATAAGTGAGGAAAGAAAGCAAAGCAAAAGCACCTCATTGCTCCCCTCCCTCCTTTCCTTCTTGCTCAGGACATGTAGCTTGAGCACTAGCTGGCTTCATGAAAACAGAGGTGGAAGGGTCACAGTTTCTTTTAGGTAGACTCGCATTTTCATAATTATTTATCCTCTTCTATTTAGAGGGGAAAAAAGGACGTTTGTACTTTCCAGTCGCCAGCAAACATCTTTACGGGGGTTTTATTCATGTGAGCATATTCTAAAGGGAGACACAAGGTAGAGGGAACTTGGGAAAAAAAAGAAGAGAGATGTGATAAGAGGGATCAGCCAAGCTAAGGCTAAAACAACATCCTCTCTGTTCCCTGCCTACTGTCGTCCCTCAAGAGGATGGAAACCAGGAGAGATTTGGGGGGGCACCTCAGGCGCAAGGGGAAATCCGAGGCACGGTGGTGAAGCTCCCCGTCTCTTTACCTTGCCAGCCAACTGTTGCTGCCATGCTCAGGGCTGCGGCTGCTGCGGGCGGAGCGGGAGCCGCTCCCTTCAGTTCGGGGGCTGCCCCTGGCCGGGCTCCGCGGCCGCCGCAGCTCCACAGGGCGCCTCTCTCCAGCCGCCCTGCCCCACTCCCTGCCCTGCCCCTCTCCCTGCCCTCTCTCCTCTCAGGTTCCTATCCGCTGCAGGACATTGGACACGTCGGGGGGCCCGAGCCGCTGCCGCGCCCGACCGGGCACCCACCCCCGGCAGCACCTCCGGGCTGCTCCGGGGAAGCTCTGGCCCTCTCTTCCTGCAGTCGGGCTCTTGCCCGGCCCTGCCAAGGCGCGTCCCGGGCTGGCCTCGCCTCCCCCGACGTGCTATGTCGGGTCTGGGCCTGAGGCAGCTGGAGGGGCTCCTCTGTGATACTGCATGTGTGTGTGTGTGCATCCCCTCGGGTGACAGGGATGTCCGGGTGGGGCCGTGAGCCAGTCTCCGCTCCCCTCGACGCTTCAGGGCAGGCTGCAGCCAGGTGGAGCGGAGGAGGAGCGGAGACCCCTGTGGGAGCCACTCCGGCGGGATTAACCCTCTTCTCCCTCTGTTCCCCGCAGGTGAGGCCGCGCCGTCGAGGCTGGAGGTGCCGCGGGAGCAGCCAGGACCACAGGCAGGTGAGAGAAGCGACGGGCTTCCCCCACACTCCCGGGGATTCCTCACACGGGGCTCTCCCGAAAGCAAGGGAACGTCCGTGCTCCCGACTGCTGCCATGCCCTCAGCCCCCGACCCTGGTTGCAGCCAGGCTTGGCCTGACACAGCGCTAGGCCACAGCTGCCCCCGGACCCCCAGCACCGACAGGGCCCCAGGCAGCACCTGATGCCCCCAGGTACGAACAACAACCTCATCCCACACGGGAGAAAGCCCAGAATGGTGGAAGGGAAGTCAGGGCGTTGAAGCAGGGGGGCAAATCCACGTAAAGTTGATACAAATTATATATAAACAGGCCGTCGAGTTGATTTCTAGTGAAACCTGTCGTCTTAAGAAGGTGGGGAAGGAAAAAAATTTAGCATTGCCTAAAACCTCCGTATTTCTTTCATCTTTCCTTCTTCATTCACCAGTTAACACTCTCCCACTTCATGGTTAAATTCACTGTCCGACATTTGCAGTTCTCGTAGTTTTTGCCTGGTAGATTTCTTTCTTTTTTCTTCTTTTTGTTTTTATCCACCGTCCTTGAGACAGCTATACAAATTACTGTCTACCACTATAGTCATGACTTAGAAAACTGAGAGGCAAATTAATTGATAGCACATGTTTTAAAAGCAAAAGGACCCTCTCCCAGTAATACAACCAAACATCCTTGTTTCAGTCAGGTTTAGCCATTGTCCCCTGCTGTTTCCAGACGTGGCAATTTTAGAGAAAGACAAAGTACGTTCCAGTTACAAAATGAAAAGTTTACAGATAAGTAACTACAGAAAAGTCTTTTTATATTTTGAATTTTAAATTCATTTTTCATATTTCAAATTTTAAATTTAATTCATGAGTAAATGAAATACATAGGAAGGATTTTTGCAAGAAGTCCATTTTTACCTTGTTATTTTGGCATCTAATTTCTTGATGGACGTTATCTGCCCACAAATTGCAGTGGACGATTTGCTGTAAAACAACAAGAATGTCTTCCTTCAGAAAGCTGCCATTGTGGGCAGCATTGTGTCTTCAGAGGTTAGGAGCTCCTAACCTGCCACCTGACTTACACCAAACTCTGTTAGGACCTATAAAGCTTAGCAGTGCTTTACTGCTATCAGCTTATTTGCAACCAGAGTAGACAAACTCTGCTTACTTAAAGATGTGAAAGAAAAGCGGCTTCTTGTAGCCAAAGATGGGTAAGGCCTGCTAAAGCCTCGAGTACATGCAACTCCTAGACCAGCATTTCATCTCCCCCAAAAAAGGATGTATCAAATACTAAACTAGCACTGCTCTTGAGGTTTCTTAAAAGGTCAAGGCATACATTGCCAGGAGCAGGGGGTCAGTGCATGTTAATTTATGTTTGTTACTACACTTAACACAATTATATAAAGGCTAAGGGCCTATGAATAGAACTGCTGCTTAAGGCCTCTGAGCCTCCTGTATTCCTGTCAGTTAAGGGCTGAGAAATACCTCCAACCATCTGTAAAAAATTGCTTTGTGAATATGGGCCTCATGAAATAATGATTTAACACTTTTACCCCACCTTCCTTCTACCCTCCTTCTCTCCCAGTTTTTATTAGTATTTGAGTCTTTTACAGATCATCTGCACATCAGTTCTCATTCTTTCTTTTTCAGATGTGTTACCACAAATATATTTAGCTATAATATTTGCATTAGCTGTAGTATGCTGCCATCTCATTTCTGGATCTAGAGATTGCTCTTATAGAGGACTCATGTAAATTACCTTTTATTTCCATTATTATATTTTCAGACAAGTTGTGTAGTGGTTGTTTTCATGTAACTTTCAGTAACTATCAGGCCTTGTTGAAACACTAGATGTTTTTAAATATATGTCTAAAGGGGCTTTTTCTATAAATTAAAATAAATATCTTTCAGCTTTTCTACTACAGGACAGGTTAATTTGGTTGATGTCAGTTGTCGCCTCCCCCGTCCACTCCTTCTCCCCAAAAATGGGCAAGTTATTATATCTCTTTATTTTTCTGAAATATTTTATGGGAACTAATTATGGAATACTAAATAGGGTTTGTTGACTCACTGGCAGTGTCCACAGACGTGTGTTTTGTCAAAATGTTCCCAGTGTTGTCATCACTGGTTTAGCATGACCAGTGGAAATGCCCTGATAGCCAGTTGTGCAGGTAGTAGTAGTGCTTGCAGCATGCTTAGTTGATGCTGCATTTATCTGACATAGGGAGTGGGAGAGAGAAACCCCAATGAAGCCTAATTAGCAGTAGAAATGGTAGGAAAGGTTGGCAAATTTATGGTACTGCAGACGTGATATGTAGTCTGGGGGAAAATACAGGATGTAAACTTACCAGGTTCAGAGAGGAGAACTGCGGCAGCCAAACTTAGTCTGAAATGTCACAATGCTGTTTCTGTTTATGTTTGTAAATATAACCCATTTCTGTTTGTAAATATAACCAGAAAAGAACAGTATTGTCCATGGACTTTGTTTAGAGCAGGGAGAAGCTGCACCTTATTTAAATGCATTCAACTTTCTGTGTAAGTGACCAAGTACTGTTCAGAATAGCACACAGAGACACAGGGTTGGCTGCATGCATGCACGAAAAATACATATGTATGTGAATATAAAATGGATTTTTTTCCTAGCACGTTGTTTTAATTCTGGATAGTCAAGCTCCTTAATTTGTAGAAGAGTGTTACAAAAGTAGTCCTGTGAAATTCAAAGTTTCCACTTAAATTAAGAAGCGCTACCCGTGTTTTGTAGCATATTTGATGCTGTTCAGATGGGTTTGGAAGGAAAATAGATGATGCTTTATTAATTTTTCTATGTGCACATAGAGTAATGCATCATGGTACTAGCATGACATGAATCTCATTTCTAATACATCTTTAGTCTCTGCAGAACCTCTCTGGGGTTAGTAGACACCATCTACTCCACATAGCCACAGTCCGAACTCCAGCACGGCTCAAGTGCTTCCCGTGACCCACGTTCCTGTCCATGTGCAGGTAGTCATGGGCTGAGCTATAAGTGTGGGTGACAAGGACATGCATTCGGGCACTGATGGTACCTGATGGTCACCAGGATGCAGCATTAACTACTGCAGGAGAAAAGAGATTATTCCCTCCAGTCGAGCCAGAGAGAAGAGATGTGACTTCTGTGTTTGTCAATAAGCTTAGGTGTTTCTAGTGCTAATGTCTAGGCACCACGTTTTTCTCTTCCAGGCAGGCATAGATGGGAGACGTGAGAGGAAAAGGGAGGTGAATTTAATTTTCTGTTTATTTTATTAGAGGATTCCCTCATCCCCAAAGCTCATTCTCTGAATTTGGCAAATCCATGCTCTCCCTTTGCAGCAGCTCTGTCTCCCGGGAAGTGGCCAGGCTGTCTTCTGAAGTTGCCCCCTTTGCTCACCAGTGGAGATACTGAAGGGCTATTGTCACCTTCTCCCCACAGCTGAAAGTGGGCAAGTAATTTTTTTAAGAAGGGCTCAAAAATTGTGAGTTTCTAGGCCAAGAACATAGTAAACAATTTGCTAAGAATAAATTCAGGGTGTGCCCTGAAGAAGGTGTTCCATCATCCCTTATTTTCAGTGAGCTATAAGTAAACAGCATGGAAAAATGCCATGCGTAAGCTATCATGGGCTACTGCCCAAGCGGACAAGGTTCATCTGCCTGGGAAACCTGAAAATTCTCAAATTGTGTGCAAACCTCTCTGAAAAGGGGAGTTGCAAAAAGAAAAAAAATTATTCTGAGAATTTGTTTTAAATGATACCTTTTCAAAATGACTGCATGGTTGGAGGAAAAAAATTGGAAAGCAGTGGGACACTGCCAAGGAGAAATTACATCTTTTTTAAATAATGTGATTTTCTTCAGTTTTTGTTCTCTTTCAAGTATCTGCCCTCATGTGAGTGTTTATACCAGAGAGATGTGGGAGGCAGAAAGCACTGCCTAATCAAGGCCCACCACACCCTTGAGTTCATAGCTTTACTGAAGGAAATAAGGTTATTTTCCAACAGAGGAATTGGGACAAGCACTGGGAAAACATGTGCTGTTGTTCACCTTGTCACAGCACAGTCCCAGCTATGCAGATGTAAGTCAGCCCATGCAGCTGTCCACCCTCACTGCAAACAGGAGGGAAAGGAGGAAATGGCCTAGAAGAGAGGGCATTTGAACTTGCACTGAGTGGAGGGCACATAGTGTCCACTCTGGAAAAAATATCAGCATTTCCTGGGAGAGGAGTAAAGACAAAAAAGGCCAGTAAATTTGGAGAAGGACTGGGGAGAAGTGGCCAGCAGCCATGACATAATCAGTTATTTACCCTCAATAGATAGAATACATAGCCAGCAGCGCTAATTTAACAGAAGTACCATGAGCTGGAAACACCCAAAGAAAGACACAAAAGCCAACACGGAAACTTCTCAATGCCTTTCTCTTTCTGGAAAGTCTGGCTAGGTGACTCAATAAAATTCTGTATGTCTGGTGTAGCTGCCCTTGACCTTAGTGACAAGCTGATGCCAGGTCTCTATCACTTTCTGGTTTCCTTTCTAAATCTCTTTAATTATATTGTTATATTTTATTTATTTTTTTCAGCATGTGTTCATATGCTCTGTTTTGTCACATTAAAAATGGCCAGTGATTTAAGAGAAGACCTATTTGTCTGCTAAGAGGATGTGAAAAATCTTTACATACCTGTTAGAAGTTCCTGGCTGTGCCAGTATGTTTGCTAGTTTTGATGTGAACATATACTCATTGCTAATTTGCTGTTTGTAGATCCATCTTCAGTGCAAGGATGGTGCAGTGAGGGGCACTGGGCACAGTTCTCAGCCTTTGTCATAGATCTGCTCCTGTGGCCTCTCACTCCTCAGAGAGTCTCCAGCCCATGTGTCCCAAGCGTAAGGCCAGCCACAATTCCTGGCTGGAAAAGAAATTGGATTTCTTCTCAGAGGTAGAAAGAGAGGGACAGATGACATGACTTTTGGGGGGGTGCTGTTTTCTGACAATATATTTGGTAACTCTCTTTTCCTTCTTAATCAGGATTTAAGAAGCCAAAAAAGAAACAAATTAGCAGAATGACAGGTAGGCTTTTAAAAAAGATCTGTCCACTGTTGGTTCCCAGACTCACCCTCGTCAAAGCAACACTTCTCAGTCACTCTCCTTACCCTCACAGGAACATCTGCTGGGAAAGCATGATATGGCACAGGTAGAGAAATGACTAAATACAGCTTATGATGGGAACGTGGCAAGACAGTTTCCATTTTCCCTCTTTCAACCCTTCCTCCTTTTTTTTTTTTTAATTTTTAAAATTTCCTGGGTTTTCCTTATTTTTATTTAATTGTTTCTTCTTCTCCTCAGACTCAGGTACTTGCACACTGTCTCTCTGTTTTCCTTCCATTGTGTCTCCCAGATTTTCACCTCCTCCATGGACACCTGTTCCTGGCAAGGGCCCTCAGCTGATTCCCCTGCTACACTGCTCCTCCCACCTTGTTTCCTACCGTGCGCACAAGATGAGTGCTCCTGGTGAGCACAGAAGGTGAAAATTAGGAGTCAGGGCAGAGGGTAGAAGAGTGAGTCTGAGCAGCTAGTTTAACCAATGTGATCAGTAGCTGGTTTGGCCACTGCTTTTTGGGCACTTGGATGTTTACAATGTTCATCATGGATGCCAAGTGCACAGACATCAGAGCCTGTCAGTGTAAGCGTGAGAAATCTTCCTCTCACTTACTGAGTTTGGTGTTAGGGTTCCTCACCTAATTGCTCTGTAGGTAAATGAGAGGTGTGTGCTGCTATGCCTGTTGCACAGGGCTAATGTGGACTTTGCAGGCAGTTTAGGAATGAACTATCCATCTGCAGTATGTTGCAGGCGATGATGGAAGTTACAGGGTATAGAGCAGGGCACATGCTCACAGTTTTATGAAAAGTCAAGGCCAGAAAGGATGGGAAGGAAGAATCCATTAAACAAAAATAGGATCTATTGGCATGTATTGCACATTTTTATATAGAATTTTGTAATTAACTGTGTGTGTGTGTATGTTCATGTGCATATGTTTTTATCATGCAGTTGTAGCAAAATACCAACCTAACTGAACCAAATTAAGAAAAACAGGAGCAACACAAAAAACCTCAACTTCACCATACTGATTTCTACTCTGAACTGTTTGAGTCCATATACTGGCAGGCCTCCCACACCTTCGTCTCTAGGCTTTATTAGAGGTTGAAGGACTCGTGTATAATGTGACTTAAAAAAACAGGGTGCCAAGTCACGCAGCTGAAACATTTGGGAGCTCTGCTCGTCAGGCTTGCAGTATAAGGAACATTATGTTGAAGAGTGACCCTCAAAGTAATCTTGAAGGATTATGGCAATGACTTTTGAAAGTCCCGTGTTTTTCTTTAAAAAAAAAAAACGGAAGTTTGTTTGTGAAAAAGAAAAAAACTTCTGTCTTTTGTGTTTAAATTAAGACAATTTATATTTATAGTTAGTTATAACTATATTTATAGTTATTTATAGTTATCATTTAAAACCAAAAGAAACTGATTTTTATTAGTACATGACAGCAAAAAGGCTATATGGCTAGGGCAGAAGGGTAACTAATTAACCTTTTAGGTTGTTGGGTTTGTTTTTTTTTTACTGGCCAAATTGAAGGAAATGCAACAATAACGAGCCTATAAAGGAGAAATCAGGATTTCCCCTTTTGTCTGTTTGTTCTTTTAGTTTCTCCAAGTGCTTTCTGGTTTTACTCTTTAAAAAAATTAACATCAGAAGCCATGACATTTTACATAATAATTTTAAATTTATGCAATAATTTTAACTTATTATACCAATTATAAAAGGTGCTTTTTTTACTACTTCTTTATTTTTTTTTTACTCAGTACTTGGGAATATGTGAATCTTTGTATGTGCATGGATAGATGTGTATATGCACATATTCTCAAATACAGGTACATGCAAATCCATAGTAGAAGTAATAAAGGAAAAATGTGATCCCTTCTTGATAGGTATAAGTTTTGCAAAAATGGAAGATGGTTTACTGATCCAGAGGTTTTAATGTACATTTAAAAAATTGTAGTTCACTCCATAAATATTTGCTAACTTTTTAAAGACTTATTCAGTATTAATTCTACTGAAGTACAGGGCTGACTCTTTTATTATATCATAGTTTATGATGTCAAGGACATTTTTAAAAATAATGGTTATTGACCAGTAACTGTCTAACATTTCTGCAACTTCCATTCAGGTATTTTTTTTAACACCCATTTTAAATATTTAGTCAAGAAAATATTTTCTGGCTGTTTGCATTTACCAGCAGTCTGTTGCAACTCAAAGCTTGGTACATAGCTTGCAAGCCCAGCAGCTGTTTATTGAGAAAAGTAACTTCATACTGATCCAGCAAGGACTTTCCTCCTCCAAGCAGACTTCTAACAGGACTTAGGCTGACCACAACAGGGCTCCTCACAGCAGTAAATGCTGCAAAGAGATGCAGATGCTTGCAGGGAAAGGCCTTTTGTTTTGCACTACTGCATCTGAGATTTTTTTAATCTTCCTTTTTACAAGGGGTAAAAATATCTGTGTTGAAAATCAAGTTCTTTTTGAATTGTGCTTTACTTTTAATTGTCCAGTTATAGAAGTAGGATAAAGACCTTGCAGCCCCCTCAAAGTGGTCTCTGTGAATGTCTGTTTTTTTTATAAGTTTGAACAATTTCCATTGGATGCAGTTCTGGCATTGTGTGATTTGCTATCTGTTCCCATGCTTGGTAAACCTATTAACAATAGATATTCTGACTTTATTAATTCTCTGCTCCATGCTGCATCTACTTCAGGGCAGAGGGACTATTCAAATCCTGAGAGGAATATTTGGGTTTCTAGGTCCTTTCTGATTAGGTTATCAAGATAAAAGAGTAGGGGTATTTTATTTTATTCTTTATTTTTAATTTTTTTTTAATACCACTAACAATTATTGCCTGGCAACTGAACAGAGACCTTCCAAACTTGTATCACACAAACTATTTCTACCTTGCTTGTTTTCTTCTCTGATTATTCATAGCCATACTAAGCCTTTCTCAATGTAATGGCCTTTAAAAATATATGTATAATGCAGCTCCCAAATTGAGAATGGAGGCCCTGCAGTTTAGCATTCAGTAAACAAAATGTTACCAAGTCCTGTCATGCCAATAGCTTTAAAGATTCCCAAATGAACACGAGTGCAGAAACCCTTGTAACCTGCTATACTATATCTTTTTGCATAATACCTTCATTTGCTTTCCCACATGGTTTGTGAGACTATGGAGTCAGTTCTGCTCCTACAGTGAGGCCATTAGTAAAACTCCTTTAGACTTGTATACAAAAAGTACTTGTTCAAGAGTGATAAATTCTTATTCTGAAGTTATCTGACTTTTTTTTGAGGCATATTCATCTTTCATTTATGTTTTCAATTAATATATATTTCTGTACAGTAGGAATTAATAGTTTAGGTATTTTAATTCTGCCCAAATCTAAGCAGATATTACACGCACAAAAATCTATCTTAGAAAAAAAAAATAGAAAATTCTGATGAGGTTGTAATGGAAGAAAACATTGTTTGGCATAAAGTAACATCGCATTTAATCTTTATTTTTTCTTTTCAGATTAATTTGCGTGTTCTGATGTATAAAAGTCCACAGTCTGTGTGCTCCCCGCCCCCACGTTGTCTAACACCCATGTGAGCCACTGGTACCACATAAGCATGTGCCCCTGTACTCCCCATACTCCATAAGTGAAATTTTAGCTAAAATTTTCTCAGTTAAATAATGATCATTGCTTTTTACTCTTATTAATTAAATTACTCTCTTGGTTCATTCCTTTTAGAGGAATTTCTTGTATAGATTTGAATTGGTAGAGTAAAATTCTGTATGTAGAGGACTAGGTATATATGCATAAATGTAGGCATATATGCATTAAAAATACAGGAAAAACATAGCAACTTAAAGTAAGAAAATGAATCAAATTAATCTGTCCTTAAGTAATTTGTTTTTAAGGCATTTGGTTAGAATAATAGAATATTAATTTGTTCATGAAACTGCAGTATAGTTCTCCTATACAGTGAAACAGCTATGCTGTAGAGGAATTTCACAGTTGCTTTGAAAATGTGTTTGATCATACATGTTTATAAAATACATACCTAGTCCTTACTGAGTTTAAACAAATCTGATCCAAATCCCACTGAAATTAAGGGCTGTTTTTTAAATGAATATGAATTGCATCGATCCCTTCAGTAGCCTTTGAGGGTAACAGCTGTCAGAATTTCTGTGTGTGTGTGCGCATGTGTAACTGTGTAAATTTTATTCATGCACCATCATGTAGAAAAAGACCCATGTTTTGTGCAGTTTTACTGTGGCTTTGTGCATGTGTTAGGTAGGCAAATGACCATGAGGTATTACGTGGGACGAGTTTTGTTGCAGTGGTCTCCTCTTTATGTACAAGTTTTTGTTTTGTTTTGTTGGGATTTTTTGGGGTTTTTTTTAGTATCTAGGGGATAGTCATCATCTAACCTCCAACTGGAAAAATGGCAGATTGCAGATTAATTTTTGCTGGATTTTTCCTGTTTTAATTTGTCCTTGAAGGTCAAAATTATTTTGGTGATCACTCTATGTCACAACTTTTGTTTGGAAACAGAATGTAATGTCTCTGGCACAGGGACTGAGAAGTTAAGAGCACGTATCTGAAGTGTTAACTTCTAACACATCAGAAGAGTTTTTTGGGCTGTTTTTCTTTGCCCCACTCCATAGTGGTAAAGCAAATATGGGCCAATACTTTCTAACTTCATTATCCACCTTTTCTTAACCAAGTGCACTTGCTTAAGTACAGAGCTAAAAATAGTGTTTTCTTTCCTACGTGGTTGTAGTGTTTGTGTGTAATGCATTGCAGTAAATAATTGTTCTTTTTTTTTTTTTTTATTGACTTCCTTTCTGCTGCCTAGTTTAGGAGCCTAACCTCAGACAAGCAAGTTTGAAAATTTAGGCTATTGTTTTCTAACCTTATAGATGGTCCCCAATCTATACAGCACTTATTTCTTTGTTAGCTTTAAGAATAAAAGTGGTACTGCTTTCTGGTATCCAGAAGGTAACCACAGTTAGGTCTAATGGAGTTTTGGGAAAAGGTGGCAAGAAGAAAACAAGTCTGCTCCTTCCTGACGTTTCTAGCAGCCCTGAACAGTATGGAATTTGAGTAACAGAAATTCAGTGGCGTGAATAGAAGATTTTGGATCTAAGGGCATTCTGAACAATGCAAATTGTGCTAATAGAACATGATGAAATGTGAGCATGGTCATCTAAGCATCAGCCTAGGGTGAAACCCAAACATGCAGTGAGTCCCCCACTCTCTTAGACTAGCAGACACGTGAGGCTGTAGCAGCATGTCAGACTGAGTGAGTGAGCAGGAGCAGGGACATGCACCATCCTGCTGGGGCCACCTGTGGCTCTGCCATCAGACAGTGCTCTGCTGGTCTACCCACTGCCCTACCACAACAGAAAATCTGGATCAAAAGAAAAATTGAATATATTTGGGCTTGATCTTTTGTCCCGAACAGTTTTTAACTTTAGAGGGTTTTAGTCTTGTAAACAAGCAGGTGTGTAGCTAGTGAGAAGTCCCTTGGAGCTGTGGTGGCCAATACTGGTCAGCTGGCCCAGCAGCTGACCTCAGTGCCTGTGTGTCAAGGATTGAGATAATCTGTCTAGTGAGGATTAACAAAATTGAAGCAAACTCTATGCTAAAAAGCAAAGTTAAACATCAAAAAACTAGCAAAAGTACTTGAGGGCTCTTTTTGAAATTAGAAGTTCTGGATGCATGATAAATGCAGGTGTGACTTCTTATTTGAAGGAATATTTTAACAGGATTGTTTTATTTATTCCAAAGTTAGGTAGTGTTGTAATGGAGACCTTGAAGATATTTTTAAGTAGTTGCTCTGGAAGTACATTTGCCTAGTATGAGTAAGCTGTAATGAAAGTTTTACTTTGTCTTTGTTTATTCAAGAGTCCAAGATGGAAGCAAGAGAATGTTTTGTAGGGGGATGTAACATAAGTGTGTGTCTGTTAGGCGTGATACAGTTTCCAAGTCCATGTGTGTCAAGGCCAAATGTAACTCACTTTTTATACATTTGCCACAGTCTTGTTTCCAGTAAATGCAAGGATTTATCTGAGTGGCCAGAGCAGAAATTTGCATTAAAAATGAACCTTGAGTATTATTCCTTTGCATCCAGGAGTATTGTTCCTTTGCATTCTTTAAAAAAAAATAAAAAAAATCTAAATTTATAAAGAAGCTGAGAATAAACAACAAAAATTAAACTTTTGCTCTGTTATTCTTTCTACAGTTAGTCAGGAGGCTGTTGATATGTAAAAAGCATAATGACTGCTATGGCTAGTAAAACAAAAACTAATTGCATGTTTAGGTAGCAGTCAAATCCATATTGCCCTGTCCCATGAATCCGCTGTTATGACATGTAAGCAGGACCTAGCCCATTGGCTTCATAAGGACAATTTAGATTCAGAAAGGAAGCAAGTTTTGGCTCAGTCATGTGTAAACAAAAGTTCCTCTGCACATTCATAACTAAAAAAGCAGTTCTGGGATGATTTTCTTAATATGAATGTAACCCCAAATAGGAAGGAAAATAATTCCATTGCAGTAGTAGTGGAAACTAAATGTTAAACAAGCGTGGATCAGGAAAAAAAAATTGTCAGAGCAGCATACAGCCATTTTATCACTCTCCTCTGTTAATATACATGTTATTAAGTAAATACAAATATTAAAGATAAATGTTAATCATATTTTGGTATTTATTCCACAGTAAAAGTAATATTTTTGTCTTTAATTTTGAACTTAAAAATATAAAAACCATTTTGCTCTTGAGAAGAAAGGCTGGATTTTTTATTCTCTCCTCCATTTAAACTACCGATTAACAATTTATTTACTTGTCACTTATTGTTGACCATCCCAATTATTGCTTTTTATTTGATATTTTACTTGCTGTATTTTTTTTCCTGGACAGTGTATTAAATAGGTTTTCATTTCATTATAATCCTCTAATTCTACATGTAGTACTAATATTTTCCTTAGAAATATCTTGCCTTTCAAATGAGAATTTCCCCTCTGTAACTTTACCTTCATTACCCAAAACATTAAATGCTCTATACTCAAGTTGTCTTGTTTTGAGCAGTCAGTATGTGGGTTAGTCTTTCTTGCAGGCTTGGGGGTTCAGGTCTGAGGCTATAAACACTTCTGTACGTATGAGTAATTCTAATTTTGTCAGTAGTTTAAGCCAGAAGGGCTCCTCAAACAAGTACATATTTGCAGGCTTGGGACCTGGAGATACTTGGATGGAGGAGATGATAGGGAAGGGCTACA
This sequence comes from Sialia sialis, assembly GCA_009812075.1. Taxonomy (NCBI): domain Eukaryota; kingdom Metazoa; phylum Chordata; class Aves; order Passeriformes; family Turdidae; genus Sialia; species Sialia sialis. Next base: position 26,281,775 of record VRYO01001269.1, on the reverse strand, counting down.
GATGCCAAGTTTTATTTTAAATTACACATGCTTGTCAAGATCATCAAGAAATATGATAGTATGTTTCATGAAATGGACTGTTTGGGATACATAACACAAATGAAGCTGTTTGCCTGATTTGATACCATTAGATAAAGTTAACCTTACTCAAATCTAACCATTCTGATAGTTCAAAGTTTTGGTCCTGATTTACTTAAATTTTAGGTAGCATTCAAACATCTAAAAATCTTCCCATCTTATGATACCTGGCTCACAAATTTGAAAAAACAGAAATCAGTTTCTAAAATTTGTGGGGATCGAAAGGCTTTTTAAAGATGCTATCAAATTAACAGCCTTTTGGGTTTTATATATGTTGTTATGACTGCTGTGTTTTTTCACTAAGAAATCTGTTTTGATTTGTTTTTTCCCCCTTCACCACACCCCTTCCAAACTGCAGCCATAAATTAAAAAACACCTAAGAAAAAGTTATTTGCTTGATTCTTAATACTGCTCATATTTAATTTAATGGGATCAGTGTCAGTTTTAGACGTAAGGGGTATGGCATAAAAACAGAAGGACAGAGGTACATAAAAAGAATATTTCACAACTTGGAGAATATGTATAATGTAATCAGAAGCCTGTCCAATGAGAGAAAAAGGCTCTGAGGATATAGTCAATGGTAAATAGAGAAGCAAGAAAAATCAGTGTTTTGGAAGACATGTTTGCAAATGAAAAATATGTCTACCTGGGAAATGGTAATTAACTTAAAAAAAAAAAATACTGCTTTTACAGTTGTGAAATTAAGAAAAACTATAAGAATCAAATTCTGCTCTTAGATATACTTATATATTGCCTTATGGTATCGAGAGAGAAGATTTTAACATCTCACATCTGACTTGGAACCAAACCAAAAGGACTATTTTCAGATGACTCTGGAATGACTTCCAGATCAGAGGATCCCAAATTGATCTGCCAATGTATAGAGAGATGATTTCATCAGGCATAGAGAACAGTCTCTTTGGAGTTAAACACGATAGTTATTGAATAGTACATAGCAATGACAAATGGCAATTTTGGCTTTTACTTTAAAGAGGGAATTTACTCACATGTAGAACTTCACAGTACAGAAGACTGTCTGCTAGAATGAGTGACAGGAATACTGGCCATCATTCCCCGTTCAAACTGCTATGTAATGGCTTTGCTCCTCTGTTCTGTAAATATGACTAACCCAAATGAATTACTGGGTTCCGTGATTCAAATAGAGCATTACTAAGCAGGATGTCCAGGTCCTCCTCCAGGTTCTCCAGCTTTCCAGTATAATCCTGGACAGACATCTCTTTTTCAACTGGTATGTAGTAATTACATGAAACATACTTCAGCAAATGAAGGCTTCAACAAGCAGGCACAGTTTTGGGTAGACTGATCCTGGGCAGCTGGTTACCAATTTGGGGACATTGGCCTACACACATTTATTCTCCCTTCACTTCTTTTGTGAGTGTAGCTTAGTGATACTATCTGACTGTCTTGGTTTCCAATAGTTTCTGAAGGGTCCTGTCTGGAATAGTGATTTGGTATATCTCCATTTTTTAAAATTCTAGAGAAGAAAGAAGGCAGCCTGTTGTGTCAGAAGGCTGTGTACAAGGATAAGTGAAAAGGCTCTAGTGGGTCTTCCCAAACCACTCTGACCAGAAATTAACTGTCATGTATCTGGCAGACACTTAACAATATCAACAGGAGTCAACACTTGTTTCTTTCTCAGAAGTCTTCAGAGGACCCAGATAAGCTGCCTACGATGTTTCTTGGCCCTTTGTTTTAGAAGGCGGTCGTCAAATTTTGATGGCATTTTATTTATGAGGCTATTGACATTCGATAGTCTTTAAAAAAATTCCAAATTGAGAGCTCTTTTCTCCTTGTTGTTAATCAGGATCAGGTTCCTGAAGACTAACAATGGGGATGTCCCTATACTTTTAACCAGGCAAAATAGGAAAAGGAATGTTTCCTGAATGTCTTACATACAGTAGCACCAGATCTGAAAAAGCTGATTTCCTAGCATTGCTTCATGCCTTGCTGTAAATTTTAATGGATGCTTTTCCTGCAGCTGGGCCATTCATAGCTGCCCTCTCCTGTGTGGATTCTCCTGTGCTTAATAAGGCATGCGGTCACAGTGCAGCCTTGGAGTCCAACCTGGAACACTTACATGTCTCTGTAAGTCTTGCTGGCCACTTGTTTCCACAAAACTTGCAGGAACTCAATTACCATTGAGACCTGTATTGAAGTGCCAGGACTCACTACAAACCACCAGCGCACTCAGCAGTTATTGACCACCACTCTTACAGTCACTTTCTGTCTGTCTTGTCCATGCACACGTACACACACATGCACACACAGAGCATGATCACAAACCTTGTTGCCATAGGAAACCAAGCTAAAAACAAGCAAGGTCAGAAGGCCTGAGTTAATTTTTTTTTCCATGTTCTTTCTTAAAAACTCCTAACATAGGCTTTTGTTATTTTGTTATGTTATTAGCTTAGACGTGGGTTTGGATGCTTGGTAATGGAAATCGTACTTGCTGCCTGCTAGTTTTATACTGCGTGCCATGGTGGTGCCCATCATGGAGTTTGGCTGCCATCTTTATCAGGCCTTACTTCACTCCCTAGTCAGTCTCTACAAGATTTGGCAGTCATACTTGCTGCTTTGGCTTGCATTTTCCTTCCTGGTCCCCTGCTTGTTGTTGAGAATGTCTCCCATAATCATTTTGAACTCACTGCAGAGTTTTGTCCACCTTGAAAAAAGTAGCAGCATCACAGGAATAAAAGATACCAAAAACCCAAAGTAGGGTCATCAGTGGTTAGATATTACAGTAATTGCTAGTCTGGTTAGAACTAACTTAACCACTGTCACCTTTGCTTTAGAATAAGTATTTATAGTGTGTTATGGCTAAACCTTTATTAATACAGAGGTACTTACCCGGGCAGGAGATCTGATGTATACCCTGTCTCTCCATAAGAGGAGTTTAGATAACTATTCATGGGTAACTCTTCTTTCTTTGTCCTCCAAGTACAGCAGCAAAGTGCCGCATTTTTGACTAACATGGTTACTTGTGGAGACTTATTTGTCCTTTCAATATGAACTGTTTCATTCTCTTCCATCTTCTTCTATCAAATACACTTGCAGAGTACAAGTCATAAGGAACAGCAACCCATCTGGATATATATGTGTAAAAGAGCTTAGCTAATAATAAAGCACAGTATGTATTTTTTTATCTCATGCAAACATTCAAATAAAATGCCTACAAATGGGCACAGTAATTTGTACATGTTTTATCATAAATAAATCTGAATAAATCAAGCTTCATATTTTCTATATACTCTTTTAGAAATTCAGAAACTAGACACTTATTTGGTTATGGTGGCCTGTGCCTGTGGCTGGGGAAGGCTCGTGCCTTGCTTGTGATTTTTCCATGCTTTCACATATACTTGCTCTTTCAGCGGTTCTGCTCTTGGGTAAAATCAGAGAAATTTCAGCCTTGGAAAATATTTCCTGTTGTCCTGTCTGGATGCTTTTTTGCTCCAATGGCTGGAAATTATATCTTAAATGTATATATTGTTTATTAATGATTCCTTTGCAGGGACAATCAGTAAATCCCAGTGGTACATAGCTCACCCTTATCATCCTATCTGCATTTCTACATCTTCTTTCCTTGGCTTTGTCAGTGGTGCAGAAACAAAGAACCCAAAGTCATTCAGCAATGGCCTCTAGCCGCCTTCATTTTGTTAAGCCTTCTAGGGACAAAAGCTCTTCTCAGCATCAAGGGTTTATTTAGGAGGGGGAAGAAGTCTGCTAGAGTAATGGTGGGAAATTGTAAAATTTTGAGGACTTCTGGCCACCAGCAAGGGCACGGAAATTGAACTTTCTGAAACTCTCTTTCACCACCCCATCCCCAGTTTCCCTAGAACTCTATCACTGTCTTTACTAGTTGTATACAGAGGGTTTTGGCTGGGTGGTGCCAAGCCATGAAACATTTGCAGTCTGGGAGCTACGCTGATGTTATCAGGTCAGCAGGAAGGAACTACTAGTATACAGTTATTTTCAAAAGCCATCCAGGAGATTAAAGTTGCCACAGCATACACTTATTGCCCTGCATTCTTTCAAATCCTAGGCATATAGCTGTAAAAATGTTAAAGGAAACTAGCAGCTCACTGAGAGACTCCTCAGACCTGGCACCATGTATCTTGAAGGTTCACATCACTGGCTGTGTTCACACCAGTAAATTATATGCATCCTGGACCATTCTCTGGCACAAAACATCCAGTATCCATACTACTAAGCTGTCTTGATCTCACAAGACAGGACAGCCACATGCAAAATGTTTCTTTAACACAGTCTCCAGCTCAGAGTAGCTTTCAGTTCTCACCCAGGAGCTGTTTGGGAGAGTGCTGTTTGATCCTGGCCTCAGCCATGCCAGGGTTCTTCGAGAAACTGGAGAAAAGGTGCCAACAGTAGTGTCCCTGGCACCACTTAATGCTTCAGAGAAGTTGTAGCCAGCAGACTTACAAGTGAATTGTAGGTGCCTTTGCCACAGCAACAAGATGAAAGGGTTGATCCTTCTTGCAAGGGCTGCAGTTCCTTCTCTTTGTCAATCCCTTGTCCTCTCACTCAAACCTGAGATTTTATTCTGATGAATGCTGGAGTGGGCAACTATTTTCAGCTGTTTAATAGTTTGCTGTTGTGATTGTAGTTGATTGTGTTTGAATTTGTATTTCCCCAAGGATAGGGAAAGGGATTCTATAAATATTATTTGTTTTAATTAATAAATGCCAGCTTCTTTTGTAATGCAATAGGACAGCAAGGATGTGCACTGGGAAACTGACCAGTAAGGCCAGAAAGGCACTGTTCTTTTTATTCCTGTGCCACATTCCTGTGCATCTGTTCCCAGAAACTCTCATGCCACCATGAAGGACATTATCTATTATAAAACCCTTGCTAAAGATCCAAGGTATCGAAGGCAGACAATAAATTGCTTAATACCTTCTCAAGTATTTTTTTTATTATTCGCTTTGTTTTCATGATCCACAGAGAGCCTGTAATGCAAGTCCTACTGAAAGGATGCACTTGGTCAAAAGTTTTTGATTTCAGTATTCAGATTATTTTGATCCCTTGTAGGCTCTTGAGAAGATCACCAGAATTATTTTGTGCCAGTATAATCTTCCGAGGTGCGTCTTAATTCTGAAACAACCTGTGTAGCCTGATGCAAGCTCTGGTTGAATTTGGCCAGTCATGTTAACCAGGCTTCTGCTCACTGAGTCAGACCATTTGTTGGCTGTGGTCTAGAGTCACACTGTTAGCCAAGGAGGAGAGGTTTCTTTCTGGCAATTATTTTGTTAGTTAAGAAGACTTTAAATTTCTTGTTAATAATATTTTACAAATCTACAGGTCAAAATCTGAAATAAAAGACAATATTTTAATTAAAATGCTGATAGATCCTGGGCAAATCTGTGATGTTACAGAGCCATGAAGATTCAGTGTAGTCTATTAAGGTTGTGTCTATATTCTTAAATGGGTGTATTTATTCCTCAAGCTACCTTGGATAAGGAAACAGAATATCTTGGGTGTTTTTTCTATTCTGAGGCTTTCTGTTAGACTGATAGTTGAGTGAAGTATTCTGTGGGACAAATGCTGCTTGCCTAACTCATGGGAACTAGTCTGCTTATTTCAGTGAGTTAGTAAAGTGAACTGGATTTTGTTGTTTGGAAAGTATTCCAAAAGCTGTGCTATATTTTAGTGGAGGCTCCTCCACTCGTGTGGATGTCACAATATGATTGGGAATCAATGGGAAACCCGTGGGGAAGTTGAAGGTATGGCATTGAGTTTGGAATGTTTTAAGATTAACAACCACACTCTTGAAGTGGGGCATGCACAAGGCAGATGGACCCAAATTCTGATATGCTTTAAGTGGTATTAAGTAATATTCACGATTATTTATTATACTGCATATTTAGGGCTTCTGTGGATATACAGAACTGGAATTAGTATGTTCTAAACTAAGAATTTTAGAGTAGTTTAAACAAATGTTCTATTCATCTATAAAAACTGGAAATGTATTCTGTCAATGGAGGTTGCTAACATAAAGACTGATGACTGTTGAAAAAAATAAGTGAACTTTTGTTTGAATATAACTATTTGTTTTGATGGTAATTGAGGCAATTCCTTCACTTTCCACAAACATTCATTAGATGATATTCTGTAGAAAAACTGTCACATGCAATGATGCATTTTTGTGTCCATATGAATGCCTGAACTGGAAGTCTGCGTGCAGCTCTTAGGGAAGCCTTTGATGGGTTGTAAGTTTGCCAGCCAAGGTTAAAAAAAGATGTCAGGTGATTGGGGTGACCAACAACCCCCTATAAATACTAATCTATGAGTGGTGAATTCCTAAAATACACAAAACAGTCATTTTAGTGAGTAGCTTGTGAGCAATCTCATGGGCAGAAGTATGTTGGCAATTACTCATTCAATAATTTGTGAAAAATATATCTGCTCATTGACATTTTGAAAAACAAGAAGATAAATCTCTTAAATGCATTGCAGGGAAATATCTTGCCAGCTAACAACCCAAACCACACAACTCCACTTACAAATATTTAGCCACCTTCTGACTGATATTTTTGAAATTCTCATATTTCTTACTGGAAGAGGTCTATCTAGATGTACAGATCCCCCCAGTTCCCCAAAGAGCAGAATTGTGACATGATTTGAATAAAACCCCAAATCCATATGAGTGGCCTGGTCCTGATCTGAAACTTGCAGCTGGATGGCTTTTCTTAAACAAAATATCAAATCTTTATACTTGAACATATTAAAAAAGTAGATTGCAATTTGAACTTTGAACCAAAATTCACTTCTGAAGGCTGTTACGCATGAGCATTAGGGATCCCAATACACATTTGAAAATGCAGTTATTGGCAGACATTAAACTCCTCTGCAGACCACAGGTAGATGCAGAACAGCTTATAGCTTTTGATTTATGTTCCGCTGCAGCTACAAGATTTACGAGGGCCCATTCCTGCATCATTCCTTTCTCACTGGCCCTGAGAATCAGCTCTTCCATGCTGCTCCTCTGTGACATGCCTTAGAGATTCAAAGGAGGTTTGTTTCCTGTGTCTCCTTCTTCCTTGCATGTCTTTGCTGAAACTTCCAATAAAAAAGGTCATTTTAAAGGGTATATATTTGTGATGGAGACATGGAACATGAATTGAGACTAACAGATTAATTTCACGCAGGATACATGAATAGTGCTTGCAACTTGTGGTCCATATGTGCATGGACTGATTTCAGATTGGTAGCTTAGCTGGCATAGCTACTTCAAATGTCTTTCTTACAAGGTTGTTAGTGTAATTTCAGCCACATTTCAGTAGTGGCTGGGCAACAGATCCCATCGTATATAGACATGGACCTCTTCATGTGTTCCTTTTTTGGCTTGGGGGTTGGGGGGAGTAATATAATTTCCTGACACGATTGTTTATTTTTTACAATTTTCTAATTAAGACTGTATTCCTTAAGCACTATATTACTAAAATAGCTTCATAATTAAATTTTTTTCTGGCTCTCAAGTATACAATGACAACCTTAGTATAGTCAAAACAGTACCCTCCATTGTAATTTGATGGTTTGAGATTTTCTTTAGAAATAAAAACAACTGAAGTAGAGATATTTCATTGAACTTCATCCTGAAATATGCAATGTTTTTGTTTATATATTTGGATTTCAGCTTTCCTCTGAATGATTTGCTATCCAAAACAAAATCAGGGCTTTTCTAGTACATAGTAATTAAAAAAATGAGAACTAACAAGTACTAGAAAATGAGTTTTATTCATTGTAGATTGGTGACCTGTACTGCAATGCAGAACGCAGATGATGACCTGAAAGTCAGAGAGTCTGAAAAGAGTGACAAAACTTATTACAAAATGATTACTGAAATTGTTAAGAAATTTGTGCTTTGAGGCAGTCATGTGTCTTTAAGCCTGTCACAATTCAATTCAGCTTCTTCTTTTTTAAAGTGTTCAGTGATGAGACTGAATAAAGCATTCCTAGCAACTCTGGTTGGTGCTGCTGGCCTAAAATATTCCACCTTTTGTTGTAGCCATTCTCCCCACGTGGCATGTGTTAGTACATCTTGCCCTGTTATCAAGTGTCCCCCTTCTTCTGCCCCATCCTCCTTTCAGCCAGTGGGAGTTACAGTATATTCTTGTGAGAGCAGGGGCTGGCCCCCTTTCTCAGGACTTCTTTCCTTGAGAAACAATAACTTTGCACAATGCCTGATTGGTTTGGGGGAGTTGTTTATGGTAACTACTTGAGTTCAACTGAGTTTTTGTGTTTTCTTTTATTGTTGCTAATTTGAATTTATTTTTAAAAGGGGAATTAAATTACCTAGACAGGAAGATATTGATGCAAATTTCCTTACTGCTAAGTTAATAGGATCGAAATTAGGAGCATATTTTCAAGAAGCATCAAAAATATATAACTACAATTTAGGGACCTTAGAAAGACTTCAGTTTTAACAGAAATGTAATTCCTTAACTTGCTTAGTTAATCTGTTTTTTAAATGCCATGGCCAAAACTGAAAAACTGTTTGCATCTTTAGTGATTCCTCAAGATTGTGTTGAACTCTTCTTGAGAACAACATCCTCCACAGCTGTCACCCTGTTTTCTTCAGGGTATTTCAGAGTTTCCCCAAACCAAGCTCTATAACAATTAAGCTTTACAATCCATTCCACCATATATCTTCTTTATAATTTTACCTGGAAATTTTGTGAGGCAATTCGAATAGCAACACTTAAACTATGGTAATATTGTAACATGTACTACCACACATATGTACATGCAATTATTTTACAGCTCAAGAAGACTAAAGTCTGTCTCTGAGATTAGCACTTTCTAGCCAGTCAAATGCTAACCCTTCTATTATTTATTTCTCCTTTTGTGTACGGTATTAGTGCATGTTCAACCCAAAGGACCTCATGGTGCTTTACAAATGACATGTACAGAAATTTCTTCTGTACTGAAATGCCCAGGCTTAGAGGGTGGGGTTGCAGGCAAGAAAATAATTAGCTTATAACACATGTTTGTGAACTGCATGTGTGTAAGGATGATTCTGGTCAAGGGCATATCAGACAGTACATCTCACCGGTGCATCCTGTTAGAAAAGTCCAATGTATAAAAGCTCTATTAAAATTTTAAAAATTATCAACCATCTTTTTGTTGACAATCAGTATAATCCACTAAGGTTTTATTTTTATTTACACGTGTACATGTATTTTAACACCCATACATACAATTAAAATGTTGATTTATCATTGACATCCCTAAAACTTCTCTGTTTTAACAAGTATTTTCCTTTAAGCACCGGGTTTTAATAACTGATGCTAAAGGAAGTTTGAACAAACTTGACTTACACTCCTGAGAGGACAATATACATCTATATTGACTGAGATAGGACAGTATACATCTATGATGACTACTGATACTGACTGACAGCTCCGACTACCAGCCCATACACAGAATTAGCAGTATGAACTGTGAGCTAGACAGTGAATTGTGTCTGGGCATTTATCTTTTTAAATGCTACAGCACCTGCTGCCTGTTTCTTGTTACCTACGTAGTGCTGCTAGCTTGGAGATCCCCCAGTATTTTACCAAGGTTAATTGAGGAATAATCCCATTTAAACGGGCAGAAAAAAGTAATAAAAAAGCTTCAACAAAAACCTAAAACCTTTTCCCCTGGGTTTTTCCTTCAGTTTCCTCTTGGAGTAGAGGCAGCCAGTTGTGGGACTGTACAATCCTACCACAGTGAGACTAACTGTGGTTTTCCAAGAGCATCCACAACAGTTGTGGTGTTGACTCATCATTATAGAAAAGACAGGAATGCCTATAAACTCCCAAGTGGTTCCAGTCTTCTGTTACAATGTCTTTTCATAGGAGACCCTTAATAAGTGCTCCAGTGTCTTGCAGAGAAAAGTATGTTAATGTGACCTCTACACCAGTGTGAGGAGAAGGGGTGCTGTTAACCTCAATCTTTACCATAGTCTTGCTTTCTAAAGAATTTAACTTAGCTCCTCTAACTTGTTTTCCTTGCTTTGTCCTCTTCTTTCATTCTCCTCATCTCTGCACTGACTCCTAGGATGCCTCCATTTTCAAATCTATTACACGAACTCTCAGTTAATGTTGCTATTCAGGTACTGTCTTTTTCTGCAGGTTCCTCAGGACAGATTTCTTCTGCAAGTCCTTTCAGAGGAGATCTACTGATGAAAGGTCCACAATATCAGATTGAAAAGGATGATAAAATGGCAAGGACTACGTGGAACTAAACAGCAACTACTGGCTGTCTTCTTGTAGAAAACTCTTACACTGCTCAAGCATCTCTACTCTATTCTCCCTTTTCTTCATGGCCCCTAAGGTATGTTTGGGATTAGTCTAATTCAGAATATTAGCTTCTCAGGAACCAATGTTTTAAAATATTTTTACCTGTATTGAGATATATGCATGTAGGGCACTGTATCAGTAACAAGAGGAAAGGCATCAGCACAGTTCCTTTAACTCAGATTCATGTGTACTAACCAAAGGATTCATTGTTCCTGCTCTTCCAAGCTTAGATTTCCAAGTCAGATCCTTCATGACAAGGCTGTAGATGGAAAGCCATACTTTGAAATAAAACTTTAAGAAGTAAAGTGAGGATAAATGATCTTTATAAATGTAATCCAAGTAGTTATTATTTAATAGCTGATATTTTTGCTTCTCCCTTCCCACTTACTGCTGAACACCAGCAGCTTATAAAGAGAAAGAACCTCACAGGGGAAAATAGTTGCTTTTTTTTTTCCCCCTCTGGAAATAGAGATTCCTCTCTGGAATGTGTGTAACTCCTGATATGTACACACTAAAGCGTGCATGCATTCATTGGAATAAGTAGCTCTGAAATATTATATGTACATGGTCCCTCTATGAAAAAAAAGAAAGGAAAGAAAGATGGTTCAAGCTCAAATTTCCAGGCTGATTTGTTCAGACAAACAGTAATGTGGGGATATGAGCCAGGATGCAAATACCTGCATAACATATGTGTTCTCTGAGTGTAACTGCATGTGTCCTCTCCATGTGTGTCTGTGTCTTGATGAAGTGTTTTGTATTTATTTTATTGTGTGTCTGTCTGGACATGCATCCAATCCATTTTACCGGTTTATCCAAGACAGTGTAAGTCATAAGAGTTCTCATTTAGCTATGTGTGTCAATGCACATATTTGAGTTCATTTGAGTTCTACAATGTTCTAGTCAAGACATATGCTTGCCCATAATGTATGTATGCATGAATTTATGAAGATACAGTTAACCTGCTTTGGTCTGATACGGAGAGGTGAAGAAGTACATAGAAGAGTGTATATAAGGGAAGTTTGCTTTTACTAGTTTGCAGACATTTAGCATGTACAGAATGCTGACCACTGAGTGCTTGTGACAACATCAGGGCTAGTAATGATTGCCAACATTAAAGATATTTTAATAGATCAAGATAATAATGTCCATATTCTTGCATAACTGATTCCATTCAGACACACACACACAAATATCAAAATTACAACACTGTGAGAAACCTGGCCTTTGTTTCTTAGGGGAAGGCAGAATATGGCCAAGACTGGTTTTAAGAGGGTTTTTGTTTGCTTTTGTCTTATGCTTGGAAATACAAACCTTTAGATTTCTGATGCCAAGTTTGGAAATTGCATCCCTACTGAATGTTTTACAGGCACTTTGAGCTGTCTGGTGAGCCAAAGTGAGAGATTATATTCATCAGTTGTTCTGTCTGCTTAATTTAAGTGAAGTAACCTTCCTGAAGTGGGAGCATTTCACATAGTTTTCTAAAGAACTAGGAATTTTTTTTTTTAATGGCAACAGAAATAAAAGTATTTCAGTCTCCAGCACCTTGAATAAAAATAAAGACTTGATTTTTTTATTGCTTCATCTGATAATTTAGGCCCATGCAAAGTGAGTGCAAAAGAGGTATTGATGATCAATTTTGTGCTATTTTCTTACCCTAATACAAGACAGAGTACCAACATGGTGAAACAGGTGCTTATGCAGAGCTGAGTACATGAGGGGCGAGACAGGAGAAAATTAGGGCATAGGGGCCTATCCCAATTCCCCCGAAGGGAATGGGAACTGGATTAAGCCTAAACCTCTAATTACATAGGGGTAATAGTCTATCAGAACTGCCACAGCAAAAGGGAGTTGGATCAAGCCCAAGACTCTAATTGCATTTTTTCCTTGCCATTTTTGTTCATATATTTTGTTTACTCTGGCTCATCATGACATTATTTTGTAATTATTATTATAGGATTAGTGGCCATTAAATATCTGATTTCTGAATGGTATGGCTTGTTCCTTGTCACTGATGTCCCTGATCTATGTCAGAAAGGTTTGTACATTCTGATTGGTATAACAAGAGATAGATACATTTATCTAATTTATGAAAATGGATCAAGGCTTATACATTTCCTACCAGCACCTCAAAGAGACATACTACTTTTCTGTGTGCAGAAAACAATCCAGCGCAAGGCCATACCAGCACATTTTTCTTCCTATTTTTTATCCTGTTCATGCCAATGCCTTTGAATTTCTGTAGTGAGGTCTGGATATATCTAATAAATTTTATAAGAAAAAAGTGTTACTGGCTACGTGATAGATAGCTATTACTTAGAGAAAGTTACAGTGCTGTCTGTTGTTTTGGAGCACCCCAATACATTTGTTCAGTTTGTTCACTACCAGATTCCCTCCTGCTCTTCTAAGATTAACTCTGCAGTGGTATCAACATGTCATCTACAGTGCAGATGTTTGGAGATTTGTCCTCTCTTGGAATCCTATCCCCAGACATACCAGCTTTAGAGTCAGAAGAGAGTTCTGGCACATACCAGGAAACAAGAAGTGTGCCCATACTTCCAGTGGTACCCTGACTGTGCCATACTGGCAGTATCAGAGCTACAGGGCTGTACAGAGGCCCTGATACACAATGGGAATTCTCACTGACGACAGTAGAAACTGCATGCATCAGTCTAGGCAGGACTCCAGGTAGATGACGTCAGTGTGGCTTGGAAAACATCAAAGTAGGAAATATATGCTGGAGCAAGGGGCATTTCTGCAGTCACGCCTCACAACATAATTTTACTTAGTCACCCATCAATAATGTCCTGAGACGGAATGGGTACAGCTTTATTTTAGAGATTTTATTAATTTTTTCCTAATTTGTAAATTTTCAATTTGTGACCCTAATATGTAAGGTCAAAATTAGGGGAGGGTTTAAGTCAAGACAGGTGTAGGCTTCTGGAAAAGTTTTCTCACAGGACTAGTGGAAACAGGCAAGAAAATTAGCTATGGATTTTGATTAATTAATGAAAGGGTTTAGATAGCAAGGGTGTCCAAAATAGGAAGGTTTTAGCTACCAACACAGGAGATCCCATGCACTCTATCTATCTGGGGAGCTGTAGAGGACATAATTATCAATGCTCATTGGAAGGATATGGTGAATCATTGATACAGCTTTTCATTGCTTTCTGAGACAGAAGGACTTTGACCAATTTGGAGGTGTTTTGTTCCCAATTAATATGTTTTTGGCAACAGTAGAGGTACAGAAACTTTGAACAAAATAGTAGAAGACGTGTCTGTCAATTAAACTATCCAGGAGATGTATTGGTAAGTGACCTTCGGTTACAGAGATATAAAGACTAAGTAACCTCAGTCACTTCACTGGAATCATTCAAGACTTAAACTGACAGAAAAGAGGAGAGAACGTCTTTCTCTTTGAAGCCCTTTTATCGCTTTTAGAATAATGCAGCCTTAACATGTATCTCCTAACTGCAGCAGGAAATATGTTTTTCTTTCAGACTGAAGAGTATTTTGGTGTTTAGCTCACTTGACATAGTCTCTGTCAAAGAAGGCGATTTTTTCATTTTGAACTTACAAATCTGGTTTGCAGTGTTTCCAACATGTTCATTAAAATCCATAGGGCCACATCTGACTGTAAGCTTAGCATTTGTTAATATCTGGAAAGGACATTTGATTAAGAAAAAGCAGGGTAAAATAGATCATGATAAACAACAGCAAAATATTCAAAAATAGATCCAATTCTCTTGATTAAATCAGATTAATTTATAAATTTGAAATGAAGTTTAGCACTGTTTCAATGATTTGCAAAAACTGGTATCAGAAGGCCATTTTAGTGACTTGTAGTTTGCTTCCCTGGGCTATGTGGAGCCTGGGAGCTCAGGGAGGCAGAGGAGTAAGCTAACCAGTCTAGCTTCAGTATTCAACATGACCAAAGTACACCAACACTCAGACACTTCAGACTGTGAGATGGAACTGAATTTGTAAAAATTGTTCCCTTCAGCAGTTCCATGTGCTAGTGGTAACAAAGGTAAGGAATCTATTTAAAACATGTACTTTAACCAAAATATTTACCTTATCTTTATCTTCTGGAAAAAGCAATGTAAAAATACCTGCCAGATCCATTATAAAAGATAGGCTTTCTTTTACCACAAGAGAAAACCATGTGTTTCATCAGTGGGGACTGACACTGAAGTAAGCAGGTCTTCTCTGTGAGGTTTTAATGGCAAGACATTGTCGTGCTTCCCTCCCCCCCTGCCCCCCACCCTTAACAACAGATGCAAAGTGTGATACACCTGCAACCAGCAAAGTTGTTGGCGTTTTGGGGCGCTTCAGAGGGGCTCGCTCTGGCAGAGTTCTGCTAGAAAGGGGAAACGTACAGGTTTTATGATGCAGCTTTTGTAAACAAATACCTAAATTGCATGTACTTTGACAGCTAAGCATTTCCTTAAGCACTAGTATCAAGATGCTGGCTAAAAAGTAAATAATTAGAAAAGTTTCTGCTAGTAAAATCTTCTCTTTCCTAATATTAAAAAAGTGGAGAAAATATATTGTACATGCAAAATGGTTTTTTGCCTTTTTTGAAGGAAAGAGTATGTATCAAGAAAACTAGAGTATATATTAAGAAAAGTATTTGAGATAAGTTTAAGAAAAAGATGTTTGAATGCAATAAAGTAAAAAAAGTTTACAAGATTTTGCATATATCTGTAGTTCATTGTAACCAGGGGAAAACTGATTCTTCTGCGGAGTGCAGACAAACAGAAAATATTCCACTGGTTTAGACTGGGACTCTGTGTTGGTGGCGTGTTGGCTCTTAAAACAGAGTGACTTCAGAGTGTTAGGTGATAGATAATGTTCTGAACAGTTATTTAAACTAAAATTTAAATATTTTAAACCCACTTTTCAGCCCTCTAAATCTAAAAATAAAGGTCCATCTTACTGCCTCTCATAATACCTGTTGCAGATCTCTGTGCTCCAGCCCTAAGAGGTCATGATGCTTTCCCAGGCAGACCGAGGTCCCACTCTCTGTAACTCATACAGGTAGTTTGACAGCGTTTCCCTGATAAAAGTACATGCAATGGATGTGAATTCTTACTGACAGACATGAGAGAAATTGCTTACATCATTCAGCTGCAGATGTTCGTATCAGTAACTTTGGCTTTTTTTGGTATGTTGGTAAAATGTGGAGATCTGTCCTCTAAAAATGTTAGGAGGTTTTCTGCCATGGGTCAGTGCTATGTACCACCTAACTCCAGAGTACATTTATGTGTAGGAAACTGAAGGCATGTGCTAGGAGTGGGAAGTGTTTTGCAATCACTTCTCTGTAAGATGTGTGCCATAAACCTGCTGTAAAGAGTTAACACCACTGGAGGCTAATCACAGAACACTTGCTAACCTCGGGGGATTTCATCAGACCATGCCCCAAGCAGCTTTTTTGACCCCATGAAGATGTTGCACAAGTCATGCGTGTGTTGAAGGTTCAGTTCCTGGTTTTTGAAAACCAGTTAATGGCTGCTGTCTTTAGTGAAAAAAGTGTAATAAAACCGCTATTTTCTGCATAATGCAGAATGCTTTAATTTCTCAGAAGATAGTTCTTAGTCTTTGCTCACCCATCTGGCCCCTCGGGCTGGTCTCTCTCACAGCTGGATCGTGCAGCTGAGGGTGCAAGAGCACAGCAAAGACCAGGTACCTGAGACTGCAGTCAGTGGGAGAGCTACACAGAAGAGCCCTGCCACTGGCAGCAGACCAAACCATGACCATTAGATTCCAGTTCAGTTATAGCCCTCTTAAAAAAACAAAATCTGGGATTAAGGTGTTTGGTTAACCCTTTGGAAGTGAATACTTGTAAAACGGGATTTTTTTTAGGAAAGCACTGAAGTATCACAATCTATTGTGAAACGGCTAATAAAGGGTAAAATCAGCAACTCTATGGCTCACAATACCTGTGGAGAAGGTAGTTTTAAAAAGTGGACTCTTTTCATACCTTGTAATAGTTACCTTACCTGCGTAAAAATACATTTTCTAGTTTAAATAATTGTCTTTATTTATGATTAACGAGGTGTGTACTTGAACTTACCTTATTTACCATTAAGGATATACTCAAAATCATCTGAATAGCCTTAATTTGTATTTATCAGCAAGACATTTAAAAATTCTGTTTAGAAGTTTAAAATAGGACAATTTACAAATTACATTTTTAATAGTTTCACATCTTGTTTAAATAAAAATTTGTTTCATATCTAGACTGAAATTTTAGATGTTCTGTTTCAATTTAGTGAGGCAGCTTTTGGCTCAAAAAAGGGTGATTCTGAATGGAAAAGTTATCAAAGTTTTATTTTTGGCAACAGCTTTTCAAAACTACACGAGGTGTAGTCTGCTGTGCCTTGTGTAGTTTCAAGCTCTTGTTTTGCTTAAAGTGCTCACGATTTTGTTTGATGAGGCCCATAACTATCTTTGTCACCACAAATAAAACCATCAGTGTCACGCCATTAAAAAAAAAACGAAAAAAACCCCCACGTTAACCCTTTCCTGCCCAGCACCTTCTCAAAGACTTGCTTCAACTCCAGCAATTCAAAGAACTAGCAGTGGAGAGCTTTGCTGGTTGATTTGGGAAATATTTAACCATCCTGATTTAAGTCCTGTTTTTGGATAATATAAAGGAGTTTTTAGCAATTCTCCCTCTCTGTTCCGGGTTCACACTTTCTTGTATTTGCTGTAAAAATTTCTTGCTTTCAGCTTGCTTCTTTGTGGGGGGAGAGGTGAAGCCTATGACTTAACAGCAAATAGACTTGAGGCATCAAGGTCACAGGTAAATAGGTAGAATTACTAATTTATCCAGCTGTATACTAGCAAAAGCACGCCTCACAAAGGCTTGATCTTGACCAGCCTCCCATGCTGTTCTATTGCCCTCACTATTTGACACCTGTAGGTTTGTGGATTGGAAGCCAGCTTTCATCCCAGCTGCTGCTGGTGCCCCTGGTCCTGAGCACGCAGGACCTGTGTGCCTGGGATCTCAGTGGCCTGGAGGCTCACAAATGTCCTGCTCTGCCTCTGCACCACACTCCGCTTGGGTTCAGAGGCAATTCTACCTGAGACTAAATTGCACTGCTTACTGAAGGAGTTTATAAATTCTGGCAGCTAGATCAAAACAATTAGTTCCAAAATAGTTTTGTCCTGCAAAATAGCTTTTGATCAACATCAGGACTAAACATGCTTTCTGTTCCTTACTGAAAAAAGTAAGGAATTTCTGCTGGCTATTAGAAGGCTCAATCCTACAACTTCTAGGGAATATTCATGCATATTCATGAAAAATAATAGCAAGAAACTCAATAGAAACATTTCTGTGGATCAGAATTATTCCTAGGAGTGCAGGTCAACATAATCTAACCCCAGCAAAAACTTCAACTGATAATCCTGCAACGCTTCGTCTTTTGGTACCTGGCTTTTAGAGCTAGGTTTTGAAAGCAGTAAATCAAAAGTAAATGTTAAAACTGTTAATTGCATGTTTCCAAGTGCATTATGCATCAAACAACATTAAGTATTCCAAATTAATTAAAAAACAAGTAAAAAAGCCTTTAGCTGTAGTTTTGTTTGAGTTTCTTTTCTTGGATGTTTGGGATCTGCTATAATCAGTTCTACAAAAATTAAAATCTCCAGGACAAGCAGCTTGAATCTTTAACTAAATAAGCAAAATTTTGCACAGCACTAAAGTTTAAAAAGTAAATAAATTGATGATTTCATTTGGAACAATAATTTTCAAATTTAACTTTGGAACCAGCTTTTTCTTCCAGATGAGGGAGGACCAGAAGTAGCCAGAACATTCAGAGAAGGTAACTATATAAGCTTTCAAAGCTGCTTTGGTAACATACTGTCTACCACAAACATTATTTTCACAGAATCATAAATACATATTTTCATATGAAGAGAAGTTTCATACAAGTATCTTGACCTCCTTAGTTAATTTAGGCAAAATATCTACTGCCTTTAAATGTATTGCCTGAAATTACTTCTTTCACGGGAAAAAATGTCTTGAGCTTTATATAGCTTTTATTTGGATATATTATATATTGTGAAATATTGACATACAGACACAAGTCCTCTTAATTGTCAAGAATTTGGGCTTGAAGGAAATTAAAAATTAGAAAAGATTAAAAATTAGGGAAAACATTTTAGAATTGCAGGCACCAGCCTGATAATTTCAGTGGGCAGCGTTTTGAAAAAGTGAATATTTATACTAAATGGCATCCAGTTCAGAAATAATTTTCAGGGAAGATATTTTCTTATATTCTGGGAAGTTAGACTCATAATAGCCAAAGTACTACGTAGCATGCAGCTAAATATAAAACAAAATAAGCTCAGTTATCTAATATAGATACAAATGCAAGTATTTGTGAAATCTATTTAGACCAGTGTTTCATACCTTAATATACAGATGAAAAAGCTGAAGTGGGAATATTGTATACTTTAACTAAAATACCAGCTAAATATATTTTTTTTTCCTTTTGCTGGACTTATTTCCTAACAGTAATAAAAGAGATTTGAATTATCAAATATGTCCAAAGAATAAGCATACCTAATTGTTACTGAATTCATATGGTAAAAGTTAGGAGACAACTAGATTTTAAATTCTTCTGGACTGATCCTGCTCTCCTGAAATGAGTGGTAAAACTCCATTTCCCTTCAAAGAGAGCTGAATTTCATGTCAGCTTTTTAAAAAGAATCTATTAACTCTTCAGTATTCTGCTAGATAATAAAACTTCACTGTTTATTTAAAATCAAAATAACAAAAATTTTAGATTAAAATCTAAGCAAACAAGGACTAGCAAATACAGTTTAAAAAGCTTTTGGGAGAGAGCTATTGGTAGCCTATTGGCTGATAATTTAATAAAAAGTATTCAGCCTTATTTATATACTGTTTTTAAGTGGTTTATAGGACTTAGATGTATTAGATTCTCCATTAATATATACGGCATACAAAAGAAATAAAGCCCTGCCCTTGCAGAATAAAGGTTGGAATATGCTTTGGCAATTAAAACTAAATAAAATCTAGCAGCTCAATTTAAAATTTAGTTACCTAAGAATTGACATTTTAATGTTAGCACTAGAAAATAAAATAGGGATATTTTTGCATCAAAAAAGAACTTTTAACAAAATATAGAAATTTGGTCTTTTAGGCATTAAAAAAAAAAGTATATTTGTGAGTTTAAATTTGTAGTTTAGTAAATACATTGTTTAAATAGTAGGCAGAGACAACCTTTGAAGAAGCATAATTGGTAGAATTAAAACTTAAATTTTGTACAGAAAAGAAAATACTTTGATAAGGGCAAACAGTAAGAGTGAGTCAGTTTGGAGTTCATCACTATCCCATTAATTCCTTTATATCATACTAATTCATATGACTTTAAGACAAAATTATTAGAATTGTTACTCATCCTTACTGAATATATTTCTATTTCAAAAGTTATGTTTTTCCCTCTTTCAAAAATTGTTATTGATTTTTCTATAGAGAAGCAGAAAAAAGTGAATTCCATCATAATTCATAAATACTCCAATTGAAGCAGACTTTTTACTCTGAAATTACTAATAGGAAATTATTTGAACATTTTTTTTAAAGTTAATTTATGTAAGAGGCTTTTTGAAACTTATAATATTATCTTATAACTAACTGCAGCTAGAATACAGCCTTTTTTCAAATTGAATACTGTACATAATAACTAACAAAACATGGATGTAGGTACAGTTGCAATTATTAGGAACATTCATTTGCATTTTTTCATCTTAGTGGGGAGTTTGTTCTTTCTTGAGGCTCTCAAGTAGTTAGCAATGAAAACAAATTGAGATTAAAAGAATCTGTTTCAAATCTTCCTTAAAAACCTGACAAATGTTTCTAAACATTTAAATGTGGTTTGATATATTTTTGCCTGTAATGTATAGGTTATTTATAAATACTTTTTGGGATAAAATTTTTTTTATTCATGGATAGTTGATATGTCATTAAACTGACTGAGCAGACAGGGCTGCATCATATTTGATTGCAAGTTTAGCTGAGACTTAGTCAGTAAAAAAATGAGCTTAAATAAATAATAAATATCCTACATGAAGTTTTATCCAAATAATAGCACTTGTAATAATTATTGTATGTTAGAAGTCCCCTATTGATTGTGCATCTGGAAGCTCTCTGTTCAGTTTCTACTTAATATTCTTGGAGTTTTTTCCATTTATGGCTTTCAGAATAATAAACACAATATCCCTGTTGTTTTTGAAATTTATAATAAAGAATAAATATTGATTTTGTTTTGACATCAAGAGAAATTACAGACAGAAGGAAATATGCAGCAATTTTGCACAAGTAACTTTATGAAGTTTTAAAGTCTTTTTAGGGAAGGAGTTAAAAGAACAAAAACAAACAAATGACGCTGTACCCCTCCCATATCTGAATAAAAATATTTCTGAATTTCTGCTGCAATTTTTTGAGAGGGGAAACATCTTTTTTTGCTTTGGCACTGTATTAAAATTCAAATAATAACATTAAAATTTATTATGAGAGTCCTCCTACAGAACTTAGCTTTTCAAAGGTCTGGACAGCTCCTTAAATTTAATTGTAACTACATTAAAAGATTATGTTTTCATGTAATAAACAAACCTAAATGTTTGTCTTGGAAAAGAATAACTGCATATATCTGATCAATGGAGAGAGGAACACCAGAGAAGTGATTTTTTTTAAAAGGAATTTAAAGGAAAAGAATTCTTTCCATATAAAATTTAAATCAATGGGCATTTGTTTCTGACCATATTAGTGCTAAAATCAGTACAATAAGGTAGATTTTACCAACTAAATGGAAGGTAGGAACAGTATCTGAAGTGGGAGAGAGCTCAGAGTTGCCTCAGTGTAGTGGCAGCACATAAATGTCAGGAACAAAGTTCAATT
Source organism: Sialia sialis (assembly GCA_009812075.1). Classification (NCBI taxonomy): domain Eukaryota; kingdom Metazoa; phylum Chordata; class Aves; order Passeriformes; family Turdidae; genus Sialia; species Sialia sialis. The sequence continues at coordinate 26,260,454 of VRYO01001269.1, read as the reverse complement.
TCTTTGACTATATTTTCCACTGAGATATCACCTTAAATTTGAATTTGCAAATTGTGCTTCAATGAAATAATGGACTTTTAAAACATGTATTAACAAGCTTAAACATGATTATGTTATTAACTATTTCATTAATTACAAAGAGAACTCTGTAAGTCATAAGGTAAGCCAAAAATAGAAAACTGATGTGTTAATAATATGCTTCATTGTTTATTTAAAAAGAAAATAATTTAGAGGTAAATAGTAAATTCTCCGGAATAAATTCACAAATGTATATACCTCTATTACTTTTTGAATATATTTTGTTCTCCTGTCAGCAATTATGACATTGATTATGTCATCTTTTTGCTCTCCAGAAATTATGCCAAAGTTGCTGAAAGGGTCAAAATATTACCAGTTTAAGTACCTAAAAAAAGTTTTCAAATATTTCTATATTTCACATTGAGGCATATGTGAAAGATGATTAAATGTAATTCATTAATTTTAAAATTTCAATGATGAAGATTCAGATATAAATTATTATTCCAGTAAACACTTATTTTATAATTTTTTTTTTGGTAGGATACTGTAAATATAAGACAATGTCCTACATTCAAAACTCCAGCTGATAATAGAATAAGATTAGGCAAGGCAGAATTTGGGAATGCAGTTTCCTCCTTTCTGACTGTAATCTTATAACCATAGGAGTATCTATATTAGAGGTTCCAAATTGAATACTTTTCTTCTGCAACAGTTATCTAGATTTCTATTCTATTTACTAAGAATAATATTTTTGCCACAGTTTTCATTGTTAAGGTATTTCAAATAAGAAGACCCAGTTGCTTGGTCTCTGGTCTCTAAAAATCCATCCTGTCAGGATGAGAATTAATTAATAGAGCTTTAATTAACTTTAAGTTTTTTCTTTCCCTTTTTCTCCCTGGTTAATTTGGTAGAGGGCAAAAATAGAACTCAGATTAGTGTAATTTTGTCTGCATGGCAGGGAGGTAGAAACTAGTTGATCTTTAAGGTCCCTTCCAACTCAAACTATTCTGTGTTTCTGTAATTTCCTAACTCATATCAAATCCTCTGTTTCTGTAAGAAAAATTCTTAGGGTAATAATGACATGTTGCTACTAGCATGAATTTGTTAACATAAAATATACCATTCATTAAATTTAATTTTCATTAAATTTAATTCACTCAAAAAATCCAGTTAATTTTCCTCAATCTTTATCAGAGTTGCAAATTGGGATTTCAGTTATTAAACTGTTGGTTTAATGGTCATTATATTTATCATATAGAATGTTATTTAAACAATCAGGCCCCATGCTTTTGAGATTTAAAGCAACCATTCAAGTTATCTTCACCACTGTTCTGCTATAATAATGCAGTAAATCTGTATTTCGTGACATAGGGATTTAAGATGAGATGGTACTATGTGCACGAGGGCATCTAATTGGAACAAAAAGGAAAGCAGTCAGAATATGAGGATATCTGGATTTAAGTGGGTTATCACCAAACTTCTTTGTAAATTGCTTAACTGAAGATATGAAATTTCAATTCATATAGAATCATAGGTGTGAAGATGTGAAATTACACAGACTGTAATGTATATAAATCCAGCCAAGAGCTTGTCAGTGATCACTGGGCTCATGTGATAGCAGTGACTTGTTGTACTGAAGCCCAACTCCATCCTGAAATGGAGTCTGGAGTCGAGATGTGCATGAGCTGGAGGTACAGGCTAAGCTTCGCAGCTGCAACACAAGCCTGCCCACCCTCAGAGCAGCCCAGCTCTTGGATGGGGACTTTTCCAGGTCTGTGGTACCCAAGTCCTCCAGAAATTTAGGGTTATGCCTGTTTTGGTAAAAACCATTTGGCTGCCTTCTAGTGCACAGTACAGTTGGTTTCAATTAGTTGTATTTATCAGAATTTTTGTATACAATATTCTGTATTTATGGCTTGGACGTTGTGATTATTTTAACTGCTTGCTTAAAACAAACAGAAACTTTAGGAATAGAAAGGAATTATTCTTTTACCAAAGAAAAATATTGTATATAGAACAGACTCTGTATAGATAATATGTCACCTAGCTGCTGGTGTATTTATTTGTTATGCATATGAGGTAGGAGGTAAGATGAAGCAAGAAGGTACTAAGGGCTGCCTTAAAATAACAACTGGTAAAAATCAAACGGATGATAACAGAATCACTTACCATTTGTATATAATTTTCCAAATTTAATTAAAATTCAGAATTTTTCCTGTATATATTTTCTGAAATTTCAGAGTTCACTGGTCACACAAAGATGTGCAACAATAGTGAAGTATGGGTCATATTCTTCAACTGCATGGCATACAAGCTCTGAAGGTTCAAAATGGGGAAAAAAATCTCAGCTAGGTTGTGTCAATTAACATGGTTTTTCCAAGCTTAGTTTATTAGAGAAGTTCAACAGAGTGAAATTTGAATTGATCTTCCCAACCTTCTCTATTTCTTGACTTCACACTCTGGCAGCTCACTGGATCCCTTTACAAAACACAGTAAGACCAGTTTCAATACCATTCATGTGAGAGAACGAAAACCCGAGCAGAAATACCTGACCTTAATCGATATGGAGTGTCCATTGCTTTGATCAGGAATGTGTACTTGGGCCCACAGCCACTGTTTTCAGATAGGTCTGTAATCTATTACTATGTGGATAACTGTCAGGCCAATTTTTTCTTCTTCTCTCCCCTTTTTTGATTTCTGATTATTTTAACAATGGTTGGGTAGCTGGAGAAGAATATTTTGTTTTAGCTGTGATCAGAAGTCCTACAGTATTTAGACAAATACTGTAAAACCCCATTAATACAAAGGTGCTGTGAAATCAGGACAGTGAGAAATGGAAAAGACTGACAGGGCTTAATTTTTTCATAAAAATCTGTAGGATCACTGATAAAATTTTTATAAAGCACTTTAATTATTTTTTAATAGGAAAAGACCAAAGTTACACCTATGATATTTCTAAAACCAGAACACTGCATTTTCTTTTTATGGAAGTCCACTGAATTTTGTTTAATCCCATTTAAATTGTTACATCATGCTCATAACTGCACTGTTCAAAAGCCACTCCGTTAGTGCTCATGAGTGTGTTTTGATACTTGAGAATGGCTTGACTTGGTTCCCAGGAAAGGCATGGGTGTACCATGTATCCAAGATTAGTTGGACACAGCTTGGCTTAAAACCCATGAACATGCATTCTTGAGGACTAGACATAGTATGGTTTTGGATGGTCCTCCTAAGGATAAAAATGGATGCTCTGTTAGTTTCTTGTTAGTAGAAGATTTCTGATCTTCATTATGCTACAAATTTCTAGCCAAACTTTTGTTGTCCAGAGAGTGTTATTTTTTACACTAGCATGTTAAGAGGGTGGGAGAAGTAAGGGGTCTTTTATCATTTCAAGAAGTTTAATATTAACCAAGCTGAACACCATTTGCCTACGTTTCCTGGAATGTTAATATACATACATATTTCTATGTAGAATGTATGTATGAACATGTAGAATATGAAGGAAAATAAATAATTTAAGATTTGCTGTGGGAGAAATCACACACTATCTTCTCCCAGAAACAGTTGGGAAAGGACTTGGGAGTGTACAAAGCTGGTCTAAGAACAAGAAAACAGAAGGACTGTTTGGCAATAAGTGCTGAAGCTCTTCAAAACGGCAGAGGGAAATAGAGCAAGTTCATCAGCTGTCTGCATACAACCTAAAAGGTACCAAGGTCACAATACGCTTTGAGACAGGTGAAGCCCACAGGATTTTTACATATGCTGAACACTTCCTTTAGCTGAGTGATGTGCAGTTCCTTCCCATTCATCCACTAATATCCCATTCATAAGGACCAATGCTTTCAGACTGTGAGGATCATGCCCTACTTTGTAATTGTAGGACACTGAATATATGGTAAAAAGGTAGTCACTAAATGATGTGCCGTTAATTGATCAAGTCTGAGAAATCTGCTGCCAGTCAGCCCATCACCAGGGAAAATTTTATGAATCTTTCTTTTAGTCTCATAGGGAGGTAATATATGGTGCAGTTCCTTTTCCTGTTAGCAGGCAGCACATGCACTTCCTTATTTTGCAATCTACTGTATGCAATGTCATTATGTCCTTGAGTACAGTGTTTGTTGAACTTTCTGACTCTGTTATTTCCTTTTGATTCATCTCTCTCCCGTCATTGTCTTGAATTCTTCCCTTTTTTAATGATAGATTATTGTAATTGGTGCCTAAAAAGTCACTTTTTCGGGGAGACTGGACTTACTGACAGCAAGCCAGTAGTTGGTAGATCAGTGACTACCCCAGATACTTGCAGGAGCTTCTCAGTCCACAGCTCTCAAAACTGAGATACTCCTGGCAAACTTTGGGTTTTTTAACACTGTGAATATCATTATCCTTTGGCAACTCATGGTTTGAGAAACAACTGTTTAGCAGAGGCAAAGTTCCCACTGAGTGATGAATTCCCCAACAGCACAGTTTTAGAAAGGGATAGAAAGCAGGTTTAGCCTGGATTCAGAGGTCTGCTGATAGTGGCAGAAGACCTGCATGATTCCATAACAGTGCAAAGTCTCTATGATACCCTGAGTTACAGCTACCTTCCTCTCATGTTTCTCTACAAATAAAATTATTCTTGGTAAAGAATATGGGCCATAGAAGAGGTTTTGATGTTGATGTATCTACTTTAAATTTAAGGAAAATTGGAAGTATTCTTCCTATATGTTGTGTGTCTATTGTTTTAGATCTCTTGATCACCCAGTCTTTAGTTAGAAGCTGCAAAAGACTACTGGAAATCTACGAGGTTGTGTTACCTTGTTTGTTAAAAATAGGGTCAGATAGCATTTATAATCCATGTGTTGTAATAGTCACTGTATCTCCGAGATAACCCTGTTGTGCAAACAGGAAGATGCTGTTTGATCTCAAGCCAAAGGAGAGGTTCCAACACTACTGGGATTCTCTCCATGGATCCCCATCCCTTGAGCTAGCCTGGTTATTGCTATGCTCATCTTGATCTCTCCATGTGAATCCCCATTGAGTTAGGATCAGGGCGCTGCTTAAAGACTAGGAAAAGGTAAAGACAGCTAAAGTCTGGTGTATTTGAGACTGAGTGACAGTGAAAGAGAAGTGAAAAGTTAGCGATCCTAGGCTGTGCTCTCCTCACCTGTCATAGACACTGTTTGACATGTTCACATCTCTGTTCCTCTGTTTAACCTACCTGTTATGGCAATTATACTCCACTTGCAAGGATGATTAGGAATTATGTCACTATTATATAGCACCAGGTGTTATGCCTAGTGCCTTCCAAGACAAACGCACAAGCAAGTATTTGCTAATAGTTGCTCTGCTCCATGTTTCCAGAAGGGAGAAGGAGAGAGGAGTAGACTGTCCTTGTGATAACCTCTTGTACTGCAGCAGAACCTGTCAAAAGAGGGCTGCAAACCATTAGGAACCCCAAGAAGAAACTTCAGAGCCCTTCAAAACTGCTGGCACAGCTAGGAAAGGCATCTTATGGAGAGTACCCTTCTCTGTACTTCAGGAATTAGTATAACATTAAGTATCTTTGAAGTAACACCAACCCTCTTTCCATCATCTTTCCCGGGTAACTGTCTTCGGCCTCTCTACCACTCTCAAAGCATTTTGAAGGGTTCACTGCAATATTTGCTGTGAGACTTTCATATCCTTATTATTGGAAGACAAAAGATAAATGGCAATCACACAGCTAAAATTATCTGGTTATTCTAGTTTTAGAAACACAAAAATGTACAGCAAATATTTATATAAAATTCAGGTAAAATATAGGTCAGAATGCTCCAGAAGGAAATAATTTCTGAGTGCACCAAGAACAGTATTTAAGAACAAGGCTAATTTATGAAGCACATCCTTTAAAGGAACCACTTTAAAACAGGCCATTATATTTCCTGTAATTATTTATCTGATTCCACCAACCTTAATTGATAGATATTTACTGTTTCATGAGTGTTCAACTTATATTAAAGAAATTTATACAGTTCAGGGTTTTTGCCCTAAAAGCTAATGCAAGGAAAGCTGGCAGTAGCACAGTCTTTCTCCCAGGACACTGTTACTGGGGCAGATGCAGCCATGGCTGAAAGACTGATGCAAAATCTGTGTAATAGCTAGCTACCACCAAAAAACTTTATCAGTGGCGTGGTTGGACTTTAGGAAATTAGGGACAAACAAGTCTTAGATTTTGCTGTTAGGAAAGAGTGAATTTTGGCACTTACAAGGAATGTGGATGGATACCCTGAGATGCAAATGTAGCATGTTCTGAGTATGTGAAAGTCAGTGTTGTGATCATGCTTTCCAGTAAACTAAATTTTCTGTGACCCAGGTCACAGTGGTCTGATTTTGTATTGCACTGGGGCACCTTAAGGTGTGGTTTACCTAAATGAGTGAATAACCCCACTGAACATGGGGTATATCTGTACACTTGAAATTTAGTGTAAGTCTCATGTTGAACTGGCCTTGGAAGCAAAAAAGATGTCTTCTGGGGAGAGTTTACACTGTGGTTGAGAAGGAAGGCAATGGCAAATTCTTTGAGAGAGCAGTTACTCCTCTTTCGTGTAGTGATACCCAGGAAAAGAGAAAGCGGGAACGTGTGCTGTATTGTGCTGTGGCAGCTGCTCATGTCTAGACGTGTAACATGACAATGGAAGTCAAAGCTACAGTTCCACAGATTACTGGGATAGAAAAGTATGTGAATGTGAAGTAGATGCACACATGATCATAATGCAATTCCACATTTTTATTCGCATTTCATATGGTGAAATAAACAGCAGTGTAAATAAAACTATGATATAAGTATTCTCACAGGAGTTGCATATGTGAGCTTTTAGTACTTGACTTTTTGCATGTAAACATGACAATTTCTGTAAGAAGATAGTGACAATTTCTGTGTGTGCCTGTGGGACACAAAACTTCTATGAAAGAAGTTGAAAAGCAATTGTTGCACAGCTCCTACAAATCCCTAAGTCTTTCCATTAAGTGTCTCAGAATCCCTTCTGTCTACAAAGGCAGAAACTACAGTGCTTTGGTGGCTAGAGGAAGATTCCGTTGTATGCATGTGTGCTTGCCTCCATGTGTGTGAGTTCACCGCTGTGTTTTGGAGTCTGTACCACGGACAGGGAAGGTAATTTAAAAGGGAATATACAGGTTGGGAAAATATAAATGCAAGCCAGTTTTTGTGCTGCTGTTGATTGTTTATTTGCTTAGAGCATTGTGGTTTATCCTGAAAAGATGAGGGTTACACGAGTGTATGTTTTGGAGTCTAGTTAGACAAGGTCCTGGTGCGAGACAGTAGAGGTTCTGTCTGGGCTAGAATATTTTTTATAGATTGCACTTGGCACAAGGAGAAAGTTACCGCAGTTGGTAGCAGGGAGACATAGTGTTTCCTTTCCTCATGCAAATCAACATGAACATATGCCCTCTAATTTCCTATGGCCTATGTCAAGAAGAGTATTTATTGCTAATTTAAAAGTATACAGAAAGGTAAATGCAGGGACCATTTTCCCCCCCTTGAGTTTGCATAGGAAAATAATTGAAGGCAAACATTGTATGTTATAAGGAATATATTGGTCTGCATACGGCATTGTTTGGTTGCAAATTACAGATCCAGTGGCCTGATCCTGCTGTCACTGAAGTGAATGGCACATTTCCTATTGATTTCAGGGGAAGAAAGAGCAGATTACAACCCAACATGAGACAGGTGAAAGTTGCTCCTTTAGAAGTATGCTACCCAATGTATTTAGGCCCCCAAATTACTTTTTCTTAGTGTCCTGGGAAGCAGATGGACACAAACAGTTTGTACTAAAACTGCAATGAAGATTGTTTAAAGATGTAAATGTTGCCTTTAACACTGCTGAACCAAAAACATAAAAGATTCTGCCAGTGCATGAAAGTGAAACTAGCTGAGAACAAAAGTGAAACCAAGAGGCAACTCTCACTTCCCAGGCTGAGTGAAATGCAGAAATCCTAAAGTGCTGATGCTTAAGAGTAAATTTGAATTTTAAAATTTCCTTTACTTTTATTAGTGTGAAAAAGTGTTGCTAGTGATCTAGATAAAAATTTTCCTTAAGACAGACATTTTCTCATGATGGTATCTCTTTAAAAAATCAGAACCAATTAAAAATGTCTTTTTTTTTTTCTTTATGATATGTAAGGGCATCTGTTCACATTACCTTCTTTTTTTTTCTCATGCATTTTCCTTTTTCATGTGTTGTATCACAGACTTGTAAGTCACGTACCCTTAATATTCTGACAGAAACATGCTAGAGCAGGACAGAATTGACCTTGCTTTACAAAAGTATTGGTGACTGCAATCAGCAAGTTTCTAGAGAAGGGAAAGAAAAAGTATCTTTAAAAATATATGAATATGATGGTCAAATGTGTTTAATTGATAAAACACCAAAAAATGAGAGACAGTGTAGCAATGGGAGAGACAGACATTCAGTTCTTCCTGCCTGATCTAGTAGGATCAGGAGGAGACAAATGTAGAGGAAAGTGGGGAAATATGAAACAAAACAACAGCAGAGGATAGAAAAAAGCATTGGACGCCATGGGGAAAAAGAGACTGGAGGAAATAAGTGGTTTAGATAAGTTAACTTTGTGCAAAATTCTTTCTTGTCTCACATTTGTCAGTGTCCAGGAAATTGTGTGTAAAAATACATGTGCGGCAACAGTCTGCTGTAGATCTAAGCAGTATGAAGAGGGTAAATACGTGGAAGGAAAAGGGTAAGAGATGACAGATTTTTTTTTTGAGGCAGTTTAGTCATGAATACTACACCCTTCAGTGCTGAGGCTTTCTGACCATGGTTTATGTTGATAATGATTATTAAATGACAAACTGAAGCAAGGTGTTTCTTTTTTTTTAAATTTAGCACACTGAATTTGTACTCATTATCTTAAACATTTTTTCTTCTCACATTTGTTTGGAAAGGTTTAGAGGGAAAAGGGAGGGGGGATGGTGTATAGAGAGTGATTTTAGCTAGTATTTACCTCACAGGTGGAGGGAGGAGATAGAAGTCTCAAAACTACAGGCCTATGTACATTCTGCAGCATCAGAAGTAAGTACAAAATAATACAAATCACAGAAAAATGGGTAAAACAAAGACTATATTTATCTGGGAAGGTATTCAACTTTTTAAGCAGAGGAGGGAAAAGTTGCTGTGGGAAGAAATATCTCAGGACTTTTTCCCTCATGTATATGGCTTTAAAAAAATGTCAATGTATGTAAATTTTAATTTTTTTTAAAATATAAGATCATGCCAGTTGCAGATTAAATGTTGCTAATGAGATGGAGCATTCAGTGATATAAAGGCCTCTAGGAACAGAAAACCAGGCCTGGGGAATCTGGTACTTCAACTGACAATGTATGGAAATAATTTCTGATTTGTGTACCTGACTTATCAAAACCGATTTTGAGGACTCAGACTAGAATGTAATAAGAGTTTTAAAAATGATTTTCAGACTAAATTACATAAAGCATTTTGAGGGCCAGATAATCTGAATGTGCAAAAATATGCCCGGGTATACAATGATTTTAATCTATTCCCTCTTACATTACAGAGAACGTGGCACAGCCCCTATGCTGGGACAGGACGGACGTCCGAGGGACATGGGCATCTCCTCTCAGGTAACCCGCTCTTTCTGATGGCTTGAGAGAGAGAAAAACTATAACTTTTCTGTTCAGATTAAATAATACCTGACCTTTTGGCCTTTTAGATTTTGGTGTTTATTGACATTTCAGACAAACATAGATACTTCTGTTTTATTTTGAGAGAGGTGAGGAAGCAAAGTGTTGTGAGGGAGGGAAGTTAATGCCATGTCCCTCTGATGTCCAACTGGCTGCAGGAGAGCAGCAGTGCTGACAGTGATATACTAGATTTTCCCATTAAAAGATGCAAATGACAGGATATTATAGAAAGATCAATGTATTTGTGAACTGTGATGTGTGTTTCAGTTTGCTTCATATTAGAATAGCTAATAAACTGGAAATAGATGCTACAATCTCTGGTTGGTCAAAGACAGGGCTAGAAAAAATAATTCTTTCTAATTGTATATGGTTTTATTCTGTTGACAAATATATTTGATGTGGTAGCCATTAAAAGTAGTCTGTTTTGATTAAGTTGAAGGGCCGAGACTTGGTTTTAAAGCGTGCTGGTTAATTAAGCAAGAGTCAGTAAATGGCATAAAGCTCTAGATAGGATGCTTTTTGAGAAAAATACAGTTGCTTGAGGTCAAATTAGTCAATAAGTAAAATTTTCTCATCAGGAAAGAGTCTGTATTTCTGAGGTATTTTATACTTTGTGTAAGCTTTTTACACACCAATAGATAGAGGAGCTGTGTTAAAGTGCTGGAGTTGCTATTGTGTTACGGTACGTCACTTGTCCTTCCTGATTTGAATTGTTGATTCAACTCTGATAATTAAGACAAGAGAGAAATGTAAATTCCATTTACCAAATGGGATGTTTGTAGCATTGAAAAAAGTGAGAGATTAAATATGATTAGAAGTCTCTAAAATCTATAATGTTGTTCTGTAGCCTTTGAAAAGGCAGAAATCTAAATAATAATATTTCTACAGGCAAAATAATATACATTATCTAAAATAAAGTATAAACTGCTGTTAGAAGAGTTTTGAAATAAAGAGTATGTGCAGATAGGTAGTTAGGATTTTTAAGTATTTTTCTTCTATACTCTCTCCTCAAGGAAAATAGAAGGATTTTTTTCAAATATAAAAGGAATAAATAAATACAATTGGAATGTAACATTATGCTAGATATTTGGTGAAATTTGTCTTCTTATAAGTATTTTTGTTTTAAATGTAAGTGCTATGATACAGTTCAGATCTCAAAGTTTGTGGGGAAGAAATGTTTCAGCATCTTTGTTCATACCTGAGGAATCCATTTTAGAAGTCTATTTTCCCTGTTTGCAAAATACATTTTTATTAGATCTATGTATTTGGGTTAAGACTTACTTAAAATTACTTAATTAGGTTATACTGAAATTCTAAGTGATTTAAAAAGAAGGATTATGGTAATATGACAAAACATAACACTATTTTCATTGAAATTCTTAAATAAAGCCCTTTTAACATGCCAATTTAAAAAATCTATAAATTTATGGTCTTAAAATAGTACAAAATATAAAAAGGCTGAACTTATAATGGAATGTATAATCCTGTACCAGTGAGCAGGGATTTTGTAGGTACGTCTGGAACATGGCAGGAGGTCATTCACACCTTCAGTTTGGTTTTGAGCATTTCTCTTGTGGTATTCTCCTTCTTCTTACTTTATTATGTATATGTAAACACTTATAAAATGTTTGTGGTTGATTTGTAAAGAAAAAATGTAGAGAAAGAGGTAACAGTGTAGGTGCGCTAAGCTATATGGGGACTGATTGTGTTTTCCCAGGAAATTTTGAAAAATATACCAAAGTAAAAATTGCTACAGTAAAAAATAAATTCTAAATAATTATATTCATGCTGTTTGAAATAGTGTGGCTGTGGATTGTCTTTAAAAACGTCCTGTAAGTGTCCAAAAATAGTGCAACATAAAAAGGTTTTCCAATTGTGTTTTCTCTAGATAAATCTATAGGCTTGAATACTAATTTCAGGGTCGGGGTATTAAAAAAAATGAACTTAAAAAAAATGAGTTATGTATGTGCTTTTCTCATAGATAAGTTGTAGAGTTTTTTTTTTCCTGAAACAGAAAACGTATATGTGTTTCTTTTCTCTGTATTGTTTATAGTTTGAAATAAATAATAAACTTTCAGGGATTTTTTTTTTTAAGACGTATTTGTATGACAAATCTGGCAATAGGTTTGTTTTACTTGTAATTTAATATTGGAGAAATAGCAGAATGTTTCTGGATATTTGCATTTGTTTCAGAGGCTGGAGCCTAAGCCAGATTTCTGTGTAGTCTGTCAGGCAGTTACACGTCTGAGCATGTTACAGTCTGTAGCACTACAAATTAGAGCTATTTGACTTTTTTTTGCTGCATGAGCCTTTCATTAAAAAAATGTAAATAAGATAGAAGAACAGGGGATGAGCTCTGCATATGTGTGGGGGCTGTTTTGGGGTGCAATGCTGAGCTGTGAAG
>VRYO01001269.1:26140528-26247553 GCA_009812075.1 Sialia sialis | reverse complement strand
AGCTAGAATAAGATATTTCACCTGCTTTTTACTATCTCGCAGGGAGCGCGCAGTTAATGCCAGTAGCCAACAGCTGTGGTTGGGACCAGAAACCACACTGCGGGAGTAAAGAAACCCGCCACAATGTCAGCGGCCCGGGGCCCGCCGCTAGGCCGGGCCAGACCGGGCCGCGCGGCTCGGAGCGAGCTCCGCCAGCGAGCCGCGGCGGGGTGGCTCTGCCTCGGGGCCCGTGGAGACGCAGGGCTGGGGTCCCGGGCAGGACCCGCCGGGCAGCGCCGAGGGGGGGTCGGACGGGCTGGCGGAGGCGCCTCGGCTCCGCAGAGGGTTAACGGCGGTGGGGCCGCGGGGGCCGGCGGGAGTTGTAGGCGCTGCGGCATGACGGGAACGGCCACGAGCGGCTGGGATTCGCCGGCAGCGGCCGTGACGGGCGTGCGCCGCGGCTGTCCCGTCGGGCGGGAACTCTGGCCCGGCCCGTGCCTGGCCGGGTGTCTCGGCGAGCGCTGGCATTATCCCCGCGCCGCGAGAAGCGGCCGCGGGCCGCGGCCCGGCCGGGGATGCGCCTCGAGCGCCGGCAGGTCAGTGGCGGATTTGCCCCGCAGCCAGTGGTGCCGGGGTGCCCGGCCAGTCCTGGCCAGCCCCGGTATCAGCGGAGCCGGGGCCTCCCGGTGCCCCTCGCTGCCCGCGGCTCCGCACCCGCGCCGGGCCGTGGGGCAGCAGCCCCGTCCGGCAGGCCTCGCCCGGAGCCGCGTCCTCCCGAGAGGGGTTTGCTTTGGTTAAACCACCGCGCTGGCTCTGGGGCTCCTGTCGCCCCGCCGCACTTGCGGCTGCTCGGGGCCCCGGAGAGGCACCGGCTCACGAGCTCACAGCGTTTGCGGCGGGACCTTTGCTTCCACTTTGCGCTGGGCTCCCGAGAGCAGAGAGATGCCTTCCTGCGGCCTCCGCTTGCGCGGATAGCAAAGGCTGGCTTGTGGCAAGAGGAGATGGAATGCTTTTATCTGCGAGCTGAGTTTTTTCCTTTGAGTTTTTAAAATGTGAAGTGGAAAAATGAGGGAACTGAAGTGCGTTGAAGTTATGTGACAAACCCAGGAAGCAAACAGAACTTGACAGTTTACGTGAGAGGGGGATATTTTCTCTCCGTACAAAGCAAGGAGGGAAGAAAGAGGAGGCGATCAACACTGAATGTTTATTTAGCCTATGCCAATAGTGCGAAGTCAGTTCTTTTTAAACCTTCTGATGTTTTAAAGTAACTTGTTAGTTAACTGGAGATAACTTACTCCATGTATCAAATGGATGACAGATAATAAATCAGTCAGAAATTAATTTAGTAAATTTTGTTTGTGTATTTTTGTTTTCCTCCTTATATTTTTGAAGCAGATCTTGAAAGACTGTGGTGTCATGCATCCGCAGTCAGCTGAACTTGGGGCTGAGCATACTTAACTTCTCTTGGAAGTGGAAAGATTCTTGCTGGGTTATTTTCCTTGTTAATAGTAATCCTCTGCAGATTCAGAAGAAGACTAATTTATTTGTTAATAAATAAAGTGCAAAGAAAATTACACCGTTGTTGTCAAAAAACAACATAAAAAGGAAATGTGCCATTTCTATTACTCAGTTTCTGCGAGGGAGTATGTGAGGAGCTCTACAAACATTTTTGTATCAGAAAGCGCAGATTTTGCCACCTGATACCACCTGAAATACAGTTCTTAAAGTATACATAGATGGTTCTCAGAAGAAAGGAAACAAAGTGAAATATATGGGTTTTTTCAGGGGAAGATATTGTCCTATTGGAGGGAAAAAAAGTTGTTTTGCTTATAAAAAATGTTGAGTAGCCACACAGAAGGGGTAAGTGCCTTCAGTGCCAGTGTGGTTTGTTCTTGCAGAGCAAAGCTGATGAAGATGGATTGAGTACAAAATCAGCAAGTACAGAACAAAATAAAGCAGAAAAAATCAAGGCAAGGGAAATATGATTAATCTATTGCAATCTGTTTTAAACTTATTAGTGTACGGCCTACTCTGTTCCCATTCTAACCATTGTTTTTCCAGTTTTGCAGTAGTAGGGTTTTCTGGATTCTGTTTTCTTATTTGAACGGCAATGCATTAGCACTGAAGTTGTGCTTTAGCAAAATAAATACAATATATTCCCTTTCCAAAAATGAATAATCTATCTACAAATACTGTATACTGTATTATCAGTGGAAGCTACATGTAAAGGGGATCAAATAGTTGAGGGTACCCAAAGGAAAGACAAGATTAATAATAGAGATGATTTAATCTGGCAGCCATTGTACGCTTAGCTGTAGGACAGTTTTTGAAGGGCAAAGTAAGATGACAGAGAAATTAAAGGTGGGATGAAATGCAGCAAAAAAAGGATGTGCCAGACTACCTTGTTACCTTATGTTTGATTGTGAGGAAACTTGGATACTATACCATGTGAGGAAATAACGTAAAACAGAATATTTGGATTAATTGCTTTGGAATGAACTGACAGATAATAGGTAGAAAGAGACTATATTGATGGAAAGAAGGCTGCAAACTGGAGTTTTTGAGGACTATTGGACTTCTTTCCTTAGTGACACTAGTGAAAAAGTACAATGATAAAATCTTATGACACAAAAGCAGTAGACTGTATTGATAGAGAGGAGGATTGGAATATCCATGAGCTGGCAAGATGAATCAAAACTGAGATTAATAGAATTAGATGAGAGTTAGTGATGCAAATAGAAACTGATCACAATACATTCTAGAGGAGTTCATCACTTCAGTGACAGTGGTAGTTGGTGTAATAGTTAGCAGCAGAATGATAGCATGTGACATGGGTGAGAAAATAATAATTAAAAAAACAGTGTTCTAGAAAGTGTTAAGGGATGGATTTCCTGCATGTATAGAAAATATTACTGCCAAAGTATATGGCATTAGTAAGACCTTATCTGGCACCCAGCTATCACCCACATTCAGATAAATGGGTTCAAACAGATGGATGGAACAGATGCAGAAAAGGAGCACATGGATGTTAAGAAGAGGAATAGAGAGGCTTAACAGAAAGACACAGAAGTGACAATTACACTGTTATGTAAGGAAGGAAAATAATTTTATGAGCTTAAGATTAGAATAAAGCGAAACAAATGTGTGTGAAAGGGATAGCGGTTAGGCTTTGCTAGAAATTGCAAGAGCTCTAACTATCAGACGAATGATATTCTGGAGTGGTTTAATGAAACAAGTTTAAATTTCTTTTAGAAGGAACTTTGGTATATTCAGGAAAGAACACCAGTGTTGGGTTCTGCCTAGTGGGGAATTTGACTCAGGAATTCTGGATATCCCCTCCATAACACCGCATTCCTGTGTACCAATGGATTCTGAGATAGATATGTTAATTTGCAGTGGGTCCAGTTTGGAAGTAATGCTGGGTTTTGTCACATTAATTTCATTTTATGCCTCTTAATAGCAGCAGAGTAGTTTGGTTGTGTTTGCTCTGAACTGTGTGCTCGGTTTGGACACTATGGCTGAATTCACACAGTGCTACCTGATTTCTTGTGCCGGGATGGGCTACTTGTAGGAGAGAACAATAATAGAACAATTAATAGAACAATTTTAGTTAAGTTTTTAGGCAGCTAGGCCAAGGCAGTGTTGCATTCTAAAATGTATGTATAATCAACTTCCTTGGGAACCTTGTGTCTTTTTATTTTTTCCCAACCTTTTGGATTGTATGGCTTTTACATACAGCACTTAGTGCAGTAGTGAACAATTAACAGAAGAACCTAAAGATTAAAGAACATTGCTTTTCAGCAAGCCTGCTGTCCTGTAGGCAGACAGTTTAGATTTTTACTTGGCATTTTGACTTTTAGGAAATCTCCACAGGGCAGGGAGTTAAGCAATCATTGCTCAGTCATCCATTTTAATTTTATTTTTCAGTCCACAGATGTACCAGGTTATTCAAAGAGAAATAATATGTTTTAAGGAGGTAACTTCTTGTTCAGTGGTCAATAGAAAACTAA
The DNA here is from genome assembly GCA_009812075.1 of Sialia sialis. Taxonomy (NCBI): domain Eukaryota; kingdom Metazoa; phylum Chordata; class Aves; order Passeriformes; family Turdidae; genus Sialia; species Sialia sialis. Next base: position 26,243,564 of record VRYO01001269.1, on the reverse strand, counting down.
GTGATAGAATCAATCCAATCATCAATTTATGCATTAAGTGCTACCACTAGCACTTTCAGTAGTTGCTGAAGCAAAGAAGTGAATTGATTTTAAGAATTAAACTTCATTTGCCTAGAGGTGAACAAGTCATGAAAATGGAAGGCTCATTTGTTATGACACAGTGTGAAAGACTAGGAAGAAAGACCAAAAAAAAGTATCATTTCTAAATGGTTTCTTGTACTTTTTTTTTTCTGTAAAATGGGATTTGAACTGCAGACATCTTGAAGCTTACAGGGCAGAGGCATGACCAAAGAGTGATGGTATGAGTGTGGAATGAAACATGCTTGGTTGTTATTTAACCCATATTCCTTAAAGTTATTTTCCTTTTCAACTGTGAGTCTGATTCTTTAAAGAAAATAATTCCTATTCATAGCAGGTTCTTGTTCTTTTCTTAACCTTTTTGAATTGGAAGGAAGTTGTGGACTTCCTGTTGAAATGGCAGGAACACTGTGGTAGGCCTTCAGCAAAGAAAAATTTTCTGACCTGATTTGCCTGTGTCATCCTACAAGGCTTTCTGCCGTTGAAAGAGGCACTTCCACTGGTGTCACTTGTTTCTAGTCCTCTTGTGCTGTATTATACCTCTTGAAATAACCCTGATTGGGGGAGCAAAATCATGGAAGTGAGCAGCATTCATATGATAAGGCTGATAATGACATTTGTGTGACTCAGTAACAAAAGCAAAACAGCTCATATTTTAGTATTAAACAAAAATAAGGTGTTACTGCTGTCACTAAGAGCAGGCCAGATTCATTCTTTGGCTGGTTTACGTAACCACACCTGGGGAAAATATACAGGTGCATGCTCACACACATGTATACATAAACGTGCACCTGCTTTGCTGCAGGTGCTGACTGATGAGTAGAATAACAGAGAATCAACATATAGAAGTACTGGAAACCTACACACTGAACAGAATCAGAATATGGCAGAGCTTGGTTTGGTTGCAGTAGACTCAGAAAGGGAGGGTTCACTACAGCCTGCAGCAGCAATTTTGGGCTGATTTTTTAAATGTCTCATTGTTTGGTTTTATTTTTTGTAGGAATACTTTGAAGCTAGGCCATTGCTGCTGTAAATCTTCAGATTTCCACTGAAGTCTCCAGAGGAGAATAGCATTTTACACACCTTAAATAGATGGCCTTCTGGGTGGAAACATTATTATGGTGTCTTTGATCCTACATTGTTTTTAAACAGTGGTGATTTTGAAATGCCAATTTCAATGCTTAAAATTGCAATGATAAAAGTCTGGAAGGCAAACATTTTAAAGAAATAAGGAGAATTTGATGAAAAATATACAGATGCATAATTGGGATTTAAAGATAGATAGCAATCTGGGACACTTTTTTTGCTTCCAACTTCTGTCCCTGATAGGGTCCTAGTTGAACTTTCTGCCTCACATTTCCTCCAGGAATGATACATTGTGTTTAACAGGCATTCAGAATGGAATTCATGTTTGTGAAGTACTGGGAGTAACCAAGACAAAGTCTCCTACAAGTATTGTCTTTTGGCAGGGGCACCAAAACTGTCTGGCGTGTGGATCTTTAAGGAGACACTTGAGGACTACAGGTTTTTTAGAAAGGATGAGAAGACAGAGATTTATTACCAAATGTAGTCCATCATCTGGGTCTGAAAATGAATGTATCGTGCAGGATGACACTGAGTGTTGGCAGTGGTGTGAGTGCCACGCGTTCCTGGACTTTGTTCATTTTATGTGGACAAGTATCTGTATCACTTAGCTGCAGTTAAAAAAAATAGGTAGAAGAGACATTGAGGATTAAACAATGAGCACACAGCATTTCATTTCTACAGATGATTTTCAGCTCAAAATCAATATATTTCAGTGGATTGTAGGATTGAAAGAGGGTAATCTGTTGTCAGGACCATGTTATGTCTCCAGTAAACATATGCTGTACTTGGATTTGCAGCATGCAGAACTATTAAAATTTTACTTTTTTTTTTAGTAGTACTTGATTTCTAATGTTGCTGGTGATTATAAAATCCAACCCCCACTTTATATGCATGTCCTACTAAACCTTTTCTTGGTTTGCATAATAAGAAGATCTGGAGCTCCCCATTGCAATCACTTCTGAGAACTCTAAAATGGGAATGACAACAGAAAGAGGAATTCTGAGTTTTAACAGGATATGCACTTGTCAATCCATAGCAGGTAAAAGTAAAAAATCCCTGTATCAAGTACTAGAAGTGTGTAGTACCATTTATATTGCTTCCTGTTTGTAAGGGAAACTGAACAAACTTTCTCATAAAGAGCAGCCTACATCTGCATGACACCATAAATTTGCAATCTATAGACTAAACTAGATAATATGCCAGCTACTGTTTGGCTTTAGGTTCTGTTTGTCTTCCATTGCTACATTTGCCTGGAGTGTTTTGTTGTTGAGAAATTTGGGACTTTATTCCCTGAAGTAGGCCAGATTGCTGATGCCCAAGGTTTATTTGAGAAGCAAGGAGTGTATAGCAGTTACACAGTGTAGTAACCCAAAATGCCTGACTGTCTCAGTTTCAAAGCTGAGTTGCGTTTCACAGCTGCCTTGTGTTTGCAAGTTTCTGCCCTTCTCATAGAAACTATACCCAAAAATGTGCAATTGCAGATGAGCAGCACATCAATCAAAATCTGTGCTTAGTTGGTTGTTTATTATGGCACTTAATGTTACCAATTCCATCCCTTTCTCTCAACCCGCTGTTCTCTGGCTCCCTTGTTTCCTGCAAGCTCTGCAGAGCAGGGCAATCAGCTCGAGGTGCCTTATGTTAGGCCCACAGGAGTCCTGTGCTGTAGGAACTGACAGCAAGAGCCAGCTGGCAAAGCCCAAGTCTGAACCATGGATCCCCCAGCGCCTGCTTCATGTGTAGCATGCCAGGAAGGGAGGAGGGTTACATAAATACCTGTTTCTAGAGTTGCCCAAATACACCACTTTAACATATGATGAAGGTATATGCACAGGATGGGGCTGAGAATGTCTACCCCAGCCCCTCCAATCCCACTGGCTTTCCCTCCCATCATTACAGCTGAAAGAAAAACAGTTACTGAGAAGAAATTCTTTACTGAGGATGGTGAAGCACTGGAATAGGCGGTCCAGAAAAGTTGTGGATGCTCCATCCCTGTGAATGTCCAAGACCATCCTGGATGGGGCTCTGAGAACCCTGGCCGTGTGAAAGACATCCTTGCCCATGGCAAGAGAGTTGAAAGTAGATGATATTTAAGGTCCCTTCCAACCCAGGCCACTCTATGGTTCTATGATATGATGATTCTGTGATTCTTTGTGCTGTGCAATGGCTTGAACCAAAATCACCTCACCCCACACACCTGTGCTGTTAAAGCACTGTTCTGCCCTTTGGGCAGAGGAGGGAAACCTGAACTCTTGGGTGCGTGCTAAATAGTGTATGGACTCAGAGGGGTGCCATGACCCCTGCAAGGAGATGGAGTAGGTGCCTAAGGAAAGGCTGAGGATCTGAAATTCCACACAAGGTCTCTTGCCTCATCCCATCATTACAATGAAGTCAGCAGTGGACGAGGTGTATTGAGAGATTTGTTGGTGTGCCTGAATGGTTCTTGTAGAGGTCTTAACAGAATGGACAATGAAGATTATATTCTTAGGTATTCTAATTTTTGCCTTCAGTGTGCACTGGGGCAGGGTGTCTTAATTTGGGGCTGTGGATTTAGGCAAAGACACACTGCAGTGCTCAGCACTGCAGCAGCCAGGCCCTTTATTGAATCTGGCCTCACTGCAATAAGTGTGAGTAATGGTAAGAGAGGCATGAGAGCAGAATGACTGTACAGCGGGGAGAGCTGCTCTTGAGTTGCTAGAGTGAAAAACATATTTGTAAAGGGATAAAATTAGTGCTGGGTGCAAGAATGCCATTTAATGAAACAAATGACTACACTGCTCAGTGGCACGAAAAAACGTGACACCTTACAGATAACCAGGAGAGCCCCTTCCCTGTCTCAGCGTTGCTGCAGAGCAGACAGCATTTCTGGCAGCACTGGACAGGCTAGGGTGAGAAGTGGATCCTAGTGCTGAGGCTCTCTGAGTGCTAAGACCCTCAAGCTGCAGGTCTCACTTTGGGGACAGGGAGTGACCATCTTGGGTTCTCACCTGTGAGCTTGTAGTGAGAAGTGTTTTCCTCAGGCACTGAGAGAGCAGGGCAGGAGGGAGACATGGGAATATGGTCTCACTGAGATGTGTATTGCTTGTGAGGTACTTGTGGCAGCAATGTCACAGAAAAACTTCATAATAAAAATTGAATGTTTCTTCTTATTGGGTGCTCTTTTATCCCCTGTTCATTGTGTTTTATTGCCCCTGTGATATATATTTGCTTTCTTTGTCTCCTTTTTGATGTAGTTCTACATCTTTATTTTTTGTTCCTTATTGTTGCATTTTAGTCATGCATGTCACTACTCCTTTAGCTTTCCTAAGGACTTCTCTCTTGTCTCTGTTATGATCTGCTGTACAGCTTGGCCACAGTCCATATGATGGAGCAATGTATTTAAGCTGTGGGTTGACTGAGGCTTGCATCACCTGCCTGACCCAGATTGCATCTGCAGTCATCTGGAACTGACTACATGCCTGAACTGATAAAAGAGGCTGTGGAAATGTGGATCTCTGGGGCCTTGGCAAGGTATCCTCATATGTGTATGCATGTTGATGTGTGAGTACACTCAAAATGCCTGACTGTTCCATCAGCTCAGCCGACTGGGTGCTCCTTTGGGATTTGCAGCAGCTTACAGCAAATGGGTACAGACCTGCAAAGCTCATGAGAATACTGAGATTAACCCTGGAAAGGGGAGTATGCCTGTTGCTCAGGAATGTGTGATGCCCATAAGCAAGAGATGCAAACCCCCTCATTTGACCTTTATTTAATTCTTTCCCTTCCAGTGAGTCCCTTTCCCTGCCTGTGACTCATCTTATTCTAAATGTAGACTGTAAGCCTCTCAGAGGACTGCCTTTCTCTCCAAGCAGGGTAGCATAAAAAATAGCAACACTTTTGAGTAACCGGTATGATTTTTTTAACACAAAAAAACCTAGAGGACTGCCTTGCTGTGTCTGTGCTTCTCTGTCAAGGGGTTTATCAGTCCCCCTGAGAGAACAGCAGGGCAGGTTGTGTCCTGACCTGCAACAAGAAGGTTGTTCAGACAAGAGGTCTCAGGAGCAGCACAACTGCAGTGCAGTGGGCAGGCGATGCTGTAATGAAAGATGGGTAGACTCTGACAGAGACCAACAAATCTTTCGTAGCACCCATGTACTTCCTTCCCTATTTCTGACCCATTTGTAATTGGCAGCATCCCCTAGGTAGCTGCAGTGCAGCTTACATGAATGTCCTGTAGAAATTTGCCTGCTCCCTTCATCAGGTTGCCCAGTGCTCATCTCCTTTCCTCCAGCCTCATGCAGCTGGACTGTCCAGCTGCCCAGTCCACTTCTCAACACTTGGTGACTGGTGACCACTGTTACCTTCCATCCTTTGCTTCAGCTCTTATGTTGTCTTTGACCTATAGTAGATCTCTTTTCTATCTTTTTTTCTTTCCAGATGCTTGTGCCATATCCACCTATCCTCTGGAAGACAAAAGAGTGAGGATCAGCAGTGTGTCATTTATTCTGCAAAAACTGAACAGATGAAAACTGCCTTGACAGCCAATAGAAGAAAATAGTGTGATATGACCACAGCAAACACATGTTCTATCAAACAATTGCACAATGATCCCAACAAGGACTGGCACTCAACTTCCCTGCAATTACCTCTGTTCTTTTATTTTGCTGTAACAATATAGTTTCTTTCTAACAGGCAAGTGTTTATGCAAAAGTGCCAAGATTCTCTATGCAGATTAAAATAGGTTTACAAATTAAGGAAAGGCTGGTATGGAACAAGAGGAAAATTATCCCAGTATTTTGCTCCTTCTTATAATCAAAGTCCTGTCTTTGGAGGGTGTTATGTCTACTACATGCTTGGTGAGGCCTATAAGGATTTTCCTTGTGTAATGACCTCAGGAGTTAGCCCTAGCATATCACACTATTCTCAAAGTTGTGTCCAGTAAGCAATAGGTGGCTCACTAAGGAAAAATGCAGGAAGAAAACTTGGTGAGAGCTGGAACCTCTGCAGTGTCACCTCTCATGAGTGATTGACAAAAAAAAAAAAGGTGAACTAATTCACCATGGAGATGGATGCTTCCTGTTGTGGAATAGGACAAAGTCCTGTGGCATGTTCCCTCCTATGAGGTCTGATACCCCTGCTTTTGATAAAGATTAATTTCTAAAAATCAACTGGAAAGCTATAGGTCAGTCAATAAGACAGTGACTTGACTAATTCTTGATTGCAAAGTGTATGATAGTTTCATGTCTGCACATCAGTGCAGACAGTGTGTTGTTGAATCCAATGAAATTTGAATCACTCTATGAATTTGTTTTCCACAAATAGATTATTAACAGAAGCCTTTGATTTCTATTAATTTCTATTTTTGAGTGAAAAGCTATTTTGTGTATATGTATTTAATAACAGGAAATGTAGCAAACATTTATTTTTATTAAACTAATAAAAATAATAAATCTATCACAGCAAATTTTCATTTAATTTCTTTGGTCTTGTTTCCCTTAGCACAGAGGAAAGGTCCTAAAGTGCAGCCTCGGCTGTCTCAGGATGCACAGCTCTTTGCATCAGGTAGTTGATATCATGCAAGTGCATCTTGTTTCTAAATGAGAGATTTGAAGTGGCAGTAGTGCTTGTAACTGCGTTCACATGGCACCATGGTCACCTTGTGGCCTCAAGGTGCAACACGCAGGGTATTGCTTACCTGTTACAGTTAAGGTAGCAGCTTACATGAGCTCTTTCCAAACTCTGCAGCATGCAAAGGTTAGGAAACATGCAATGGGATGAGGAAAGAGAAATTGTAGAGCACTTGTAAATCCATTGAGTTTATGAGTGGTCTGCAGGAGTGGACCTGCAAAGGGAAGCCAGGCCTGAGGAGTGTCAGGATTTGGCAGATGAGGCTCCTGGAGGCTGCCTCTGCTACCAACATGATGTGTGGCAAGTAACACAAAGGACTGGATGAGGGGAACATGGCTGCAGCCTGCAGCTGCTACGACTTGGAGATCTTCAGCAGCACTGTCTGGATTTTGGTGTGACCTATTTGCCAGTCCAGGAGAGAAAGGAAAGGCATCATTAAGACTACCCTCTATGCTACTTGTTGTTAATAACTCAGATGCATGTGGATCTCCAAAAAACTCATCTAGAGAAGGTTTCTTACTGCTTGAACTAAGGTAATTGTCAAATAAGTGATATAAAAGGCTTGTTTTCTAGAAAAAAAAATGTTGGCACTGAAAGTTGCAAGAGGCTCCCTTTAGAAACAGCAGTCTCCTATACCTCAACTGGTCTTTGACATTTTAATTGACCCACACCTTACACCAAATTGTAACTGACTTTTCATGTTCCTCAGCCACTCCTGCCGTTTCAGCCTGTTGAGGCAATACATCTCAACCATGAGCTATTCCAGGGCTTCAGCCTCCCACAGCCTACAGTGTCCCTCTCTGCCCCAGCTCCCTTCTGGGAGGGAGGGAAAAACCCGGGCCCCTAAGTGAGGTAGGGGTGACATGGCCCTAGCAAGTGGCTGGAGGTGGGACAGAAGGCTTTGTGCCTCCTATGGAAGGAGCACCGATGGGGGGGTGTGTGTCATTTCAGAGGTGGCTCCTACCCTCCTCCCAAGTCCAGGCGTTCCTAACCCACCGTGTCTGGGGCTCTGGGACAGACGGCATGTCAAACGGGCAGGTGAAGGGCGACGGAGCAGGGCAAGTCCAGGTATGGCACAACAAGTGGTCAGCTCAGGGGAAGTATTTCAGGAAGCCTCCGTCAACCTTGGATCTTATCGGGGAAGACAGATCGAGGCCGGTCAGACGGGACAGAGCTGCCAGCCCCGCGGTGCGTAGGGAGCAGTGGCAGCTGGGCTGTGATGCCCAGCCACGCTTTCCCCGGGATTGACTTTTCCCGGTGCGGGTTCCCTGTGCCCAGGGGTCCCTGCGGGTCCATGCTGTGCCGTGCCGTGCCATGGCGATCGCGGCGCAGCTCCGTGGGCGAGCGCAGTGCGGGGCTGGGGGGAGGGGAACCGAGGGACATATTCGAGTGCGAGGCGGAGCCTGAGCATTTTATGAATGGGCTCATATGACGTCAGTAGGGGCGGGAGCAGAGGCTCCGTCTTCCACCAGTCCGACGAGGTTCCCGGGCGGTGGGGCCAATCGCAGTGCGGCAGGGAGGTGACGGCCATGCCTGCCGACCAATGGCGACAAGAGAGCGGTGCCGACCACGTGGGGCGCAGGCCGCAAGTAGTACGGGGGCGTGTGGCCGCTCGCTGCCTGCCCCCCCCTTCCCGGCGCGGCGGGGCCGGACGGCCCCAGGGCGGGCGGGCCCGGCCGCGTTGCCGGGTTACCCGGTGGCTGAGAGGCCCCTCCGCCAATCGTGGCGGGGCGGGGGCGGGCGCCGTGACGGCTGCGGGGCGGCGGTGGCCGGGAGGGCTCAGTCCGGCCGCGGCAGCCTCCGCAGCATGGTGGCTCCCGCCGCGCTCCCGGCCGCCGGCCTCTTCTACTGGGTGGGCGCGCTGGGCGCTCTCTACGCGGCGGCGCTGGTCTCGTACCGCCTGCTGGCCGGGCTCCGCGTCTGGGTGCTGGGTAGCGGCGCGGCCGCCGTGGGGCCGGCGCTGGGCGCCTGGGCAGGTGAGTGCGCGTCCGGCCGCCCCCGCCGCGGCTCTCTCTACGGTGTCCCCCGTCGGGCCGGGACAGGGACCTCGCGGGGGAGCAGCCTCGGCCTGGCGGGGAGAGGGACTCGGGCGGACCGGGGCAGTCTGGCGGAGCGCCCGTGGGGCGACAGCCGCTCCAGGGTGGGCTGGTCTGGGGCAGCGACTGCGGGGCCAGCGGGTTCTACTGCTCTGCCGACTGGGCCCCCGGCGAGCCTGGAGCCGCTGTTAGCTCCCCACGAAACGTGCAGGGCCGGAGCGCACCGGTCGGGTCGGTCCTGAGAGAAGCGCCGATTGTTGGGACTTGTAGGCGGGCGGGCGGGCACGGCGTGTTTGTACTTGGTGTTTGCGGGGCGGCCGGGCGCTTAGCGCGGGTCTGGGGCCGCGCAGCCGGGGCCGCTCCGCAGTTCCCAGCGCGGCCGGTCGGTGCGCGCCGCCCCCTCCGCGCCGGCCTCGCACCTCATCGCTGACGTCAGGCCCGCCCCGTCCCCGCCGCCCCCGGAGCAGCGGCCGCTGCTGGCGCGGTGGGAGCCGGGGGCCGCGCGGCCCGTGCCCGGCACCGCGAGCAGCGGCGCTGACCCTGCCGTGCGCCAACGGCGGAGCCGTGGGTGCCCCGGGAGAAGAGCTGTGCTGGAGGGCGAGGGAAGAGCTGTGCTGAGAGCGGCGGGCAAACGGCGGAGCGGTGCGAAACTTGTGCCGACCCCTCCTGCTCCTGCAGCTCGGCCCCGGGCCGCGCTCAAGAAGGGGCTGAAGCCCGAGTGGCCTTATCTTTGGAGGGGGTGACAGTAGGGGTGGCCGGGAGGGGGTGGAGGCAGCATTTAGCTGGCATCCCCGAAATACAGGAGCGCTGTGGAAGTACAGCGGAGGCTGTTACCAGGGTATTTTGAGTGCTACGCTGCTCTAACTTTTCTCAGTACTCTGATACCTGGTCATAGGAGCCACGCTGGGGAAAGACGGTTTCTTCCATCTGAGTCTGCCACTGTGGCCTTTAAGTAATGACGAGGCAACAGAAAGGGCTTCTCTGCTGCCATAACAGATCAGGCCAAGGGAATTTTCAAATCCATTCTTGGAAAAGTCATTGGAAAGGGCAAGTCCTGTGCCTGATTGGGAATCGATAAGGTGGGCCGCAAAAGTAATTGTAATGTGTGAGTTTAAGATGAGATGACAGTTTAAATGGCTGCAAAAGGTGCTTCCTTCACTCAAGGGGAGTAGGAGGACATCAAGTGCTCAGCTGCTGCAGCTGCTTCCAGGTGTCAGACCTGTAGGCAGGTCAGCCTTGCAGCAAGCTGGCTGATTGCTGAGCTTGTGACTATGCTCCCCCATCACCCCTGCTGCAGCCAATACAGAACTTGTATGTGAACACATGGCTGGGTAGTTCATTGTCTGCTTGTGTGAGACACCAGTTAACCAGCACTGCTATGGCAGCCTACAAAATGGCAGAGCATGTCATGAGTCCTGTGAGGCTTGATGTGCAGCAGCCGTGCCTTGGATAAGTTACAACTTTACATACAAATTCCTAAGGCCCAGGTCTTCCTTTCAGCTGGAGAAATGCTATGCCTGTTAAAGATATGGCTGGCACAGGACACCCAAACCTTCTTTGAATTTCTAATATTGGTTTTGAATATATTACATTATTGGTTGCCTGCTGACTTGTGGTGCATTACAAAAGTCTTGGTGGCCACTTGAGTTTGTTTTGCATTGTTTCAAGCATGAAAGTTTGCAGTGCTTGAGCCAAGTGCCAGCTTATCAGCTGGACCCACGAACTGTAAACAGCAGATCTTCCCGCAGCCACATCCTCAACCATCCAGAGAACTGCAGAGCAAATGCCAAATCCTCTGTCACTGTTTTGTACAAGTGCGAGCAGCAGCAGGCCATTGTACGTGGCCAGTGGCTGCTCACAGAAATTATTATTTCTCTGCCAAGATTGTGGCCTTCAAGGCAAGGGGGAAGAGGAACACTGGCAGCACAGCTAAATTCCATGTTTATTGCTCTGCTCTAAAGTGAGAGTATTACTGCAGTGTCAAGGAGAATGGAGAAATAGGGTGATGATGCCTGCTGTCACCGTAGGAAGACGTGGTCATCATGAATTAGGTGTTGTGTGCCTTCAATGTGCACCTTGATGCAGGTGAGCTGCTGTTTTATTGGAACAGCTTCTGTAGTCTCCAGCTGAAATGAGGAGAGGTTGTCTTAGTCTGAATAAGCACTGTGTGGTTTGCTCCTGAAGTACATTTGGCTGGGCAGGCTCTCTGTTTTCTGTCATGGAAAGGAGGATGGAGGCACAGCTGCAGATATGGTGGGTCACCTTGAGAATTAGCAAATTACTAAGTCACACTGGAGGAAGAAGTGCATTTCCTTTTTTTATGATATTTTAAAAACCATTGCTAATTTAAAATTTGATGCTAATTGGCTGCTGTAGTTACTGTGTTAATGTATTCTGTCTAGTTCACAGCTAGAGAGCAACTTTATAAAAACCCTAAAACACAAGTCCCTTTTGAAGGACTTCTTACTGTCCTTTAACTCTTCTGCATGTCCAAAACTGGGTTGCAAATTCTTTCCTTGTTTTCCCAGAGGTTTTTTTTGATGCATATATGCAATTGCTTCTTTCTATGCTTGGTCTAATTTTGTGGTGTTTAGAAGGAGAGGATGGGAGTAGGAGGGGGAAAAACAACTATGTGAACTGATAATGTACTCTGGGAAAACTAGGTTTGTACTTTTTAAAATAGCACCTCTTTTGACAAAAAGTTTTTCTACAGTCACAGTTGTGTGTGAAGGTCTGCATGCAGCTTTTCTGGTTTTCTCTCTGTAGAACTTGCATCTGGCTTGCTTTTTGGCTACAGTACAGTGAAGTACAATATGGAAGTTGCGTGGATGTCTCAATGTGAGATTTCTGGGTGCATCTTGAGAGACTATACAGCAAAAACTCTTGGGTTGAATGTTCTACCTTTAATGTGCCTTGTAGGTTGGTAAAACAAGATAACAGCTCCTGTGTCTGAAAAGCAATGTAGTTAAATAAACGACAAACTCAGTAGGACCAAAATGCCAAGGAGTGATTCTGAATTCACCAAGAATACAGCAAAGATGTGTCTGTTCCCCTGCCTTCCTCTAGAAACCGACAGATCTCTTGGTAGTGCTGATTGTTGTGATCCATAGTGGTATTTCTTTAGGTTGGATGAGAATCCTGTTCTTCTCCCATTGATGTAGTGGCAGGCAGCCACCTTGCTTCTCTGCCATTGAAAATTGGGTGTCTGCTGGAGTACAGAGAGTCTGGAGCAGGGAACTGTCTGCTGCTGTTACAGCTCCCATTTGGAGAGTTGCCGTGTCTCCTATTTTAGGAAGCTGCCTCTTTTTTGGGAAAACATGAAATCATTTCTCTGCTCCTTCCCTTCAGTAACTTGGTGAAATTAATTCAATATCCTGTGGTAATTTAGACTGGGGGGGACCTCAGGAGGCTTGTAGTCCAACCTCGTGTTTGGAGCAGGGTCAGCTGTGTAATCACACCAGTTCAGTATATGCAACTTTGTATATTCAGAGCACGGTCAGTGCAAGTTGGATTGACCTGGTGCTCTAAAGCATCTAACATCTTGGTTGTGTCAGTACTTGTGTGTTACTTAAACTTTTTGTTTCTTTTTTTCCTGTCTCAACAACATTGCAAATATTTTGATGAAAAATGTGGGTTTTTTTCCCCTGATTTTCTGTAGCTGAAGCAATGCGTTAACTGGAAACAAAGTTTATTTTGATTGTGTGATTTGCCATATGACACTTGAAGAAAAGTCCTGCTTGCTTTCAAGCCTCACAGTGGCATAGAAAAGCATCCACTTCTTCCCCCAATTCCTTTGATAGAGTCATGGTTGAATAATCAGACATTTAGTGGTTACAAGATGTCTGATAGTGGTGATGCTTTCTCATGTGGTGAATACAGCTGTACAGTTGTATTTGGGCCAGCAAACGTTTGTGAAGATGAGCTTGCCTTAATTAAGCTTCTTGGAATTTATTTGCTAACATGCAAAATTAACTACATGTGGGCAATTTGCTCTAAGTTTCTTAAAAAAGAATTTGTGAGAGATCGTTAATCAGGACGGTGCTTTCAACTGCCTCTGACTTTCTGTAATTTGATTTTAGACAAAACCCCCTTATTCAGTCTTAAACCATTCTTTTCCTGTGTAAATACTTAACAAAAACTTCTTTGAGCAGCTGCAAAGTTGAGTGACCCTCTCTGCCTTCTTGTCAGCTTGTTTTACTTAACAAGGGCTATGCATGGTCCGGCATCTAAAAACAGCAACTTGTGCGCCAGGGCCACTGAGGGAGGCATGAAAAATGGATGTAACTGGGTACATGAGCAGTGGAATGGGTACTTGTTTGTGTCTGTACAGTTAGGTCTTTTTAAAAACTAGGAATACCGAGGCAACTCCCAAATTCTTGTTGACAAGTATGTTGAGACAATACAAACTATAAATCAGACCTTATCACTAATATTATTAAATCAATTAGCTGTAACGCTTATGTCAAGAGGAAGAAGTCTAAGAAGAGGACTAGCTGAATTTTGTGCTTATAAATGGTTTGAGTTAAATTCCATCTGTAAGGTTATGCTTTCTTCGGTCACTAGAAATGCTGTCTTATGAAATAGACCCTGATCTTTTTATAAAGTTCTTGGGATATCCTCAATGAAATAAGTCGGATGATAAAATATTTTAGTCACAATTTAAGAACTCCACACAGAAGACATTCACTGCTGATCAGGTGCTAACTTGTTGATGACTTTGAGTCGCTTTCACAATCAGTGTCGTTTTCTCAAACTCCTTAGCATCGAGTGAAATAGTTGTTGCCTTAAATAAAGCTTCTCGGTTATCTGCAAGCAAGTTTCAATCTCGATTGCACAAACAAGTGCAGTCTTGCTTTGTGGTGTTTCACGATGTGCAGTGGTAAGTCGTTGACAGACCATGTCGTAAGTCACTGTTGCAGATTTAAACAGCCACCCTGGAGCAATGTGTGATGAAGGTTTAGTTAGTAGGGAGATGGAGGGGATAGGAGTTTCAACCTCTCTAAGCATTGCTCTCCCTGCAAAACCTGAGAGGAAAGGCTCTGCCCAGCTCCCCATTTTCCCTGCGCACAAGTGCTTGGCTGTTGTGTGCAGAGCTTTGGGGGAGCTTTTGGTTATCTCTCTTGTTCTTTAGCTGAATCACTTAGGGATTTATCATCTTCAGCACTTCAGGTCACTGGTGAAGTTCTTCTGGCCTTGAGAACCTTCTGGTTCTCAATTCTCGACGCTACCCTTGAATAAAATAAAGCATGGCAGTTTTTAACCTGAAAAGTAATGTCAAGAACATGTGAAAATGTTAGCTTGCTCGTAAACTAACTTGTGATTGTGACAGCCCGAGTGAAATGTGCAGACTGAACTCAGAACATGTTTTGTTTTCTTGTATGGCTATTTGCAAACTGCTTCTGAAGAGTTGCTGCACTGAGGAGGGGCTCAGAGAACAGTCTGATGCAAGTGTCATAATCCTGTCTGTATTTCCCAGGAATACCCAGCATGTATGTTTTTTTCTTTTCCTATTTGCCGTGTAACATTTCCAAGTATCCATCCTAAATTTTCTCTAGTGAAAATTTAGCTGTCTGCCTTCAGTCATCAGTCCTACTCATGTCTTGTAATTTAGAAGACTTCTCTCAGTGTATCCCTTCAGCCTGAGCTTTGTTGGACTAAGCAAACTTCCAAAGCAATCCAGGAGAAGTGGAATCTCTGACCGTTTCTCTAGACTTGGCAGCTTGTGCTAGGTGGTGTTTGAGGGGGCTGTAACTCCTTCAGAGACCTTGCAGCTCTTGGTGAGTCAGGGAGGCTCTCTAGTATTTTTTACATAGTCTACTACTGTTAACATACTCTAAAATCAGTCCTGCTTTCTAGACAACATAATCAACTATACTCTGCTGTTTTGTACAATTCTGCTTTCTTTCTGGTGCTTGCTTACTTCTTTCAGGTGTTTTCATTTGCACATATTGCTGACTGTTTAAAACCTCTGCTTAATAGGATTGCTCAACACTTACTGCATTAAGTGTTCCTTTTTGCACTCTGGTCAGAAGAGAAGAGGGAGAGCAACTGCTCAGAGTCCAGATGTCCAGAGTCCCAGTTCTGCTGTGTCCTTACTGATGGCCTTCAGCCCTTCCCTCCTGGCTCATGATGTGTATGTGTGGGCACCACCAGCCTCTGCATCAACCAAGCTCATAATCTACAGCTCTGCAGTTTGATTCAGAATATGAGCACACTTTGCCACGTTTAGCTGCAGGAGCAGAGAGATGTTTATGGAGGAGGGTTAAATGCTGTAGTATGGTTTCTCCACCTGCAAAAAAAGAACTCCTCAAAACCAGCTACAGTGAGTGCAGGACAGATGTTTGCATTAAGGTGAAAAAAATGCTCATATCTGATAAACAGCCCGAGAGGGAAATGCTTGACAATTTATTAGCCTGAAGATGAATAGCTGTGTTATTTTAAGCTAGCTCTTTCTTCCAGTCTTCTGTGTGTTTTAAAGTAGGAATACTTGTAATGGAAACTGGTCGCTTAAAACTAGACAATTTATACAAGGGTGTAATCTAGAATAACACCTTGATCTGGTTTCTTTGGTTTGCTCTTTTAGCCAGATTACCTGTGAGGTGCCCTGGTGACAGCAAGGAAAGGCGTAGGAGTGGTGAGCACACAAATGTCTTCAGCAAGGAAGTCCCAGCTGGAATTGTCCTGGGTGTTAGTGCTAGTTGGGTAGTAAATGCACTCCTGAAAAGGAAGAAGTAAGCTGGCAGGAGACCCTGAGAGTCTGAGGGCAGAGCTGAGAGTGTCCTTTGGGAAAACGGCAGTAGTTCTCCACCTCGGAATTGTTTCTTGGTAGGTGAGTGAAACACATTGTTCTTGGTCTTGTGAATATATTAATTCCTAATCCATAGGGTGAGGATGACCATCTGTGCTATGGAAAGGATAACAGTAAGAAAGTATCTTTCTTGATTATTCTAACAGAAATCCAAATGTGATTCTTTAGGCCTGTATATGAATACAAATGTGGGATAAACACTATAACTAGTGGATAAAGCACTCATTGGGCTTGCATGGTTTCATCCCTAAGTTGCTGTTTCTAGCTTCAGATGACTTCTGGAGCTCACTTACTGAGAAGTTTTAGAAAATCCGGGTTCTTAGAGAAAAGCAAAATATTTTTCAGATTGACTACATTAATACCTTAAAATGCTAGAATTAGGGCAATTCAAGTTCCTTCCCCTGTAGTACATTAAATTGCACAAAAGAATTCTACCCTAAATCTGCTATTTTTTGACTCTTGATTTAACTATAAAATAATGTATTGTTTTTCCAATCCGTGCAAGTTCATAGATTTCTGGAATTAAAGTGTAGAGCAGTGCACCATCACCCACTGGGTGAGTCATTAGTGCTGAAATCCTGTTCCACAATATAAGCATCTCCAGCTAACATGGGAAGAGAGCTATATGCAAAATTTCCTACTGAGCTTTTAATTCACTCCATTGCCCTCAGCAGCAGATGGTAACACCTAGAAGCCTGGGGTTTGGTTGTAGGTTTTGAAAGAAACCTCTTGTTTAGCAGTTCTTAGAGCTGGAGTTGAGATACCCAGAAGCTGAGCCTCAGGGAAAATAGTGCCTGTCCCATTGTTTCTTTTACTTCTTTTCCCATTTTTGTTACCCTTCCTGCTTCTTTCTCTCCTGAGGGTTCTTCTGTGTTTCTCTCATTATTCAGTTGCTTGTCAGTTGTGGGAGACAGCTGGGTGGCTCAGGTTCAAGAATGGTCTGTGTATGTGCAGAACTTGCTGTCAGGTTGACTGTACAGATGTGGTTTTGGTTGCATGTTTTTTACACCTCCTTTCTATTTTGTTCTCCTAAGCAACTGTGAACCACATGTTCTTGAAGGGTGTATTCCATCAGTCATGCCAGAGGGACAGCTGTCTCCATTTCTTGAGGAGCTCTGTACTTACTTGGCAAAGAAGAGCAGACTTGAGGAGCTCAGTTCTAGGGCTGTTAATCACAATTTTTCTAAAGGATTTTTGCGTATGTTAGAAGGTTACTACAGAAGCAGAAAGGCAGAAAAGTTAGAGAAGGGGAACGGGAGGTGATAAGCTCAAAGGGACAAAGGTTTTTGTTGCTGATGGGAGGAAATCGTTGTGCAGAGACTAAATAGTCTGGTCTCCTTACAAGGTATGGTTCCTGTTTTAGATGGAGAGGTTGCAGATGTGTGTCAAGGTACATATAGATATGGTCAGTCCTGTTGCTTGGTCTGGTCTTGATGGGCTGTTCCAAAGTCTTGTTTTGTTTGGTTCTTTGTGTGTCAAGATGGGTGGAACATACCTCTTGTGTGTTTGAGTGGATGAGTTGCAGAGTATGATTTTGGAAGTCCCTGCTAACAGGTTTTAACTAGCTCCTTTCCTTTCCGAAGACTAGGATAATGGTGTTGTATTGGTTTGATAGTTAGGGTTATTAATTTTAAGAAATAAACCTCTTTGTCATCCCTTGTACAGCAGTTTATAGTGTGTTCTCCTTGTGACCTTGTCCTTGGGGATATACTGGTTGTGCTTGGCTGTGTTTCAGATTCTTACTCTGGTAACCAAATTCTTGATGTTTTAGTGTTTGAAAGTGGTAGGTGGGAATCTGTTCATCTGAAAGACTTTGTAAGCCAAGAAATTTTACTAAAAGGGAAGAGGTGGATTTCCAATATGCTAGGCTATGCAGAACTTTGCTAGCATCTCATCCCAGCTGGATTTGTCACTTAGTTGCTGTTGCTGGTTGTGATTAAATCGAAGTGTAAATTTCTGATGTAAAACATTGCCTTGGCAACATATGAAAATAATGCATTTGTTCAGAAAAATATGTGAAAAAAATATTCCAGCATAGACTAGCTTGTTTCAGTTACGGTTCATAAGCTTTGGATGGAAACTGTGTTTCTCGTGCACTAACCCAGAATTAGTCTCCTCAAACTGACTTTCAGGACGAATTCTTTACTATCTGAGGAAGCAAATTTGAGCAACAATATATTTTTTTTATAAATTCATATTGTTTGAAAGTAGACTTTACTGTAGAAATGGGTTTATATTTTCATTTTAAAGCTTTACTTTGGGGGGAATTAGTACTGTGGGATGCATGTAAGTAAGGGATGCTGATTAAAACTTTTAATTCCCAGTGTGGTACAACTAGCTGTGGGTTTTCTGCAGTCTGAAGTTTGCTGTTACTCCTAAATCTTGGAGCAGCGATCCTGTTCTTAAAAAGCCTTCCCCCCGCCCCCTTCCTTAAGGTGCCTTAGTTCCTTAGATGTAAGCTACTTTCTCTAGCCACATGGCCATTTTCAGCGGGAATGATGCACCTTAATTCACTGCTGTGACAGTTTGCATGTGCAGTGGGCTGCTCGGCCTCTAACCAGGTGATGCTGTGCCCCAGCTGGCCTGTGTTTATCCTGTGCATGTATCCTGGTGCTTGTGGGACAGCAGTGTTTCAGTGAGATGGTGCTGGCTGGCTGAGTGTATGCTAAGAAAGGTTTACAGGACCTGAAGGAGAGCAGCAGAAATGCTGGAACAGGTCCTGTTGGCAGGGAGGAAGCTTTGTTCAGTTTTAGGGGTCTTTGTGAGAGAGGTTAGAAGGACCTGTGGATAGTAAATATTTTGTCAGTCTAGTTTGGATCAGTGGACTAAAGGTGCCAAGATCAGTCTATGCAGATGTGTTAAGAACAACCTTCATTGCTCTTTCTGGTGTGTGACATCTAAAGGAGGGTTTTCTCTTGGACCAGAGAGAGAAGTTCAATTGCTGGCTCCCACTCCACTCAGAGAGGAGTTGGGGAAGCACTAGTGAAAACTTTTTCTGCTGTGGAACCTATAAAGTTGTCTAAATCTGAGTCCTTGAGAAGCTCGGATAGGAGGGTTGCAAAAGTGGGATGTCAAAAAAGGAAGGAAAGCAGCAAGTGGAAGAGAGATGGGGCAGGAGGTACCTGAAGTCTGAGGGGGCCAGAGGGGTGTACAACCTGTTGAGCATCCTGGCAGTTGGTGGAGTCTGTCTTCCCTTTACAGCATTTCACCTGCAGATAGCGGATGTTGCTGAAAATTCCTCTGAGCTACCTTTTTTCCCAAGCTGCTGCTGTGGGTTTGCTTGCTTGGGACAAGCTCAAGAGTCCTGTCACCACTTGCTTGAGTAGACTCTGTAAATGAAAAGGGCATTGGGGAGATGGCAGTGAAGACCTTGGAGAGGGTTGTGGTGGACCTTGACAGGGGAGTGCTGCATTTTTGGTTTAACTCTTTGTAAGTCTCCACTTTGTCAAGGCCAAGGCGCATGTTCAAGACAAGGTGAATAGTGCTGTGCTTGTGCCAGTGTTCCCTGTGCTCAGTGGGACCTGAAATCCATGTGTAGTGCGAGCAGGCCTGGAGGTCCCTCCCTTTGCCGGCGGTGTGTGCCCTGCTGCCTTGTGTTTGGGACGGGAGCACGCAGGGCTGCTCGCCACGAGCTGAGGGCGAGTTCTCTGCTGCGGGTGGATGCTGTGTGGAGGCTGCGGAGATCCGTGGGGCAGGCGGCAGCGAGGGACGCGGGGACTGCTCTAGGATGGGCCTCAGCTCAGCTTGGCCCGGGCTGGGCGCGCTGGTGGCCCCGCGCTGCCCCGTTGGAAGCCAGGCTGCTGGCCGGGAGCGAGGATCCAGCACCGCTGAAGTATGCACGCTTGGTGTCGGGGGCCGATGGCATCCCGCGCCGTGCTCTGTGTCCGGGAACAGGCCGTGCTCCTGGCACGCCGGGCGGGCCTCACGCGTGGGCGCGGAGCAGCGGCTGCAGGGCGCCGGCGTCCCCGGGCCGTCCGTCTGTCCGCCCCCACCCGGGCGCCGCGGCCCAGCAGCGCCCCCTGCCGGCCCGCGCGGCGCACCGCAGATGCGGGCGCTCGGGGCCCTCCCGGCGGGACCGGCCCCGCTCCCGTTGCCTCCGGTGGGCGGCGGGGGAAGCCCGCCCCGCTCCCGGGGGAGCCGCTGCCCGCGGGGGGAGGCCGGCCCCGCCAAGAGTTAATGTCGCCTGACCTCAGCCGCCCCGGCCGCGGCGGGAGGGGGCGGCGGAGAAGGAGGAGTGGTGCTGTCACTGCGGCGGCTCCCGCGCCGTTACCTAACCGGTGACATAACGCGCTCCCTCCGCTCCGCTTAGGAAGCGCCTGGGGCCATCACGGGGGCCGCCTCGCAGACCCTGCGGGGCGGTGGTGGGGTCAGCCAGTGTGAGCCCTGCCGGGAGCGCATGGCTTCCTCCGCCCGCATCGCCGCTCCTCCCGGGGCTCCCTAGCTGCCCGCCCCGTCCGAGAGCCGGGCGGCGGCGTGGCAGCGCTCCCCGTAGCCTCCTCTGGAAGTTTCCTGGGCGGGCAGGGGATCGGCGGGGCTCCGTGGGAGCCGCCATCCCGGGGCCGGGGATGCGCGGCCGCCTCGCGTGACAGGGACGCTGCCAGGGACACTGGCTAGTCCACGTGCGGCCGGGGGGGCCGGGGCAGCCTGCGCCAGCCCATGCGGTGCCCGCAGGCGCTTCCTCTGCCTCCCTGCTCTGCCAGGGAGAAGAAAGTGCACCAATCAATCATAGCTGAAATATTTAAGGAGGCTTGATGGGAACCTCGTTTCCATGGGAAAATCTGGGGAGTTTCCTACCGGGGGATAAACTGCAAGTTTTCAAGGGCTTGGAGTGAAATATAGAAATATAGAATACAGGTGGGTGTTTCTTTATTTAAAAACGGGAAAGCAAAGACAGTGTTGCTCGAGTTCTTCCTTAAGTCGTTAACGCAAGCACCCATTGCAAAACAGCGCCGATACAAATAAAACAGTTAAGGATTTCTAGAGCGCTTTATCGTGAGAGTCTCCCTAATGCTTTGTGGTAATTTATTCGAGGGCATTTCTCATGAGACAACTGTTGCCTTCTGAGTTGATTAACTTGGGCGTGTTATTCATCTCCTCCCCTCCCTCCGCCGATGGATAGAAATGCTTAATTAAAGCGAACGTAATTAAGAGCGTGGGACGGAAGGGACGTCTGTGGAGTGATAACTACCAAATATGCTCATTTTAGCTAAAACTGTATATATACTTTAGGGTCAGAAATTTCAGAGCGGTGTTCAGATGTGCTCGGTTTCCAGCGCCGCGCGGTCGCGTTTCAGCTGCGCGCGACCCCTTTTTTATGAATGGTGGGGCCGGGCTCGATTGAGCAGCCGGGCGCGCTCGGCGCTGCCGCCGGCTGCGGGCAGAGGGCGCTGCTGGGAGCGCTCGGCGCGGGCGCGGCTCGGGCTCGCTGCGCCGCTGCGGCCACCAGAGCCGCCCGATCGGGTCACGTCCCATTCAAACAGAGCTGCCCTTCTGGATCCCCTTCCAGTGCCACGGCTAGAGTGCAAAACAGCATACTGCGGAGTACCGCACAGGGTATCTTTGGAAGATAACTTCATTGACTTTTCAACAACTCTAATTTCGGGGGGTTGTTGTTGTTTCTGTGAACCATCTATTTGAGTGGATTGTTTCTCATCATAACTAGACAACTTTCAAAGATAGAAATTTTAATTCTTCTAATGCTACTCCTTTAAGGCTTACCCTTATGGGATCTTGACAGCTGAATAAAGGCTTGTCAGTTTTCACATCTTTTATCTGTGCTTGTCTTTTTAACAAAACCGTATCTACTAAATACGATCCTGAAGCCATCTTTGCTTCTAACAAGCCATGAGAAACTATTTCCAGTACATCCGAGAGGGCTCCACTTTTTAACAGAAATAAAGGTGTTATTTAGAGTTAAGGATTATAAAAGATTTAGAGCCATTCTTAGCATAGCATAAACATGCTTACAAACTTCTTGTGGATCTTGGTGTATGTGCAGTTGTGCTTGAACCTGCGAAAGAGGACACCCTGAGGGGTGTTTTCCTTTCTCCCCAAAAGAGCTACTCTAGCAATTGGTTTGAGTAAGATTGCACAGATTCTTCATTCCAAAGTAGCAAGGGAGAAGGAAGGAAGGGCTATATTTGATAATAGTTTGTGTCTAGGATAGCAAAAGGCAGCCTGAATGGTCCAGTCAACCTTTAACGCAGCTTAAATGGTCCAATCATCTTTTTTTTTTTTTGTCCTTGGGAGCTGATGGTTTGGGTGACCTGAAATTTTGTATGCTTCCAGCCATGAGAACAGAAGCATAAGATTCTATTAGAAGATCCAACATTGTCTCTAAACAATATGACTTTGGTTCTTGCTTAATGTGAGCTGCTTTGCTAATTGGCTCAGGTGGCTTCTTATTCTAAACCTTTCCACTTTATTATCCATTTAAAAGGCTGGAGACTTTCACCTGTAGTGGTCACATTAGATTCAGTCTGCATTTATCCCAGACAAGCTGCCTATAGATGTAATAAGGATTGTGAATGTCCTGCAATTCTGCAGCCTCAAGTGAGGAGCAGCGGGCTGGGTGAAATGGGAGTAGCTCTTTCAGCCTCTTATGACACTAATGTTTCTTACTTTTGTGTCTAATGTGACACATACTGTATGGCTGCTGTGCTCTTACTTAGTTTTGCTAAAACCATGAGGAACTGGCTATGGAATCTAGTCTGTTCTTCTGGCTTTTCATTGCTCCTGCTGTGCTGGAGTGAACACTTTGTACACTTGTTTTCTGCTGTCTATGTGGAAGAGCCTGAACTTGCATTCTGCAGTGTTATCCACCTGATACCTTCACAAGACCTTGTAAAATTCCCAGTGTGATGCTTCCCATCTTGCTGTTTAGGAGCATCAGATATGGAAGTCTCTATGCTTCAGCTTCTTTACTTTTGAGCAGGTTACATGTTTGAGCATGAGTTTTCTTGCTACTTCAGCTGTTCTGCAGAATCCTTCTTTTCATACCTCTGTGTCCCTGGAGCTAATGCTACCTTGTCAGTGTACAGCTTGTTTTAATGTTGCTTCTAGCCAAAATGAATAAAATATCACTGGGTGTCTTCCTGCTCAATTTCTGTTCTACTTCTGAGCAGTCAGGATCTCTGAGAGAGAGAGCTTCTGAATGAAATCTGTCCAAGTCTCACCTCTTTGCAGTTGGATACCTTTTCCCCACATCACCTGAAGGTCTTACAAATTCTGCTGATACAAGCTTCCCCATGCTTGTGTTGATGGGGGAGGAAGTGAATACATTGTGTGGGTGGTGGGGGAGGCAGACTTTTACTGCTTCAAACAAAAAGTTTTGTCAGGCTTTCCTACTTCTGTCTTTCTTGCATGGTACATAGCATGATGAGAACTCACGAAGAGGGAAGATCTTGGAGCTGCCCTTACACAAAGCAAATGCTTTTGCTGAGCCCAGGGCTGTCTTTATACCTGCTCTCCCACAGTCTGTTAGTGCACTATGGGAGCTGAGGTGTAAAATTTGGGAACATGATACATATATAGGAATTCCTCCTGAGCCCTAAATGCTGGCCATGACTGATAAATGAAATAAGAGGTAAGAGCTCTTATATGTCCCCTGCCTGTGTTAATAAGCAAAGGACTCAAACTCTGCAGGGCAGCAAGTTGGGCTCATGGATTTATATAATACACACATAATATATTTTGTCCAAAACCACACATTCAAAACATAAAGGCTTTTTTAGAACTCTTGGATGGTGTCCCCTCCCATGGGTCCCTGGAGATTAGAAGTTAAACAAAAGTAGTTGCTTTGGTAGAGTTCTGATTTTGGGATTAACTCTGGGGGTTTTAGGAAGGAGCAGATGGAATTAGAATTTAAAAGGGATCAGTGCAAACCTTACCAGTAAGCTTGACTCTGTTACATGGAGGTCCACATGGCTATTGCAGAACATAAAAGGATCCAAAGGGCTGGAAAATCCCTATTGTATTTTAAAAACAATTTTAAAAAGCCCTAGTATTTTAGGAACTCTTCTTCTTTTTTAGAATTTTTAGCTGTTGAAATAGTCATTTAGCAGAAATGTGTCTTAACAGTTGTCTGTTAGACACAAGAACTTCTAAAAAGATCTCCAAGAATGGAAACAGCTTGGGGAAGGATTAGATGTATTAGCTTTGTGGGCTTTTCAAAGTCTTCACAAAAATTCAGCAAGGAAGCCAAGCTGCTTTGTATTTCAATAGAAAACCAAGAGGTCAGAAAATCTCTGTACAGTGTTGTGTAACTTTCTTGTCATATGCACTGCAGGGCAGGTGTGTTTGCTGACAAACGTATAGAAACAGATTTTTCTTTTCACATGTAGAATCTGTCTCTTTCTTGGAAGATGAAACTTAAAAAGGAGTGACTTGTGTGGGTAGTAGACTGGTGCAGAGAATGGGAAGGTGACAGTTCAGGGATATTGGATATCTTGAAGCACTTTTTAGTATGGCTTGGGCTCATAAATTAAAGGTTCTGGGAGAGCCCTTGCAGCTATTGCATCACTTGCTAAAAATAGCATCTATACTGCATAAGGCAGCCTGTCTGCAGTGTGGATAGTCTTGAGAATTTAGTGCTTCTTGTGAATGATGTTCAGTCATTTTTGCTTCTCAGCTAAGCACGTTTTTAATCTAAACTGTGGTAGAGAATGAAGCAAAAGGTTTTATTTTCTGTCTCTGAGGGTGGGGTGAGTTTCAAAATAGCATTGTCCACAGTTCTGTCTGCAGCATGACTCTAAAAATACATTTTTAAGCTTACTGAAATTACAGTTTAAAGGCACTGATAAATATATTCTTATATTGTAATTGTCAGGGGAGGGGAAGAAAAAAATGCTTTGTGCAGCATGAAGTATTCTGTTCTTCTCATCAATCACTTAAAATTTAGCAGGGCTTTTTCTTTCATGGCAGTTACACAATGGAAGTGAAATATAATGCTAATGTGAATTCTTACTAAAAAACA
This sequence comes from Sialia sialis, assembly GCA_009812075.1. Classification (NCBI taxonomy): domain Eukaryota; kingdom Metazoa; phylum Chordata; class Aves; order Passeriformes; family Turdidae; genus Sialia; species Sialia sialis. Next base: position 26,218,978 of record VRYO01001269.1, on the reverse strand, counting down.
CTCCACAAACCCCAAATCCCTTCTCTTGAAAATAGACTATATGTTGCTTTTTTTCCTTCTCTTATTTTGAAATCTTAGTCAAGAATTACCAGCAAAGGAGCATGTTTGTATTCCAGTGGTGTTGCTGAACCAGACAGGTCTGCAGCACAGCATTTTATTTTTAGACTCTAGGTTGCCATTTTTATCCTGTAAAAAATATTCATCAGTGTCTGGGTGACAGGCCATCAGTTTTTTTAAATGTGTCAGACCATGTTTTTCCACCTCTCTCTATTTCTCCTTTTATGTCCAACATTTCTTTTTTGGGGGGAAAGAGAGAGGGGGAACGAGTGTATGGATTTTAATTCATGCATTAGATTTTTCAATTCACAGATCTTTAGCGTCACACGGTTCATTCATCTTCTGTGCTCGGCTGCTTACGCAGCTCTGCTTATTGTCTGCAGAGGGTGAGCTGCTCTGGTCCAAGCAGCAAAGGCATGGAGTGGGCAAAACCAACCTCCTACCGGACTGGTCACCTCAGCTGCCCTCTCTGCTTGCCACAAAATACCCCCACGTGGCAGTGCTGTTCAGAAAGCTTCATGTATGGTTTTGGGGTGCTGCTCAGGTATAAAATTACTTCCTGGAGAAGCTATTCAAGGTCTCCTTGCAGTAAATGTACATGGGTCAGCTGACTATTAACAATAGAAAATAGGAAATGTCTTCTGGTGTGGAATACTGAGAATTGTTTAGTGCCTGACAAGAAGGACTCAAAACCACAGTTTTTGGATGGTGAGGCAGTAACTCACTGAGTGTGAACCTGCTGCACAAATTTGATGGCAGGAGTGCCACATTGCAGTTTTCTAGGGTGCTGGACTTCCCATAGTGCAGCTGTCCTGTATATGTGTGGAAAACCCGAGGCTTTCTTGGAGCTGCTCTTTGTGTCCTTGAAGAGCCTCTAGGCTGGCAGGGAAATGTTGTCATCAGAGCAATTGGTACAGCTGGTGGCCCCTCCCTTTTTCCACTGAACCTAAACATGGGAATCTTTCTGTAGGGGTGACAGGAGCTTGTTTTTAAGTGGCTTTTGCTGCTTTTTGGGTGCTTTTGGTGGTGTGTGGAAAAGAATTGTTGCTTGTGGGAGGTGGAAGCCAGGAACAACTTGCTGAAGTCAAATTAGCTCATAACCCAAGGGGGCCTCACCTATGAGGGTGGTGGGTTTCACAGTGGTCTGGCTGCTTGTTAGGGCTTTACCTTAATCATGTGACCTCAAATGCTTGAAGGGAAACTGAGAGAAACAAGGAAAAAGGGTGAATATACTTTTTTGGTAGCTGAGGGTCTAAGTCAACTCTAGTTTTATTTATAATTTGTAAAGCTTTTGAGGTCTTTGGAGCACTGGTACCCAAGATGGCTTGGGAAGGGCCAAGCTTATCATAAGTAGTAGAAAGTATTCCCAAATGTAAGAGCAATACAATTTTTAGTATGGCTGGTTGCTGATACTTTCAGAGTTAGAAGTGGAGATTTAGTGTGCTTAAACTATATATTCACACATGCTAAACCTGCTTTAAGTGGGAGAAAATGGATAGGATTGTGATCATATTTGTAGAGACATTGTAGGTTGAGACCTTCCTAAGGAAGGTTCTCAGGTACAATTGTGCACATTTGTCTATGGGAAGATAATATACTGAGCTTGTGATGTGACTTGTAACCTGCTTAAATGTGTGTGATTAAAAAGTTGCTTATCAAAATAGACTATCAGTCATATCAAAGATACACTTTATCATTCATATTTCTGCTGTGTGAGATAACACAGCACTTTCTCAGGGTTAAAACTTGTTTTTGCTTCTGCACAGCTCAGTAGCTGTCCTGATTTTATCATCCTTCCCTAAATATGGAACATTTTAATTTTTGCATATCAGAATTTGGAAACTCTAAGGAAGTGGCTTTGTGGAATAAAGTAAAGTGATAGGTGGTATTCCAGAGGAAATTAAGTAGCCCGTGTATTTGATTTCCTTCATCTATTTTGACTACGATGGGTTTGAAACCACATTGTAAATAATTGGTTAAGGATTGGAGACTAGACCTAGAATATCATAAAGGATAATGATATCCAGGTTAGAGTGTTACAGGAAGAAGAGGTGAGGCAGCAGCTCTCTGCTTTCCTTCTCAGGGGCTGTGCTGCAAGGAAGTTTGTTGGGTGAGAGCAAGGCTGGATGAACGTATGACTCCAAGGTGTTCCTCAGCTTTTCAGGAGTTCAGAAGGCTCAGTATGGAGGTACCCAGTGGTTCTGGGTGAGCTGCTTAGGTCTGGATGGGCTTCTCAGCTGAAAGCTGGCAGGCTGAGAATATATTCCAGTCTTTTTGTGCTTCCCAGTTTGTCTATTTTTGGTATATTGTAGATGCAGTGAAATTCTAGTCTGTAACTTGCATTTGAAACGAAGATTTTAATTTTAGGAGTAGGAAAGGAACATGGTTTTTCTAATATGTGGAATATGGTTAGTTTGGTATCTTGAATGTACTTAATTTTTAAGATTAAATTTGCCAGCTGCAAACTTTTAGTCCAAGGGGATTCTGATAGAGGCTTCCATCAAAGGGCTAAATATCTAATCTTTAAAAAATTTTTATATACATTAGATTTACATGTTTTGTAAAATACAAAATAACTTGAAAATCCACAATATCAATTTAAAGGACAGAGAGGAAGTTAAGCAAAGTAACCAGTGTCATTGCTTGCCATGATCAAGAGGCGGTGGAGAAAGCACCACATCCCAAACTGGGATGAGTTTCAAGAACAGCAGGAGATGATACTGTCTCATGTAGGATATACTTCAGCTGGGTGGCTTCTTGTTATAGTCTGTATTATATGCTAAAGGTTTACATGAATTGGAAGAAAAAGTTATTCTAAAGTATCTTACTAGCTTTGTCTCATGTGGATTTGTCCAAAATTGCCAGCTGTAGTTGACTAAATTGCAGAGCTGCAAGCTGGAGACAGTAAGAACATCCTGGAGATGTATTATTATAGTTGACTTCTCAAAATCTCCTCTCAGTACCTCTTGCTGACCAGTGCCAGAGATCAAGCCTTGGGTTGGCTGGATCTATGTTCTGAGCTGGAAGATCTGTTCTTGGGATAAAACGGTTATACTGTGGGAAAGCTTGTCTACACTGTGTTGGTTTTTTAGCCCTTTTGCTTCCAGTACACATAGTTGCGTGTGTGCAAAGGGACAGGTGTATGCCAACATGTTTTTTTTTTTTTACCTAATGACCTGATGTGTTGGATGTGCCAAGCTCATACAGAGTGATGCATTATGCTTGAAATATACCCAAACCTTCATTTAAAGATTTCTTCAAGACTGTGTTTTGTATAATTGAAAGTAGTTCAGGTCCTAGTCATGAAGCTGTGAAAGGTCAAACAGTGTTTCAAAGGTGCAGAGAAAAGGTTGTATTTAGCACTGTGCCAATTTCATGCCCACAGTCTGATCTTTAAAAAGCCATTACAAAGTGTTGTTGGTTTTTTTTATGCCCCAAATGGAGAATGGTGTCCTCACCATGAATGGGGAGGTACTTGAGTGAGATGATTTGAGTTACTGCCAGCAGAATAAGAGGTTCAGGAGGGAACCCCTTCCCCATTCCTTCATGGAATCAGGGTCTGTGCTCTGTTAGGACACTGTGCATTTGACTCACGTCGTTTTTGTACCTTCAGCCTCTTTCTCATGAAGTGATGGACAGACACCCTCTAGAAGTCGAATTACGTGTTGAGATGGTAATTTCTGTGATGCCCTCTGACAACCTGAGGAAGTGTAGAACCATGCAGTTGAAAGAATGGATTAAAAACAATAAACAAATTACAGTCAGGTTTATTTTGTTTTCCATGTTAAATGGATAGCTATGAACAGATACTTGTTGCAAGTTTGTAGCTCTATTTCCAGAGATAGCTCTGGCTTGACCTGCATCTCAGATATCTTCCAGCAGGTCAGGTTCCATACCCTTATTCTGCTCTTCAGAGTCAGAAATAGGGTTTTTTTCCATTCTTTGGCATATAGAAATTTCCAGTTGGTCTCAAGCAACCAACTTATATTGTCTTCCCAATGTTAGCCTAAACTTTTCCTTTTCTGGTGATTACAATATGGGAGTTTATGAAGAGCGAACAAAACCCTTCTAAACTCATCTCCCACAACAGCTAACTAAATCATCTTAGCAACCCTTTTAAAAAAAATTCTTTTTTGCAGCTATTCCCATTTAAATTACTTAATATGATTGTTTCCTATTACTATAGGAAGCACCTCAGTGGTTATATAAGTTGTCTTTATAGCTGCATCAGAAGAACTGTTTACAATTTTATGTGCAGACACTGATATACCTTATATCGGATAGAAAGACCAGATAGCTTTTTTCTGTTCCTTACAGTGGTCACCTCGCCTCTAAACAAAGTCTCAAGTGCATTATGGTGACATCTGGTATCTCTGTGTCAGTGTGTAATATCTGGCAACATTATGTTTTATTCCTGTGGTCTGTAGACCCATGAAATTCTTTTCAGTGTGACACTGTGATCCTTTTCAGGAGCTAGGTTGTCTGTAAAGTTCATAAAGTATTTCCTTCTTTGTGTGGTGGTCACTAGTAACAGTGCTGAACAGGATTTGTGCTGAGATCAGTCCCTGAGGAGTGTAACTAGTAATTTGTTTTTATCCTGATAAAATTCTGGTTTTGGTCTGAACCACTGTAGCTCCCCAGGCAACGCCTGATGATATTCTAGGATTCTTACATTTCATCATATAAAATTATTTTCTTTTGCCTAGTAGGTCTGGAGCATTATTCTTGTCTAACCTGGTCATACCTTTTAGAAGTTTAACACAGTTTGCCTTTTGATTAAAAATGGACCTAGTGCTACATTTTATACTAGTCTCTACTTTTTCTATGCTCAATTATTCTGACACCTTGCATAACTTTGACTTGAAATGAAAATGCCCACAGCTTGCCAGGATCACTTGTTATCCTCCTCTACTTGCAAGTGTTGGTTCTTTGTTGCCACATCATTAACTGGAATTAATTTTTCTTCCTGCTACAAATACTTAGTGAAAGACCAAAAAAAAATTCTCGAATTTCATTTAGTGATTTCTGATGTAGAACCTTCTTTCAGCATTGCAGGCCCTAAACCCAGGGGCCCTTCTTCTGGCTGCTCCGTTTCTTCTGAGAAAAGTGACTTATCTATGCATGTTTCCAGTGGCAAACACACTGAAAGCCTTCAGATGGTGCCAGCCCTGAGCTATCTGATCTTTAAAATGTTCGTGTTGTATTCACCCCCTCTTAGAGGCAGGAAGAACCAAAAATGGTAATTTGACTGACCTCTATGCATGTGTTTTTTTGGCCTGGTCGTGCTTGCCGTGACAGTCAGCATCTGTCACGTATTTCTCAACGATGAACAAACGAAAGGTTGTTTTTGCTGAATATTAATGCCATGCAGTAACTCTTACTGTAGTATCTTATAGAGCACAAGGCAGCTGTAGCCTTTGCAAATGCTTAACTCAACTTGAATGGGCTTGAGCAGGTGATCTGAACAACTTACTAGCTACTGCAGAAAGTTTTTAATTCGGAGCAATCTTGGTTTCACCTGACATTTTCTGATCAAGAGGCTTGAAAGTAGCAAAGGGTGGGGTGGGGGCTTCGGAGCAGGATAACAGAATTGTCCCTCTCCTCCCAGACACCCATGTCCATAATGCAGCAGCCCTTGACTAACAGGAAAAAAAGACCTCACTAAAGACTGGAGTTTGAGTGCATAAAAGACAATCAGCCTGAACTGGGAGAGCTTCCACAGAGGCAACTGGAACTGGAAATGCCGAAGCATTGGGTGTGACTTTCATGAATTCTTCAGTATGCTTTTCTTGAAGGGATTTCTAGATTGCTTCTAGTTTTCAAATATAAAGAATCTTCAGAGTGCACTGCCCAAAACCCTTTCTGCTGTAGTTCTGGGTGAAATGGGAACTTGTCAGTGCTGTGATATTTATAGAATATTTTTCTACCCACAATCCTAGCTCCTAGACACAAGCTGTTACCAAGTAAGTGTTTGGTTTTGGGAATTGAACCTTTTTCTGTAGCCTGTCTTTTCAAAGCCTGACCATTAGGTGTTAGCTCCTCTGTGCAAAAAAAAGCCTTTAAATGGAAAAAAGAAAAAAAAAGAATATACAGAACTTCTAGGATTCCAGCTTGGGTACAGCTCTTTCTGGTGAGGCTTTCTATTTCAGAAGTGAAATTGAGAATAGATGCGAAGTTTGTCTTATTTTTTGCACAGTTTTTTCTGTTTTTATTTAATAAAAATGCAGAGAGTTGCCGCTGTCTTATTAACTTGCAGCCGGCATGCTTATCTTCTTTGTTCTTTGTTAAATATGAGCTGGCATGTGTTAGACTGCGTTAGCATTCACTCTTTGGGACTTCAGTGGTTTCTAAATTTGGCACTGCTAAGCCGGTGCCCTGTTTGCTTGAATCAATTGGGGCTGCTATTTTTAGCAACAAAAGGGAATTGAAATAGCAATTTTCTTTCCATGTAATGGATCCCCAAGAGGAATACTGATGCAAGCTCTCTGTCATGCTGTATTCTCCCCCTCCCCAAAAGCACTCAGACGAAAGGCAGCTGTCATGGTTTGCGGCTGTATTAATCTTTAATCAATCGAGTGTTTTCTGCATTCAGGTGTTCAGGGAAAAAAAGGGTCACGACTAAGATCTGCCTAGAATAACTAAGCACTCATGCATGGTCTGTGCAGTAAGAATTTGTGGATAACGGCAGGGATAGATGGAGCAGCTAAAAATAGTATATGCTTCCAGTGTTTCTCCAGTCTATTTTTGATGCTTGATTTTGATAAGGTTGATTGGAGTCTTACTAAAAATAGCCATTCCTAGCAAGCTGAGGACAAAAAGTAGAATATTTTTAACCAGCACAGCCTAAAGTACTTTTGTTGGCTGGAGATAATCTAGAAGCTTGGTATTGGTCAAATGCCAGTGATTTATATAAATCTGTAATAAATGAAGCACTGCTTGATGCCAAGCAGGGATAGTCTTTTCTCCCCTTGCCAGCTTTTGTTTTCCCCAGGAGCTGTCATATTCTTAATATAGCCTCTGTGTTTCGTAGCAGAAGAATCTCGAGTCTTCAGTTATTTATGGGCTATACTTTAAACCTATGCTAAGGTTAGCTGTGCTGTGAAGTTTCTCTCAAATGTATTGCTTTAGCAATACACAGAGGGTCCTAGTTTATGTTGATATGTGCTGCAGCTGGGTACTGTGCTGTGACAAACCCTCACTTGTATCTGGGCTCAGTCTTGCAGGGCAGGGATGGCTCTTCTATGAAAGAATGGAGGATGTTGCAGACACACTAGCTCTGCAGTGACCATTTTGACAACAAATTTGAACACTTCTTAGGGGATCAGAGATGCAGCTAAGCTACCCTCCTTGAAATCTCTTAGTTAGCTTAGTTTTTTGACAGGAAAGGTGTAGGTATTCCCAAATTGCAGGACCCATATCTGTCTAGGGAGAATAATATTGCTGATGGCCTAAGTTCTACCTCCTAGGTAATGACATGCATGGGTGCATCTGCAGTACTCTGAAAGATTGCCTAAAAACTCAGGCTTTTCTGAATGAAAACAGGAAAATGGCTGAACCAAAAGGAATTTGTGGTTTGAAGAGACTAGTAGAGAACATGCCAATAGTTGCTAGCTTCATTGTGCAGGTAGTCAAAGCACTGTAAGGTGTATGCCTGGTGCTGTTTGCTAGAGGCAATATGGATAAAAGTATTCTGTGCTTTGCCTCCATTAGGCTTTGCAAAAGTTCATTTTGCTGTGGAAAACACGTGTTTATATCTGAAGGCAGGCTTGATCTCTTTAAGCTTTTTTTTTTCACTGTAGTCTAACCTTGAATTGGGGAGTCACGAATCTATAATCTTGTTTCAGCGTGATTGCTCTGCAGAACTGCAGTAGAATTTTCTATGCTTGCTGTTGCTCCCTCTCCCTGTGTCAACAGTGGTCCTTGCTCCCGTCGTGAGACGAGATGATTTCTACATGCTTGCCTCATGCTTTACTGCACCACTCTTGGCTTTTGTTTTAAGATGTCCTGGCTGCATGAGAAGCAAGCAAAAATATTCTCCCTGGGCCTTGAATACTTACTTCAGTCACAAAGCAGACTGCCAATGGCTGCTGGGTTCTGTTTTTGCCTGGCTGTGGAATGGTAATCCCTTTTTTATGAGCAAGGAATATACCTCTATTATACCTCTTCGGAGGTAGTGCATGTTTTTTGGTGACCTCTTCTTTGGCAACACAGTGGCTGGTCTTTCTTATAAGCAGGAAAAAACATGTGAGTTCTCCACCCTGTTGGTGGCACTTTCTCTTATTTAGCTGTGGGCTGTGGGATTTCTCAAGATGCAAGTGCTATTGGAAACATTTGTGTATTTACCCCTGTGTAAGACTTCTCTATACATGTCTACATTTTTATCCCCTAAAGTACCACTGGTCATTTTCATCTTCTAGACTAAGGTCACTGTCTGGTTGCATTTGTTCCAGAGGCTTTATCTATGGCTTTTTTTTCATAATAGGAAAGCTGTTCCCTTTTAGTGTAAGATGACACATCTCACTGACTGGGGAGGTTTTCTAACTTTGTCAAGGGCTGCCCTAAGTTTGGTACTGGCCAGGAAATGTTGCCAATGCTTATGAACTATGTCATACCTGCTGTATGTTTGGTAAAATCTGTGAAGCACTAGGAGATAAGTTGGCTATGTGGTATTAAAGTGTAGAGAATTAGTGAGTTTTGTCTGTCCATAACTATTCTAGTAGTAGAGGCTGTGGTGGGTGCCTGTATAGCTGTATCTTAAATTAAAGAGATCACTGTAAGAGGTCAAAGATGTGTAGTTAAATTCCAAGTGGAGAGTTGAAAAGCGGGAAGATGTGGGTTTCTTTTTTTCTTCTCTCCCTACAACCACATAGGAAGCAAAATTCTGGCATAGCCATTAGGGCAAAGATGCTATACTGTCCTGAGGTGAAGATTTTGCTGATTTAGGGAAATGATTACATGACATGTTAAGGATAATACTGTAATAAAAAAATTAACTGCTGATTTGTTATCTTGTACTGATGGCTTGTGTATATACAATGGTAATTGAAATATCTACAGCCTACATATGGCGCAACCTCCTCCAGCAGTTTGAGCAGATGATGCCCCATACTGATGTCATTGTTTTGAGACCTTGCTACTACATTGGCCGTTTCTTTTTGCACCCTATCACTACATCCAAAGCATGGGTGGGTTCACAGTCATTTATACTGATGTAATATACACCAGTGGCTCGCATGAATAGTGATTCTAGTTCTACCAGCTTTCCAACTTCTTGTCTACCACCTGAGCATTTGGAATATAAGACTATTGATGCAAAACTGCAATGAAAGCCAGAAGTAGAGAGACCATACATACATCTGTCACAGATTATAACAGTCTTACCCAAAATGTCATTTCCTAGAAGAGCAAGAGATGTTCCTTTCAGTGTGCTGGACACACTAGGTCCAGTTTGTGGACTCTGACTCAGAAGAGGAATTTTTAGACAGGCTTTTTTGTAACCTAGATGATGTCTATATTAGCTCTCCAGTTATGCATATACTAATTTAAGAAAAGGTTCTTGAGATGGGAATCTGTTCCAGGTGAGGACTAGTTATTTTGCAAAATAATGTGTATCCAAACCTGCTGAAGACTGGCCAATGGGAACTTTCCGGAGTAGAACATTCCAGCCCAATGTGAGTGCATGTATTGATTTATCAAGAGTTAGCTGTTCTCAGAGTATGTTGTGTTACTGGATCCGTTCCCTTATTTTTTTCCCCTGACTTTTAGGGCTGTAGGGGAAAAGGCAAAGATGGGTGTTGACTTCTTTGTCTAAAGTTAGCCAATGCTGCAATACAAGCTTCCATTCAAGCAAACATTTACTTGATGGGCTCACACACAAGTTGCCTGGGCACTCTTCTTTCTTTTCTCCTGGAGACAGCAGATGGCTGAAGTGGGAAGCTACTACAGTTAGTCTGACTACTGTGTAAATGTGTATAATCGCACTTAGGTGCTGGTACAGCTTTCTTGTATAGACAATAACTTATTTCTGTCGTACTTGCTTTGCCTTCTTTAAGCTCTGCCAACTGCAGTCAGTTTGTAACTTTAGTTGGAAGGCAGTCTGTAGAAGAAACAGAATTCAAAAGCTTAATCCACGCTTGGAGTCAAACTAGCTCGGGCACATCAAGTGTGTAGTAGAAATTTAGTTAAACTGACACAGATTTGGAGTGGTTGAAATGGCAATATTTTTCTCCAGTATGGAAACTTGAGATGAATGTAATCAATATGAAAACTGAAAGTGACTTTCTAATGTAGAAGCTTTAGGTAATCTAAAATGTGGATGAAGATGAGGTGGCTGAATCTTGACTTCTGTGATGTTGGTCCTATCAGTTGCCTTTACCTGTTTACTCTCTTCTCCCTGCTTTTACAATGTAGGGTCTAAGTTTTGCTTTCTACTCTGGCAGATTCCTGTCAGGGCAGCCTTTCTAACCCTCCAAGCTGGTCATTAAGATCCAGTAAATGGGCAGAAATCAGAGCTGGCTGCACTGGGTACTGCTGGTCAGTAGCAGGCCAGGTCTGTGTTAGTGCATCTTTCCCATTGCAGTCCATAGGTGCTGACCTTGACTGCCTCTCCACCAGTGCAGCTGTAGATGGGGAATAAATCCATTTACAGTAATTTCACAAATATAAGCCGCACCTTTTTCATTGAAGAATCCAGCCTACCCCAGTGGTGCGGCTTATATTCAGGTGCGGCTTATCTATGGACAAATCCCAGCGAAATGCCAACCCGGAAGTGAGAGCCGGCCAAGCAGAGTGGCAAGTGGGAGCTGCCGGGAGCATGAGACTGCCCGGAACAGGGGCTGCAAGTGTGCGGCCCGGCCCCTGTGCCACCGGGAGGTGCTGGGACCGTGGGATGGCCGGGAATGGGGGCTGCGAATGTGCGGGCCCGGCCCCTGTGCCACCGGGAGGCGCTGGGACGGTGGGACGGCCGGGAACGGGGGCTGTGCAAGGGCGGCCTGGTCCCTGCCGCTGGGAAGCCGGGCTGTGTGGGGCCGGGCCGGAGCGCCCCGCCCCCTCTGCCGTGTGGAGTTAAAAAAAGAAAAAAGGCGTGGCTTATATTTGGGTGCGGCTTATATATGGACAAATCCCGTGGTCTTCCCAGCTACCTGGAAGTGCGGCTTATATTCAGGTGCGGTTTATAATCGTGAAATTACTGTACTTTGAATGGGAAGGAACTGAGACAGGTGCCTTCTCTCAGAGGGTCTTTGGAAGAGAAGTGTGGCCTGAAAAAAATGGGGTTTAGATGTTGGAAAGCAGTCCTTGTACTGTGTTTGTTGCTCAAAATGGTGTGGGACCATGGAGCAGAAGACGGTTATCCTTCTCCATATGGAACCACTAATTAAATGATGGTTTCAGTGTCATCTTGTGAGGAGCTCCCTTATAGCTGAGAAAAACTAGCTGCATACTTTATCCTGATGCTTATGCCTTTTCCTGCAGCAGAAACAAAACAGGAATGTGTATTAACCGGGAGTCTATTTCTGTAGGTAATTGCTCAAGAGCTACTTTTTTCCTGATGGGATTTTGTAATTTTTATGTTCATCAGATTTCTTTAAATGTCTCACATTCTCTTCTGGAGGGTACTTTAACCTCTGGACTACAGGTTATTTTAATTTGAACTATAAAGGGAAAAAATCCCCATCCTGTTACTCCCACTTCAGTTAGAAATCCCTGATCTTCAGCTTATGTCTCATGCTCCAGCTGATTCCATTACTATTTACCTAAGCAATGGATTCAATGAATGAGTAAATATCCTTGACTGAAACTACCTGTACTTTACTAAGCCTTTAAAGGGCTACAGGTGCTCTTTGGAGTCGGGCCTCATGGAGCTTGCATTTTTGGCTGCAGCTGCTAGAAGTGGAATAACTTGCAGTGTCAGAAAACAGTGTTTTAAAATACTGAGCTTATTATCTGGGAATAAAACCATTAAATTGATAAATTCTGAGTTGGAAGGAGAAGAAACAATCCAAGTGTTACAGGGAATGGCTCTTCTTTAGGTGCCTCACTAACTATAGTGAAAGAAACAACCCCTTTCACCAAGTCACTGAAGTTGAATGTTTTCCACATTAGGTCTGCTTAGAACTTGTCCAGCTGCTGTTGTGATCCTTATGGGGAGGGGTCCTGGTACTGTTTTCTGTACTGCTGTTTGCTTCATTGTTTTGCTGAAGCATGAGTGACTTGTGTGATGATATATAATGTGAATCCCAGGTCAGCAAGGCTGAAACTGAAGCTTGTTAGTCCTTGAACTACAAGGATCATGCTTTCCTCAGGACTGTGGTGTATCTGACTGAAGGGGTGACAATATTGGTACAAGTTTGATTGCAGGAAGTGGGCTTCTGGGAAAGTATTCTTGATATAGTCTAATTTTGACCCTTGCTTCACTTTTTATTACATGGCTTTGTTTCTGTACCAAAACTGTAGCTCACACTTCCCTAATGGTGGTTGGATAGGAAGTGGCAAAGCAATGTGATAGAGACACTTGGTTTTCTCAATAAAATTCCCTGGCACTGACAGTGCAGCAGCCAGAGCTCTGTTTAGCAGCCAGAGCATCCTATGTGTGCAGTATGCATATCCTTACCATGCTGGAGTTATGGCATCTTGCAAATGAACCCTGAAACCAGGAAGGGGATGAACATATATGCATGTACCTTCATCTGTGGTCATCTGTGAATTTCACTTAAATCAGGGATATGACTGGATCTTTTCCTTCTAGCCTGTTAGTGAATTGTTGCTGGACCATTCAAACTCAAATAGGACCTTTGCTGTCAGTTTCATCTTTTGTTATTACATCCACTTATTTGCAGATAGCAGGCACAGAGACTGAAAGCATTACAGCATTTCCTAACTGTTGTTACTCAAACAGAAATATTCTGGCTGCAGTTTGCATGCCAGCTGTTAGAGGGGATCTGCAAGCAGTAACTAATCAAATAATCTGCAAACACATCTGCTTCCGGTGCTCTGAAGGGAAGCTACTGCTGAATCCCAATGCCAGACAACACCTCTGTCTGCTAGGAGTTTCATTCAGCTGGAGGTTGACGTGAGAGTTAAACCAACACTCCCAGTTCATGGTTCTGAAACATTAAACAAGTCGAGTTACTTGGCCATGGCTATGTTAAGCAATATGCAGTGGAAGAACAAACCAAGCTGTTCTGATCTGATAAAAGGACAAACAGAAAACATCCAGTATATTCTCTGACTACTTGGAGAGTGAGAGCAGAGACAGATAAGGGGTTAGACAGGAGAGCTAAAAATATTAGGATGTTGAAGTGTAGGTGCTGGATTTGGTGAGAAGAAAAAGCTGAGAGAAAAGAAGTGATGCTGAATGTACTTGTGCAAAAAGCAGTTGGAAAAACAGTTTCTGTATGGAGGAATTGCTGTTTACTGGGGTGATCAGCACTAGTGTGGTGAGAGCCCTGGAATAATCAGTCAAACTAATGGCATGTTGAGTCACTCACAGCTTCTCAGCTTGTGGAAAAGAATCCTAGAAAGACTTGAAGCTTGACACAGATCCAATCACCCACAGGTGAGAAAGTTTAAGCTTAGAAGTCCCGCTTGCAACTGATGCTGGGATCAGACCCCTCTACTAGCTGCTGGTGAGCACAATGGTCATAGGGATCTGAAATTTGCTGGAGGAACAGAGAGCTGTTGCCTGTGTCCTAAAATCTCTTTTCCTGAATGCTTATAAGGTTTGAGATACCTTTCATTTTATTGTATACTTACAACTAAGTTGACTGGTTTAAATCAGCTTCTTTTAGTTAAATGGCTTGGAAATCTTAGTCCACAGAGTTTCTGAAGAAGTGTATTAGTGTGTTACGGCTTGAGAAGGGGTGCTGAACCTGATTCTTGAAACATGTTAGGCTCCTAACTCCGTATCTTCTGTCTTTTCTTACCTATGGAATGGTTTTAGTGTGAGGTTTTTAAAGCAATTTCATAGAAGTTGTACACCAGTTCCAGAGACTTAGATGTATTTCTGTCTGGAATGAGTACTTTAATAGCCTACAAATGACACACCTATTCTGTGAAGCAATTAATATAGATTTGTCTTTTTGTTGTTGTTGTTGCAGTGGTCACAGGAGCTACAGATGGGATTGGTAAAGCCTATGCACAAGAGGTAAGAATTCTTACAGCTTGGAAGTCTGTCTTGATTCTTGGCAATATGTCAAGCTGTCTCAACTCTGTCAAGCTGCATGTGATATCTCCTCACCTTATCTGAACGTAGATATCTGTAGAAAAAGAGGTCTCCTGCCTTGATGCCCTCTGGTAATCAGCCAAAAGTTGTATCACTTTTTGTTAGTTTCTTGTATTTGGGAACTATATTTTCAGTTTCTACCTTGTCCTTCAGATTTTTAACTTTTTTAGTTTTTAAAATAATTTTTAACTTACTCAGCCCTTGGTATTTCCTTTTGCTACTTCCAGGCACAGACTAAATGGCATTTATAGCTGCCAGCAATATGTTCCAATTATTTCCTCAAGTTCATGAAGTCCGAAGCTGGGTTTTACCTTTATCTCTTTTACTGTACTTTTGCTCTTGATGGATATGTGGGCTCAAGATATATTTAATATACTTGAATGTATTGCTTAAGACAGAAAGTGCCTGTTAGTTTAGGGTAATTTAGCCTATAAGCCCAGAGAACATAATGACAAATAGTGCTGACTACAACAATTTATGGCAAAAATAACTTCAAACTCAGCATTAGTAGCAAAGTGAGCCTTTCTGTGCTTATTTTTGTGTTCTCTGAAACACCAGCGTGATTCTGTGAGATCAGTGGTGAGAGATTCCCTTCTCCTTGATGGTTTTTTTTGTTTTGCAAAGCCCACAGGGAAAATGGCATTACTCTTCATGGGTAGTCCTTGTCCTTCACCTTTCCTGTCATCCTGATGTACCTTGCTCTCCTACCTGCACCCCTAGCCCCCAAATTCCTTTCTACTTTGCAGGAAGTAGTACCTCATACAACTGGTTAAAGAAAGAGGGGGTTGGCTGCAAAAGGAATTAAACCTGGTGCCAACAGCACCTGATCGTGGCTGATTGCTCACAGCTCATATGTGCCAGATATCCCAGTCACATACCTGAAGCAAATGATGCAACTCTTAGTTTTAACTATCTAGAGCAAGTGGAAGGAGGTGACTGTGTCCACAGCAGAGCATTATCAGGAGGAAGTCCTCTAGGGTGGAAGACACCTCCTGATCATCATGGGAGATTAGTTTCAGAATCTATATGTTAAGATACCAGATGAATAAAGCTACAGCTTGCTTTATGTTCTGTAATGTCTCTAAGAGCTAGGCTGCTTTCAAGCATGAATGTCTGCTGCTGGCTGACTCCTGCATTCAAACCCCCATTAGGAAAGCCATCATGAGTATGAGATACTGTTGGCAAACTGTGTCTATTACAGCTGCCTTGCAGTGGTTGCTGTAAGCAACAGAGCACCAAGCACCCCAAAGAGTACGGATACTCATTCTTGGGCTACAGAATACAACACATTGTTCATGAGTTAGTTTTATTATTGTTACTTATGCATTTATTTATAATGAAACACAAATCCATCCTTTGACAGCTTAGATGGAGGAAGAATACATGATAAAGTCAAATGTGGATGTAGGGCAAAATGTGGAATACCTGAAGAGAGGTCTCAATCTTTAAAGTAACTCTAGAGATATCTTCAGAAGTCTGCCAGCAGAGGCTTGATTTTTTTCTACTACAAATTCCCTTCTGCCTACTAATAAATTCCCCTAGCATGTGACTGGTTGGGCCTTGATGGTTGTGATTATAGTCATGCAGACAACTTCCTTTCCTTGGAGTAATCTGTGAGAATTGTAACTGTGTATTGAGAATTGCCACTTTAAAAGTTTGATATGGTCTCACTGGAAAGTGATGGAAGAGCTTTATGACTGTGTGGTATCTTGGGTTATACTCTGCTATGTAGATTGATTTCTTTTTCCAAGCAAAGAACTATTTTTGCATTCTCACTCTTGCAGTATTAAGACCTTTAATCTTTACCCAGCACGGATATACTTATCATTGCTAAATCACCCCTTTGTTAAAGGTATCATGTTTTGAGGATATGGTCAGGAGTCAGTATTCATTGCCCCTCTATCATTATTTTTGTTTACTTTTGAAAATCATTTGTATAAATTCAACCTTAGCTGTATTTGTGTGCTAGTGATAAACTAGAGGTTGTCATCTCATTGCATACTCTGCAGTATTCTACTACGCACATCTGTTCAGCATAGCATTTTTTTAATGTCTTGCTATGTCTACTCTAACAAGAGCTTTAACCTTGCTTTGGTTGGGTGTTGATGTCATTGTTTTCCATCCTGGAGAGGAGGGGTTTAAACAGCAGCTGTGTTTTGCTGTTGAAGTGGAAAATGTGGTAGTCACTAATGAGACATTTAAGGAAATCAAGCATCTCTATTCATCAGCTCCATCAGAATGGTGACCCTTGCTTGCATCAATCCTTAGTCTTCAAGGGTATCTTCCCAACATACGCTCCTCTGAGTGAGTTTTATGTGAAGTTTTAAGGTCTTGTCATTCAGCCGTTTCAGGACCCTAAGGATATTGGCCAAAGGGACAAGTATAATAACAGGTTATCTACAAAACAAGTGGGTCTTCCTTGATTCCTACATGAAAACGTAAATAGTAGCTGGGATCTTGGGGATCGTTACCTCACCTTGGAAGACTGTGGTTCCTTTGAATCAACTAGGTCTCTACCAGTGAAGGCAGAGTACTCAACAGAAACTAATCTGATTGAATCAAACACCTTGATTGAACCTACTCTCAAGTGCTATATGTCTTTCAAGTTTGATTACTTCTTAGTGATATTTGTTCCTAGTTATAGGGTCTTCTGTTGGCTGTTTTATGTACTCTCTACTTAGAACTCCACTTGCAAAAGGGTTTCCAATTTCAGATGTACTTCTTAGAATGCATCCCTTTAGTGTGAAAATAGCAAAGGTTTCTCTCAACCTCGCCCTTGTGGTGGAAATTCTCTAAATGTGATGAGGTTCTGCTGACTGGATGTATTGGCATCACTTGACTTCCTTGGCTTTTGAGACAAGTACAGCTCAATACTTTTCCATGAAGCCCAGGTACCTACTGAAGCAGTCGGAGAGCCCAAGCGTCATGAGTGCTGCAGTCTGGAGCTTTGCATGCATGAAGATCATCTCTGGGGCTTTTTTGCATCATTGGACCACAGTTATTTTGGATTCTGAACAGATTACTGTCAAATTGTCCTAGCAGGTTAGGTAATCAAGGCCCTCACTGCCTTTATCCTGTGGAATGAGTGTGCTATTCCCTTCTTCCTGGTGCCTTCCAGGCTTACTGTGGGTTCATGTAAAGTGTGTTCCAGTGAGCTAGGTGCTTATCTGCAGGTAGCTGGATGTGTTCATCCCTTATAGACAGTTATTCTTGTAACACTATGTCATTTCCTCGAGCAGAAGGCTTAAGCTGCCTGCAAGCCTGAATCTGGCAGCTGTTTGCTAGTGATTCCTATGGTGTCTTTGATTTCACCACACCTCCCTCTATGCCCATGAGATCTAGTGTAAGATTTCTACTGCTTAGAGATCGTGGAAGTAAAGTACAGGGTTCACTGACGAACCCTGCCGTACCTTTCCCTGACAGAATCATTACTGCTTTGCATACTCCTGCTAAAAAACTAGGTGGGTTGAAGTCACTTTAGGTTGTCGCTGTAGTATGCTGTAGTGTTTTCAGGTGTTTGGGTCTGTTTGTTTTGTTGTCTGGTTGTGATTTTTAAAAATTCCATTGAAGACCCATTCTTACCAGTTTCTGAAGGCAGTGAAGGAGTTTTATTGGAACAATGACAAAATAGATGTTTTTTATATGTAGGTCTCAAGTGTCTGAAAGGCAGTGCCACTATGAACTATGGATAGATATATTGTTTCTACTTAAAGTAGTCACAAACATAATTTTCATTTTAGAGTTATTTGGATATGTAACTGTCTTTCTGCAGACACTTGTCAATTGAGTTGTTAGATCCCCTTTTAAACTTGCAGTGGTAGGTCTGATTTGATGACCAGGATATGCTCTGGTCACAGCTAAAGATCCACAGATAGTTTCCCTAAAAGAATTTCAGAAGTAAATTAACCTTAATACCTATGAGTAGTACAAAGTAAGAGTGGAACCTTACTGTAGGGAGGAAGTATTGAGTTTCAACACAGGTGTTTAAGTGACCATGGGTATCTTTAACTTGGCATGCTAAACTTCATTATGGGTAATTATGTTTTGCTCTGACTTGCAGAGGTAGTGTAAAACTTCTGTAAAATATTCACTGGTCATTTTCTATTTTATAAATGTGCCTATCCTATATTAGATGACTGAGAAGATAGTGTTGTGTGAAGGCAATTAAGTAAGAAATAAAAAGGTATTTATTCTGGTTTTCCCCTTTGTGTCTATTTAAAATTTCATTTTTTTCAGACTTGCTAGTCATATATTGTGATATTTGATGAATTTTGCAAGTTCTTTGATTAGGGTACTAATTTGGAAGTGATTTATGACTATTCTAATGTCTCCTGTTTTGTTCTCTTACAGTTAGCAAGACGTGGAATGAAGGTGGTTCTAATCAGTAGGTCAAAAGAAAAACTGGACCAGGTTTCTTCTGAAATAAGTGAGTTAAAGGTTCTTACCTAAACTTCACTGGCATGATTATAAATAAATGCAATTGCACATGAATTTCATACATGGTAATATATACAGCTCTGATATTGAAAATAGTTTGCTCATGTGCACAGTGCAAATGTTACAGATATAAATGGTAAAGGCCTTGCAGATCAATTTTACAGCTGTTCATATTTAACTTCTAAGAACAATAGAGCTTAATTCTGGAATAAGTACTCCTAAAACTCTTAGTCTTCCATAAGAACAGCTTACCAGGCCAGACTGAAATACCACCTATTCACATAGTAGTAGCTGCCTAAAATCATAAGGAGGCAAAAAACAGGGAGTTGTTTTTCCATCTGAATGTTCCCTCGGTTTGAAGCAAGTTTGATTTCATGGGCTCCAGCCACAAGGGTGGTTTCTTTGCAACTGGAAGTTGTTGAAAGCATTTTCCTTATGGTTTTTGTTGTCTTACCAAGTATACAGATTTATTGTGGGTAGCTTGCCCTGTCTCCCTCTTTTTTGTTTTGTTTGAATCAAAGATTAGAGACCTGTAAGCTCTTTTGAGGTGATGAGTGTTAATAGTCATAAGAATATATGGAATGAGTTAATGTATTTAAGATGCTGTATTACAGATCATTCCTTCAGTAAGCGTGTAGTACATGGCTGTAATAGAAAAATAAGGGAGCAACTTTAGTGTTTCAATAATAAATGGATATTTGTACAGAATCAGTTAGGAGAAGCTTCCTCAAGTCTCATGCTGACAAATAATCTTCCAATCACAGCAAAGTATAATCTAACCCACAAGAATTCCTCTTCTAATCTATATCTCTTTTATGAAGGCATATTTCACGTCAGGTTATTAGTTTGTGCTGTGTATGCCAAGATAAAGTGAGAAATGTAACCATGTGAAAAGGTTTTGATAAGCAGGGCTAGGAGTTCTGTACTATAAAGCAGGTTTCTCAGCATAATTATGTTGGGTAAAGAAACCTTTAAGATGATGATTCTGTTACTCTCTTGTCTTGCTTAGGCTTTCTAAAATGGTTGTGTATATATAATGCATATAATGGCAGTTTATAATGTATATAATGGCAAGAACCAATCTCTTTCCAAGGTCATAAATGTATAATTTTGGCTTAAGTTTATTGAAAATTTCTGTGAATTTGTTAGTGGCACTGCTTTACTGTAAAGCATAATCCCCTAAGTGTCAACACTGTCCTGTATTAAGTTGTAAAGGACTGCTGTGAGGGAAAGTAAGGATGACTGAAAAACTCAAGGACTTCAACTTGCTCAATAGTAGTTGTTGTACTAGATCCTTGAAAGTCAGGGCATACAGTGCTACTGAGATAAACGTCACTATTTCTGATTTTTATTGTCCAATGTAAGATGGCATATGAAGCTGTTTTCTTGATAGAAAATTACTCTTTGTGTATGTTTTAAGTTGTAGAGAGCATTCTGTCTTAGAGCAAAGCTGTCATAAAGTTCTATCTTCCACTGATTTAGAAGTACAGTAATTTCACACTCATAAGCCTCACCTGGTTATAAGCCGCGCTTCCGGGTAGCCGGGAAGACCACGGAATTTGTCCATAAATAAGCTGCACTGGGTGATAAACCGCACTTTAAAAAAGAAAAAGGAAAAAAGTGAGGATCCACGTGCAACAAAGTAACGAGTTAGTAACAGAATCCAGTTATCGCAGGTTTGCTGTCAGGTGCACAACTTGCAAACAGTTTTCACAGACCGGCAAAGCCTTTAAATGCAGCCCCAGGCACCTTCCCGTGCTGCGGCCCTGGCACTCCTGCCCCCGGTGCTGGCTGTCATGGCTCCCTGCGCCGCTCAAAAGTGGCAGCTCGGTGGGCTGGCCATGCGACACCAGCAAAAAGTGACAGCAAAAAGCGGTGGCAAAGCAGCTCAGCTTCACACGAAGGCGGCAAAGTGGCGGCTCCTTCCCCGGCTGGCTCGCACTTCCATGTTGGCATTTCACTGGAATTTCTCCATAAATAAGCTGCACCTGGTGATTAGCCGCACTTCTGGGATTGGCTCGATTCTTCAGTGAAATAGGTGCGGCTTATCAGTGTGGAATTACTGTAATTAGCACTGTTTATTGGTATCCTGCATTTCAGGGTGTCACTGCGGTGTCTGGACTGTGACACTAATCAATCAGTGTGACAGTGTAAATGCAGCAGAGTAGGTGTCACTGCCTGGGTAACTTGTGTAACTGCTGATGTTTGCTGCCAATCCACAAAGAAGCTACAGCAAGGTGGTGTTTTTTGGTGGCTCACTGCAGTTAGCTGGATGATAGTTCGCTGCATGTGTGTGGGCATGTGCAGTCACGTTTCTAGCAACATTACATAAAGTTGTTTTGCTAAGTCAAAAGTAACTGAGAGAAGTTTCTACAAATAATCTTGTTCTGGAAACACCTATGCATGAAGGGACAAGCTTCCTGAAAGTGGTCATACCCTTTCTGTAACAGTCTAGGTATCTCTTTCTCTCTGGGAATTAAGCATGATGCTGACAAGACAGATAAATCTATTGCTTTGAGCTTCAGCACTTACACGATAGTTGCTGGGGGAGATTCTCAGATTAAAAAAATTGCTAAGTGTACCTATGTGAAGCAGCCTGTAATACATAATTACTGTTAGGCCTCACCCAAACATTTTTCTGCTTCCTTTCCTAAGCCATTCTGAAATGAGATGACTCATGCTGGATTTTCAGAACACTTTTGACAACACTGAGCAACTGAAAAGTATACCTTGTTCATTGTGGCATATACTGAAGGATTAGGATAGTCTGCATGATCAAGCACGCCTGAGTTGCATTTCAGATCCTGCTAGGTTTTAGCTGGACAAACTTGTATTCAGTATCCTGTGGTCTCTGCAGTCTGCTCAGATGTTGCAATATATCAAGTGGGTGACTTTTAATGCTAAGGGGGTAACTACTTGAGCGGTTCCCTTGCAGGCTTCTAAGGTAGTTTTAAACTTCTTTATGTTGGTCCATTGTTCTTCAAAGTGGCATGAGCTTGCTCTGCTTGAGTAATGACTTAATCACTTTAAGGAAGAATGGCTGTTTAACTAATTCTAGTTCTTAGAGTTCTATGGTTCTGTGCATGTTTTTGGTATCCTCCTCCTTTTCACTAATCAGTCTCATGCTTATCCTACTGATTGGATAGATGCACTCTGCCACAAATAATGAGAGGGCTTTTGAGGCTCAGGTGTGTTCATTTGATTTCAGAAGACTCTTCTGCTCATAGGGTAGACTTCTACTAGGAATGACATCTATTTAGAAAATGCAAGTTGTATAACCACCATCAGAAGGGAAATACTGCCATGTGTTTCTTCATGCTAAATGCCAGCTGACCTGGAGCTGATTTTTTTTTATGTGCATATGCACATTAAAGTGGCTGAACTGATGATATAGGAATGCCAGATGTTCTGAATGTGCAGTTCAGATTGAGCAACAAAAATTAGTGGGTTAATTAAAAGTCGTTAAAGACTTTAGAAGAGTTTTCACTGTGTTTTCAAGCATGTTTTAAAGCTATTTTTTCTTATAGAGTACATAGGTGGTGTAGGACTTGTCATGAAAGAGAAATCGTTTTCTGTTCCCTAAGAAATAGAGTATCGGCTACTGACTGAAGAAAAAAATTTAGAATTTCCACTTCAGTCATCATGGGCAACTTTTATGAGGAATTATATAAGTTTTATGGAAATATGTTTGATCTTTTAATCAAGTTGTCATGCACAAGCACAGACTATTAAGGTCACTATAAAAAATGCTTGTCTAATTTAGTTCAGGCTGCTTCGCTGTTCCACCACTTTTCTAAAGTGTCTGTTGCATTGCATTGTTAAAAGCTTCCAAAGGTTCAGGGAGGATCAGTAAGAAAATTTCTGTGAATGGAGACAATTGCTTGAGTGCCACATGAGGAGTCTGTTCCTTGACTTGCTGTATTTAATGATGAGCATGGTCCAAGACATCTCAGGTGCTCTGTTCCAGCAGTTGGTTCTCAAACCATGGATTTGCAGATGGCAAAGCTTCAGTTATTGCACTGGATAGGTTTTTTCTGAGAAGAATTGAGAACTACTTGGCTGTAGAAACTCGTTGCCTGGGGGCTGCAATATGAGGAATGTAGTGCAGACCAGATAACAGGGAAAACTTCAGAGTTTGTCAGTAGGGAAATTGTCAAATGAATTTGGTATTGGTGTCCATTGTTAGCTGCTACCTTCACAGGACAGGTCAAGAAGTTGAGCATGAGCTGTAAGAGCTGGAAAAAACTGTTGTAGCTTGCTAGTGTTTCTACTTCCAATTATAAGTAGCTACTTACTTGTAGGTGAGTGCATATAAAAGCAATATGGCAGATGTTGAGTTTGTCATCAGTTACGATCTAGATAATTCCTATTTCATGCTTTAATGTTGGTGGTCTAGTGTTACACGCAGCCAGGTGATAAAATTGAGGCCAAATAAATTGTTTTAATTGAGAGAAATAAATTGTTTTTCCAATGTATTCTCACAAATGAACATTTACAGTAATTTCACAATTATAAGATGCACCTGATTATAAGCCGCACTACTGGGGTAGGCTGGATTCTTCAATGAAAAAGGTGCGGCTTATATTCGTGAAATTACTGTAATTGGAATGCACTGTAAGCCTTTCATACTGTTTGAGAATGAATGTCCAAAACTTTGATTCTGCTACATGTCTATAAGAAAATCTAGGTTTCTTCTATAAGGAAATATAGATTTTTGTGCAATTAAAATCTATGTAGCTATTTCATGCCAATACATTTCCTCAGCCCAGTGTGTAGTGTATCTAAGTTACTTGGTCATGGTCATTTAATCTTGAGCTACTCTCTAACCCTAAGGTTTTGGGTATTGTAAACTGTTAGCTATCATGCTTATACTCAGGATCTGTTGTGTTCTTACTACTCTGGCATGATTTTTGAGTACAAAAATGAAGTGTGATGCCCCCAGAAATGTTTCTTCTGCATTTCCTAGGCAGGTGGGTCTTAGAGTTTTCTTCCGTTTTCTTGGTAACCAGGTTGTGCACAGCATTCTGAAGCCAACCTGATGCTGACCCCTGTACTTGTGTCCCATCCCTTACCATGACACATTGCAACAATTGGGCGATGCCCCCATGACAAATCTGACTCCTGCAGGTGCTCACCTTCACCTCCCTTGGAGCACTTGGCTCCTTCATTTCTGCCCCATCACTCGGATTTCTTCCCTGCTGTGCCCCAGTAAATCCTCCTCACATTTTGAAGTTGGCGAGTAAGAATATTTGTGTTTAAATAGAGGGGTTTGAAATGCAGATGAGCTCGGAGGGGAGGGGAATGTCTTTTTACTTTTCTTGCACAGAAATGACAAGGTTCACTTGCCTGAGCTTAACTTGAAGACTAAGTGAATCCAGTAGTTATTCTGACCTTTTGTGATCTATTTTAAGGTAAATGAATGTGTTTGCAGCCTTCTATCATCTCAGCCAGGTTCACTTTGATATACTTGAAATATTTATTGAACTTGACAAAATGGCTTCAAATATTTTAGATTTGTTTTGATGCACTGAAGTCACCTTTCACATAAAGTTGTAGTGTGAGGATCTTTGCCTTCAAATGGATTTTATCTCTGAAGAAAGTTTCCCTTGGATGAAGCGAAGGAAGTTCTCTTGGTTTTGCCTTGTGCGAGCCACTAAATGAGCAGTTGGCAGGCACTGTAGAGCAGACAGAGAATTCAAACTGAATTAATTTTTATTAATGTGTTAATAAATTAAATAGATGAACCCTGATGTAAAAGAACAATTGGAAAGGGAGCTTATTTTTAATTTTAAATTTTTTTTCTTCTTTAAGAAGAATTCTGCTTCTGTGGTTTTGGCTGGATTTTTCTCCCCCATAGTCCCTTTTTTAAAAATCATCTTCTCTTGAATTTTCTCAGTGAAATTTTGTCCGGATTCATTTAAAGAAATTGAGTAGAATACTTAGAAACACTTGACAGATGTCTTGCAAGCTACAGGATGCAGTCCTAGAACTAATTCACTTCTTAGGAGAGTTTTGAGGTAGCAATCTGGTAGGACAAGGCACAAGTAAAATGTTCTGCAGATGACTAGTGATATCCTTGCAGAAGTACTTCCTTTCCATATCATCTGTAGCATATGGAGTAACAGGCTACATGTGACAGGTGGTTTTAAGGATGAAAACCAGGAAGTTTATTGGTCACCTATGGGTTCCACAAAAGCAGTAGGTGAGCTGGCAAGCTCTAGGAGATGGTGCTTTTTCACACCTGGCAGGACCGA
Organism: Sialia sialis; assembly: GCA_009812075.1. NCBI lineage: Eukaryota > Metazoa > Chordata > Aves > Passeriformes > Turdidae > Sialia > Sialia sialis. The sequence goes on along the minus strand of VRYO01001269.1, from coordinate 26,194,009 downwards.
GTGAGCCTTTTCCAGAAAGAAGGTCCTCGCTGTGAACCTCAATTCCAGTGTGTTTCTGTGCAGTATGTATTAATAGCTTGCAAACCCAGAAAGTACAGGGAAATAAATGTATGAAGGTAATTTAAATGTGAATTAGGTACTTGGGGTTTCCTTGTCTGAATGTAAACATAGCAGAAGTAGCCTCTTCCTCTCCTCACATACTCTGTGTATTTTGCCTGTAGGATCAGGACTAACTCTGGGACCTAATGGTTTTTTTGTCTTAATATTTTACATGTTAGATAATTGGATCAGTGGGCAGGTGACTTCCTTGGTACTTTTGAAACCTAGACTTAACAACCAGGAATTGTCTTCCTGAAAACGTTTGGGGTCACTGCTGCCTCTGCCTCTGGTGGTTGTGTGGGGGGGATATATTGCATTTTCTGTAATACTTAGAAACATAATGCCTATCTCTGCTAACAAACTGTTTGTAACATAAGCCTTTAGGGATGCCAAAACAAGAGCCCTTGTGCCAGTCTCTGGGCCATTAAACACCTTTTTTTAACATGTAAGCTGCAGTCGGTTGCTTATCACTTTCAGTGTAAAATAAGATGAACATCACATGAAAGGAAAAGTATTGGATTGTTTTCACATTGGATTGGGTGAAAGTCTCTCTTGAAAATCTGGTTTAAGCCAATTGGTGGAAGCTCTATTGCCCGGAGACTTAAAATTAGGCCTTTTAAGTGTCTCTGCAGGGAACAGTCTCTCTCTGGCACAAGAAAGGACTGTTTGGTACAAACAGTGCTGTCTTCCTTCTGCAACTTCCTTCTATGAATGTGTATTTTAGCCTTATGTACTTTTTTAGCAGGTTAAGTTCCATTACATCAAGTCCACTTTATCTGTCAAAGCTGTAAAAATCCCTGATAGACTTCTCTGCTGAGGGAATGGTGATAATCACTTCTATGTTTTTTCAGGAATGTGTTGTGGTGAGGAAAAAATATGCTAGTTGATAGCTCTGCATAGTGAAGGAAAACGCAATTGATTTGTCCTGCACAACAAGTCATTTTTAAAAAACCTTTGAATATGAGAAATAAACTATTTTCAAAATTATGTAGCTACTGGATAAAAGTATGCCTGGCTGTAACTCCTTAGGCATGTGCGACACTTCCACTGCTGAGCTGGGCACTCTGTTTCTTTGAGCAGTAGATGTGGACTAATTAACAATGTATTTTCCCTTACAAGTAATACTTTGGAGAACCTTGAAAACTTGTACTTTTAAATGCCTGACTTTGGGATACAGCAAACATTTTACTGTGGATGCTGAATTGGAGGTACAAAAGATAATGCTGTATGAGGCTAGAAATTTGTTTCCCTTGTTAAATTTGCTTAAATTCAAGTAGAGTGACTAACTTAGATGTTTTGAAGTTGACTTGAGAGTAAGGGCACAATTTTTTTTTTTGTTAATCCATGGTATGACACCTTTCAGTCTCTAAGTGACCCTAAATTCTTCTTACAGTGTATTTTTTCTGGTCTTTCTGAATTTCATTCTGTTGAGCCTAAATCTGAAAAAAAAGTAGGGTTTCTTTTTTGTTTATTTGTTAATAATTACTGTTCTATTAAGTATATGGCTGAAGAATTTAGACTTCATTTTGCAAAAATGATGCAGAATTCATGTGTAGATGTATCAGGTATACACATTGTCACAGACAGTAATAATGACATTAAGGGAACGGAAATGTTACAGGAAGTATGGGAAATAGTCCATATGCCCTTACTTAAATGATTAAGTAAATTAAAAATAGTTGACTTCATGCTTAGTAAAAACAAATACATCAATGAATATAAAAAAAAAAATCTAAGCGGGGGGAGTGAAAATAGTGTTGGGGAAGAAGGAGAGAGGGAAGGGGAGTTTGAGATGCTGCCTGCTATACGATAGCAACCTTCCCACACTTCACCTTGTGCTTCCCCCGGAGCAGCTTGGGACTGTGTCCTAACCCACTCCTTGAGCGGCTATTTTGGGGTTGCGGAGAGCGGAGCTATTCTGGGAATCACGACTCCTGGCAGCACGAGGGCGGCCGCACGTGTGGTGCCCGGGAGCCTCCCGTGCCTGGGGTGCGTGGGTGTGCGTGGGGAGCTGCCTGCAGCCAAACACTGCCGCCACTGCGGCGTGCAGCCCCCCTGGCTGCCAGCCTCTGCAGCTGCTCGGCACAGCCTGCTCCATTCTGCGCTCTAGCTAGCTCCCTAATTAGAGCAAGCTTGATTTAGAAAAGCTTACAGCGCTGAGCATAATATTTGGGTGAATGGCCTTATTGATTGATCCTGCGTTGCTCAGAATGTGTTTCTGACTTGGTTGGTATGTCTTAGAAATTGTAATATATTTTGATGTAGTGGAAGTCAGAGGAGAGCAAATAGAGGGAACTATTAATAAAGTGTGTTTTGTAGTACTGTACAAAACTTACACATCCCAGTGGTTTAGTGGTTTTGGGACTTGGGCTTGGATCTGTGAATGCTGCGAAGTGAGGAACTGACTTTTATGCCTGTGTATATTGAAAATCAAAGTTAACAGAACATTTAAATTAAGGTCCATAATTTTTTTAACCTGCTCTACAGTTCTATGTGATTGAATTTTTACAAATATTCAGTCTTTTTAAGGACGCTGTTTCGAAGAGATTGCATGAGCAACTATTGCAGTATTCCCTGGAAGTCCTGCACGTGTACTTGAATAAAAGGAATTAGAACTAATCCTAGGTGCTCGATCAAGTGTTCATATGCACACGTTTTAAAAAGTTTATGGAAACGTAGCAAGCACTGTTAAATTGTAGGCAGGCATCTTAAGCTATGCAGGAACAGCAACCTTCCTTTGCAACAGGTGCAACAGAGCTCTCTTTTAGCAATTTCTTAGGTTATCAGTATTTAGCTTCAGAGTTTCACACTCTTCAAAATATTTAGAAAAAACTAGCTCTTGTAATACCCAGCTGATTTTAGTGTGCTTTGAATATATCATTGTGTAATAATAGTCTATCACTAGTCTGGAAGTACTTGGTACTTCTGGAAAACAGATTTCATCCATCCATGGCACTGTAAGTTACTTCTGTGAACTCTGAAAGTCCCAAATTGGATACATTCCCAAAACGAATGGTTCTCCCTTAAAACCAACCAAATACTTTATAGAGCTCTTGGGAGCCACTCTATAGTCTTCAATTCTTCATCTCTGTCCTGCATAGACAGAGTACTAAAAAGCAGGAGGTTTTCATGTTTTGCTTTCATCTCTCAGCTTCTTACCCTATACTGAAAGGTTACAAACTCTGTTTCTGAAGACTGGGTGCTGGATTAGAGTTATACCACTGCAGTGATATTGGAAAGATGGCATCTTTATTTGTGGATGTAGTTGCATCATACTGTATCACTGTGATGACAATATTTATATGTGGCTTCGAATGTAAAGTGGTGAGATGCTTTAGTTTTAGCAAGAGTTTTTAATGTCCTTTCCCTGATCTTGAAAGAACCATCCCCATTGCCTGCTTACAGTGTGGGCCTTGTATCCCAAACCTCTCTGTTGCAAAGTTGACTGGATTTGCTCAATGTTCTTGGTGCTACAGCAAACTGCTATGAAACAGGTGGTTCAAGGACTCTTGTTATTTTGTTAGGGATGAAGATCTTGTAGTATTCCTGTGTCCCAACAGGACTTTGTATGACAGACACTTTGACACTGCTTTTCTCAGGTGAACTGAGCTGCTTCTCCTGGCCACCAAACTGGTGTCTGTTTGCTGTTGCATTGAAGTACACAGGCTTGCCCCTCTTGGGGAACCTTCTTTCAAGCCCAGTTTATCTGTGTCTGAAAACTTCCTTAGCATTTTCTTAGCCTGTCAACCAAGATTTCAATTTAGGGGGGCTGCCGATTTGAATTATTTGCAAGCTTAAAAAAACTAAAACCAATTAAAAAAAATAAATAAAAATGCTTGCCTCCTAACTATTTTGCAGTTCTTTGTTATTATTTAGGGTATAGCTCACTGTAGTTTCTAGCTTTCTGCTTTAATTATTTTAAATTACATTGTGATCTTTATTTTGCCTGGTGTTCTAGGTAACATGGTGCTGTTTTGCAAGTGAATCTTTTTAGTAGACAAGGTGTGCCCTACTTTGCCTGGTAGTTAAGATTAGCATTTTCCTAGCTTAGCAAGACTGCATAAGTTTCTTGTTAGTCACATATATTTGGCTTTTGGAATTAAGCTTTTGCTGCACCTATTGATGTTGTAATTGATGATCTTAGATGAGAAATCAGACAAGTGTTGTCTGGTTGGCTGTTCCTCAGGATGGTTGGTTTTGTTTTATGCTTATTTTGAATAAGCAACACCTTAGCCAAGGTTTCAGACACTATTTGGAATCCTCTTCTGAGGATACTGAAGACAGTGTCCTTCAAGGGCTTATATATGAAAGTGTTTGTACTTCTGGTGGTATGAAGAATGTAGTTAAATAGTGTATTTGTTTCCAGACTCTTACCCAGTATTATGCAGAAATGCATAATGGGAACATGCCTGAGGAAGTCAGTAGTTCTTTTACCACTGCAAATAGTTTTTTAGGAAAAACAGGCAATTTTTTCAGTTATCTTATGCTCCCCTTTCAGTGTGTATCTTACATACTGCTTTTGTTTGCATGACCACTGTACTGGACTGCGCTGTGCCTCTGCCTCTGGAGTCTGTGTTCTTGGGTTGCCCTCTGGATCTTGAGAAGAATACATCCCAGTATCTTCTGTAAAAGTTCACTTCACCTTTTTGTCTTGTACAGTGTTTATACCAGCCTGCCTTATCACTTTTGGGACTGTTGGTTCATTCAGCCTTTCCACAGCTGTGAAAATTTGTTCATCAACAACTTAATTCTCAAATGATGCTGTGGTTGCAGGAGATCATGTCTGCTTTTGTTTTACCAGGATACTGTTGAGCACAGTTGGTATCTTGCTAAGTTATCAGATGTCTTAGCTAAGGTAATACAGACCCTGTTAATGAACTGGGCATGTGAATGTTTAGGGTCAATACTGATCTCACCTGAATTTTTTAGTAAATGAGATGATTAGATGATTGTGTGTCAGAATTGAGAATAGTGAAGGATATCTGCTGAATTTCTTTCCCAACCTGTGGACGGGTGATGACTCCTGCGTAACTGTTGACAACATGGTGTTGTAATATTTAGTCTCTTGGTAAGGAGCATTTGAAATACCAGTTCCGAAGACAAAACATCAGATCCACTTTTCAAAATATCATCAGAAATGTTGGACATACTGGCAGGTAATAGCTCCAGCTGTGATGGCAAACACTGGCTTATGCCCTCCTTTCACTCCCTGTGGCTCTCGAGTACCTCCTGGTCCTCAAACTGAAAGCTCCATTAAGGAGTTTCAGATTTTCTCTTGGACAGCATAGCCCAGACACTCCTAGATACCCTGGACAAGGACAATAGCCTATTTGCTTCTTTCTCTGTTACTCTACATCTCAGTGTCTTTTTGGCAGATAAAACAGGAATGTGCTCTACTCTCTTCTACCCCATCTGTGAACATCTTAATCCTTAAGATCAAGGAAATTCCCTTTTCCATTTTTTCATGTAGAGGCTACCTGCTCTCTTCTGCACCTTGTGCTCTTGACTACTAGATCACGTTTACACAGAAGTGACTTAATGCTATTTGCATTGTCATTTGGCTTTTCAGGTATATCTCGTAGTCTTTTCTGGAAGATAGGGGATCATCCCACCTATTGCAGGTTCTAGGACAGAGTGCAGGGAATGCAAAAGTTACAGGATACCTGAAAACTGTTATGAAGTGGGAAGGGAGGATTTGGTCAGCTTGTGGTATCTGCTGGGGCAAGGCAGCCTTGCAAGTTTGCATTAGCAAATGCACAAAGACCTTGTCCTCCGGCTATACCCAGTGGGCAGCCTTCTAATTCTCACATGTTTTTAATATGTTGTACTGTGCACCTTCTACCCACAAAGGGTACTGCAGCTTTTTATAGGTGTATTGCTTAACTACCGTAAGTGTAATGGCTCTTTGCTAGTTTTCTGAAGGCTCAAAGGTCTTATATGAATAGTAGTATGAACACTTTTTATTTTTGTTTTCTATTTTATAGTGTTATGTATAGTAATATATACAGTAATTTCACGATTATAAGCCGCACCTCCCGGTAGCCGGCTAGACCATGAGATCTGTCCATATATAAGCCGCACCTGAATATAATCCGCACCTTTTTTTTTTTAAGCGAGGGACCATGTGTAACAAAGTAACAAATTAGTAACAGAATTGCTGCCAGCTGGGTTTGGTGTCAGGTGCTCAAGTTGCAACAGTTTTCATAGACCAGTGAAGCCTTTAAAGGCAGCCCCAGGCGCCCTCCCAGCTGGCTTTCACTTCTGGGTTGGCATTGCCCTGGGATTTGTCCATAGATAAGCCGCACCTGATGATTAGCCGCACTACTGGGCTTGGCTGGATTCTTCAAGGAAAAAGGTGCGGCTTATAATCGTGAAATTACTGTATATAATTTATAGTATTATTTCTGTTTATAGTATTCAGATTTGTCTCTACCTTGTTGGTAGTGATTTTAGGAAGCTTTGAAGAGGGATTGGTAACAATCCTAATGAAGAGTGTTTAGTATAAAAAGGACAGTACCAATTGAGCAAGCTTGTGAGAATGGTGTTTGGGTCCTTTAAATAACTTGCACTTCAGAAAGCATCTGAGTGACAGTGAAGACAGCTGCAGATCCCACAAAACAGTTAAAAATGAGCACGTGTGTAAAGTGTGTGACTTAGGCTTTGCCGGTCCAGTCCATTTGCACATATGAGATGAGCCTCCAATGTTGCCCTTAATTCTGTGTCCTGTAAAAAACCAAATGTGTGTGCTAAACATTAGAACAGCTGTGTTCAAAAATAGACCATTTCTATGCCCCCCCTCCAGTGTTGAACTTGATTTTCTTCTGACGCGATCACAAGACTGCTGCTGCAGTAGGGGCTTAATGCTATTTACGTCGTCATTTGACATAGCAACATCTCTCAGGGGATTTTTAAACAATGCAGCTGTTCAGGGGAGATGGAGAGGTTGAGGATGGGAAAAAGAGCAGAAATAATTTCATCTGCCATTAGGGATATTGGGGGGAGGGGGGAGGGGAGGCAGCCAGCAAACCCAGCCAGCAAGTTCAGTAGATTCATGATTCTGCATGAATGGATGGCAGGATCATGGGAGTCTCGGCTTTCCCTTGAATGGGAAGGAGCATCATGGGAATCTGACTGCTTCTAATCTTTTTTGTGAATGATTCTTTTCCCTTTAACATGGCACTGGTTTTTATGAATGGCTCTGGGGGCAAAGTGCTGCAAAATCCTTCTTGAGCTGTATACAGGTCCCTTAAAGAATGCTAGGGTGGGAGTCGAGTGCAGCAGAACAGAGATGCTGCGATGTTAAGCTACTATTCTGCTCTTTTTAAGTCTGAGGGGACATTGTACTGCTTTTAATTCAATATAATTTAGTTTGATGAAAGCAGAGTTGCTTTTTATATGGAGTATTTTTACTACTTGCCTTCTCTTTCAAAATGTAGTTGCCTACATTTATTTTTCCTGCTCTAGTAAGGCTGAAGATGACAGCACATCAGAAGGGCTTTGGAATGATCAAATTTGAAGTTCCGCTCTTCTTGTTCACCCACACGTTCCCTTTTTGGTACATTTTTTTGTTCAAAAAACTAAAGATTCAAAAGTTTTTTGATACTAGAAGTAAGAATGGAAATGGAGGGCAATAAAGAATTGTTTTGTTTTGTCTGAAGCAACTCATTTGCTATTTGGCTTAAGTTGAAAAAAAGTGTTCTTGTCAAGCTGTGTGTGAGCACTGTTGTGTACATGTACTTTCAGATTTCTCAATTTTTTCTGTTTTATTCAAAGCTGTATGATTTGCTATCTTGCCACCTTTCTTTTCCCTCACAAACAAAATGTGCTGAATCATTTGAGAGTTTATGTTCTTAGCAAAAGTAGTTTAATGTGCTACTTCTGTGGAGGAAATGTTAAAATTCAAGGATTCTCATTGCAGATGTGAAAATGTTCACATGTAATGCTAGCTACTTAAAATGTTTTGTAAAACCTCATAATTGATACAGTCTTAATATCTGAATGGTAAACTACTTCAAACTTAAACTTTTCAAAACTTTTTTTTCTAGGAGAGAAGTACAAAGTGGAAACAAAAGTCATTGTGGCAGACTTCGGAGAGAAAGAAATTTACAATGGAATCAAAGCAGGATTGGAAGGCCTGGAGATTGGTGTTTTAGGTTTGTATCTGATCTTACTAAATCTTTCATTGTGGTGTTTTGTCTTGACATGCCTACTAGCTTCTTCTCATATTGAAGTTTATTGAAACTAATTCACAAAAGCTATTGTTTGTCTGACTAAAGCTGTGTTGCTGCATGCTTGAGATGTTTTCTAGCTTGCTGTTGATATACAACATGTGACGGTGCTTGCATGTGTGCCTACTTTCTAGGAATTTGTCATGTTTATTGAACGTGTTCAATGTGTTATTCTGTGGTTGTTAGAGGTCTTTGACTGCAGCTTTGTGACTGCACCATGAAGTGAACACTTGGGGTTGTTGAGCCTGGAGGGTCTCTCTCTGTGGAGACCTTTTGTGACTGCTCAGTACTTAAAGGAGGCTTGTAAGAAAAATGGGGATACTTTAACAGGGCTTGTGTAAGAGGACTCTTACAAGGAGCAATGGCTTTGGGCTAAAAGAGAGCGTAGGTTTAGATTAGGGATGAAGAAAAGGTATTGAAACATTGGAGCAGGTTGCCCAGAGAGGTGGAGGCTGCCCCATTTCTGAGAACGTTCAAGGCAAGGTTGGATGGGGCTCTGGGCAACCTGACCTGGTTGAATATGTCACAGGGATTGAACTAAATGACTTTTAATGTCTCTTTCAACACAACTATTCTAAGATTCTATGACCTAATGCCTTCTTAGATCCTAAGCAAGCTTCACATACTTCAATTTAGGAGTAGAGCCCTGTGGGAGAACCGTGAAGTTTTAATTACAGAGCTGTTAAAATTCAATCATTATAATAGAACATCAAGTAACTGTCTCCTGCTTCAAAAAGCTTAAGCCTTTTCTAGCCATGTTGGTAAGCTGTTTTTCTTTTGCTGATAGGAGCACAATATGCCTGAGTATGGTTTGCTATATCACAGGAATATAGGTGGTGTGGGAGTCCTTGAAAATACAAGGTGATCCCTCCAGTTACTTTGTCAAATGTAGAACTGAGGTGATTTCATATAGATGTTTTATCACAAGCTGAGAAGAGTTTCAACGTGACAGCAGTTTTACCTGATTCTTTTTTGGACAGTGGGGTAAAGGCAATTCCTTATTGGTGTTCGGTGTTTTTTGGTTTTTTTTACCCCCTTGGAAACATTATGTCTGTGTATTGACTATGGTTAGTCAATATAGAGATGAGAACTTGCGATGGTTAAACACATGAAAAAAAATCATGTGGCTCAGACATCTACTAGTACCTGTCATCTGATAAAGCACTCCTCACTACAAAACTCATTTTACTAACCTGAAGTGTAGCAATTGCAGCTGCAACTTGGGGGTATTTTAGGTGTATTTCAAAGCAAATTTGTTATATATATGATAATACACCGTATGAACCTTGTTGCTTACAGATTAATCTTGTTGTACAGTGTTTGAAAATAATGCTCAAGAAAGTAGTGTATATAAAAATGCAATTAAAAAATAACATTAAAGCATAAACCCTAGAATGTTCCCTACTTTTAACAGACTTGTGTACATACAACTCATGGCATCTAGCATTTAATCTCTATAAAAATTCCAAGTTGTTGGAGTAACTTCAACTGCCAAGGATGTGTTTTGTGCAAAGAGTAGTTGTGACACAGCTGTGAATGCCTTGTTTCTTGTTTCTGAAGGAAATAAGTTCTAAAGAAACTTTGTGAAGTTAAATTAATGTGCATTCTAATCTGTCCTGTCAAAATCCACTCAGGGAGTGTAAGGCTTGCAAGCTGCCTGTCACGTAGCAATTGCTGCAGAATGGTAGATCGTTTAAATGGCTCAAAACACCATCAGACCTTTTACTGTGCAAGGTACATATCCACACTGGAAGGGTTTCTTAGGCTGTGATTAGGTTACGGTGATTTACAAAATCATGAAAATCTGTCTTTTTATAGCCTTGGACAAACTGGGCACTAAAGCAGAGTGTGTCAAATGTTGTGTAAGCTCATTACAGGAAAACAAAGCACATTCCTTAAACAGAGCCTACTTCTTGCTTTTATTTACATGAGCACCTTGGCTAAAAACATGGTAAAAATAGCAACTAAATGCTCTAGAGTTGTGTATTCTCTAGCTGAGTTCCTCAGCTTTTTTTTTCTTACAGCCATTGTCAGTGCAAGTTTACAAAAACCTCTCTTCTAACTAATTACTAGCAGTTTTAGTAGATCTTGTGTTCAAGATCACAAGGTTACATGATTACATAGGCATTTCTTTCCCCCAGTTATAGCTGTATTAATAGAAACCATTTGCCAATGTAATTTTTCCACACAGATGATGGCTACTCCAGAAGGATAGTATTTAAATTTTTTTATGGTAATAATTCTCATGCTCTAGTGCCTTATATTTTAAATTCTGTAATATTTGTTGCAATCCAGAATGTAGCTTTTGTTGAGCTGTGTTTTTCACATTTGTGTGAGGGAAAAACACGGATTTAAATGAGAACAGCCATAAGGGTTGGGTTCTCAGGTTCCAGCATATTTCCTTCTTTTGAGTCTCATCTGGAACAGTAGGTATGAGAAGCCATAGGTAGCACAGCACAGTTGCCAGTGATCAATGCTGATTATTTTTTAACCTTATACTTGGAGACACAGGAGTTTCCACACACTGCTTATGAACGAGCCTCTAATTATGGAGTTGCACAGTCTAACTAAAGTACTTACAGATTGAAATCCTTGTAAACTTCTTATTTGGAAGCTTCTTTTCACCCACGTAGGAAGGCTAAAAGAGTTTGCATAATGTTTTACTGTGTGTTCAAAACAGCGTCTGTCAGTGACTTCGAGCATGTGCTAGCTACAGCAATATGTTAAACAAGCAGAGGTGGGAAATATTCCTTTTGCCGTTCTTAAATAGCTCTGATTCTTGGAAGGAGTTTGTGCTGGACAATATCTCACCCTGTTGCTACCCATTTATTTTCTAGTTAAAATATGGTGGTACAACCCAAAACCTGTTTTTGGTTTGTTTTTTTTAATGGTCTGTTACAAACTTGTAGCAGAGATGATTGCAGAAAGTGGAAAGGTGCATATCTAGGATCCAGCCTGCAGTAAGGGGTGTGAATTCCGCGTGACTGTCTCTGTAGCATGAATCATATAAGCATTCTAAATTTGGAGAGAATTACTAAGGTTAGTCCCATAACCCTGCTGCAATTCATAGCCAAAATCCTTTCCAGAGATGGAACCAAAAATAGCTTATTTTTGGATGAAAAGAAGAAAAAAAATTGGTTCACTCTGGCAGTAGGAAGACTGGATCTTCTTCCTTTTAAAAACTTTTCACTCTTTCTAAATATAGCAAATGTCAGCTGGGAATATGCCAATCCCCTGTTCCCCTCAATTCCTCACCTCAATTTTGAAAGGTTATGTAAAAGTTAAAAATTTGAAACACACAGCATGACTAATGAACTTCCATAAAAATTCACTAAGATCTGGACTAAAAGAGCTTGAGGGAATTCTGAATGAAGTTAGCGCACTTTGCCAGAATCTTTCTCCTGTTTCTTGCACTTCCTGCATCCCTGTTGATACTTAAATTATCTTTCAGGCTGGGTCTTAAAACGATAGCTTTTGGCACAGATGGAGAGGCTATTTTATTTTATTTTTTGAAAAAGGCATCAGTGCCTTTTGATGACGTTTCTTGTCCCCGTGCAGACTCCTGCCTGGAGGTGCACAGTGCTGCTGAGCATACATAGCACTTTAGGATTCTCTGGGGTGCAAGACACTATATAAATGTAAAATGTTGCCACAGCAACCACATGTCACGCGATTCACTTGCATAAGATGAACAACAGATACTTAGGAAGCGGAGATCCCTTTGGGTTGCTGCTTTTTGTCTCCATATCAATCTGCTCTGGAGTTCGAGGCTGCAGAGCAGCACTGTTTTCCAACAGAATTACAAGTTTTCTCCTGCTGGGGCTGGGATTTAGAGAATGGGTATTGGTTTCACGTCCACGAATAAAACCGCGCAGTGTAAAGTATTGGAAGCAATGAGTCTGGGCGGTTGAAGTGCCTGGACGCGGGTGTAGGGGTGCTGGGGCAGGGTTTCCCGCAGGGAATCTCCGCACAGCGCGGCCGGGCGGTGCGGGCTCCCCGCGGGGCGGGGGTGCGGGATGCGCCCGCCCGGCCGCGCCGGCCTCTGCTGCCACCTGCCGGCCGCGCCGCGCAGCGCAGCGCCGCTCGCTGCCCGGAGCGCGCTGGGCCTTGCTGCGCACGGGGTGTCTGTTTACAGCGACAAACGGGGAAACGGCTTCACCGGCTGTCCCTGCCTCCACACCCCCGCCAGTGGCACAGGCAGCCTCCTGCCCCCCGAGCTGCGGGGCGAGGTGCTGGGTAGGGCAGCTCTCAATGCGAGAATTGCGGTTTAGGTGTGAAAATGGCCTGTCCGTGTGCTCCCGCATTCCACTGCGTGTGTGCAGGGATGCTTACAGTGCGGGAGACTTGGCCAAAGCACTTAGAATGTCTGAAATGCAACATTTCATTGCTTGAAAATTGTCATTAATCAGGGGGCATCCAAGTGATCTGATTCATCCTTTTCTTTCAGTCAACAATGTGGGAATGTCCTATGCTTATCCTGAGTATTTTCTTGACATTCCAGAGCTGGAGAAGGTAAGTTCATTTGTGGTGTCTTCCAGTGTTCTACTGTGGTTAGCAGATATTACAGAAGTATTTAGGTTTGGTTTAGGAATCCACATAATGAGATTTTCTGATTAGAATTAAGTGTTCAAAAGCTTGGAGATTTCCATAAGCAGCGTAACACAATGCTGATGATGGCAGTCTCACTTTTTGGTGGTGTTCTTGACATACTCTTTCCTGCTTCTTCTGCTCCTGTCCCTGGTCTCTCCTGGCTGTTGTTTGAGCTGCTTTAGCTTGTGCTGGGGGGCTTCTTACGTGACTGAAGGCGAGCAAGCAATTTCATGGATGAAAGCTGCATAGTGCATAACACTTACAAAACTTAAACATGACCATTTTAGACATTATGTAGGGACAATCTTGGTTGTACTGGATACATTGAAAACTCTTGATTATGAACAATTTCATTGGTGCATGATTTTCTTCCTGAAACCCCTGTAGCTCACTGAGCCCACTGTGGTTTTGTGTTTTCCGCAGAAGGGTTGTTAAATACATCTAGAGTTTGGTTCACTTTCAAATGAGCTTCATAGTGTTTAGCAAAAAAATTAAAATCCCAGTTTTTAACCCTCTGAATAAACTTGGATTCACTAAAATGGTGAAGAGTATAACACAGTAGTGAATTTTAAAACATGTAAAAAGATAAGAATTCATTAAAGTTCATAAGTACTGCAAATAGTGTTAGGAAGTAGAGTGTCAGTGTGATACACCTGGATGGTTCTGTATTAATGTAAGACCCTAATCAAAGATGAAACTTGACCAAGAGCAATTCACAGACTTTGCTTTGAAAGCGTGTCACTGTTCCTGATACTTAACCAAGTAGGCAAGGAGAAAAGGCAGATTATTTATCCCAGCACTTAAACCCAGAGGATGTATTAGCTGTTCAAGTAACTTAAAATGAGTAAACTCCAAAACTTTGTGTTCTTGCAGACGATCGACAAAATGGTTAACATTAACATCATGTCTGTTTGTGAGGTAAGTTACTTCTTGATAATTCAAAACCAGAAAATAATATTCAGTTGTCTGAGGAAATTACTTTGACTTGTTAGACTACAGGTTCACATTTTGTCTTGGAGAAACCCAGAGGTTCTGATTGTCATTGGACTGTTCTGATTGTTGTGTGAAATGTAATTTGTTGCAAAGATGCCTATTAGATATTTAAAGGAAGCAAGGTAAGTACATAAAGCCATAAAACAGCACTTAATACTTCTTCACAATTGTTTTTCTAGTCCTTCTTGTGAATACTTCATTCTTTTCCCCCTGCATCTGTTTTGTGAGGTGGGCAGCCCTTATCTCTCCGCGCCTATGGTTTTTGTACACTGTAGTGAGAAGGCACTTAAATATTTTTCTGCAAAATATATAAGCAAGAAGGAAAACCAAACTCAAAGAAGCATGCATTAACTTTACTTCAGAAGTTACTTTCACTTTTTAATATTTAAACTAAAGGTTTTATTGAGAAGAAATCAGCATGACTTCAGGCTAAAACATATGGCTGTTCTCTTGTTGATTGACAGGAGGCGCATTCAAAAATGATGTTTTCATCCTAGTATATCAAAGCGTAAAAAGAGAGAATAGCTGCTTACATGTCACAGGGACCCTGTTATTGTATTACCACTGTGTGCTGATGAACCTCTTTGTGACTATTCACTGCTAAACCTTCTTAGGCATAACAGTCTGTTTCTATTAGCTGAGGGTTAACCTTCTGCCTCAAAGCTAAAATATTAGAAGTTTCAAAGATTGCTCGAAAGATTTGACTTTTTTGCAGCTTCTTCTGATTTGGTCAAGTACTAAATTATTCTAGTACAGTTCTTTTGGGGAGTTTAAACTCTGGTTTCCATGTGAGGAGACACAGCACCTCTTGCAATAATGCTTTAATAAGATTCTCACACTTTATTAAAACATAAACAAACAGTGAAAATGCAGTCATTGCATGACTGAATGGGAGTTGGTAATGTCAGCTTACTGCAAGCTCTTACTTGTGTGTGTGTTTTATTTGACATCTCGGAACTACTTGTTGGAAAGTTAGAAATTCTGTGAGTCTTCATAAGCCTTTCACCTGGAAAGTGACTGTGAGCCTGACAAGTGCAGATTTTTGAGTTGACCAAGAAGGACAACCCATGGTGTCTTGTTGTCCCCCTGCAAGATTTAATCAGAGAAGTCAGTTCTTAAGGAGTTTTCTCTTAAGGAAAGTTTCCATAAAGGAAGTGATTTAAGTTAACAGAGCTGCATCAGGTGTACATCTGAAGAAGTGTCATGCACAGACCTCTGCTGAGGTGTGAGGTCTGTGCTGTGCCAGCAGAGGGAGTGCACAATTCAGTGATAAAATAATTTGGGGTGTCAGTCTTCCTGGGAGTATTTTGTTAGAGTAGAAAAGTTACAGATTAATTACTAGAATATGTATTTCTGAAGATGAGAGAGTAGAGTAGTAGTTTAATTCAGCATACACCTAAAGTTCCAGAGATGCAGCTAGGCTGTGTTGTTTTCCAAAGTAAACTAATGCTTCAGTAGTAGTGTCAGTGTTCATCAACAATTCAACAAAATTTTCATACAGCTTCTTGTACAATTTGCATTCTCTCAACCCCTTCATGTTCTAAAATGGCTATTTTTGCCCATATAGAAACTTACTGAGGATCTGCTTGCTGTGTGTTAATAGTGTTCTTGCTTCTGTTTGTAAACTTTTTTCTTGACTGTGAACAACTCTGCTGCTGAATTTAATCAGAGTTTGAACATAAGATTCCAAGCTTGAAAATGTTTTCTCCTGCATGAGCATGTTGTGTAATTAAACAGTAGGCATGCCAGATGCTTAGTGTTTTGGGGAGAAGAGCACATTAGAGATGTGTGCCATCTGTAAGACACTTTTTTAGGAGAACCCATAGAACTAGAGAATCATGATATGAAAAAAATAAATTTAGGAAAAATCTGAATATCTTTTCACTTAAACTTTTAGGATGTAATCCTATGAATATTTAGTTCTGGTTTTGACATCGATACCATCTCTTACACATACACACATAAATATGTGTGTTTTTTAAAAACAATAATAAGAATATTCTCTTCTGAGTAAAACCATGAAGTTTGTAATGGTAGAGAGCACGAAGTTCTTAAGCAAGAAGCTGAAGGTCTGCTGGAATGTGGAAGTACAGGAGAGGCAGAACTACTGCCCATAGTATCTCTGGATCCTCGTCAGAGGTGTCAATAACCTGCACAGTTATGTTCTACAGTATTGGCATCCACTTCCTTTCCTTTCGGACTAACCTTTCTCAGAGCCTAAGATGATGATGATGATATCCCCTGTCCTCTCCTGCACCATGTGCCATCAGCAGCACCTTTTGGACAGCACAACTCTTCTTGTGTGCTTGTCAAGTAACTCCAGTTCTGGCTGAAATGCCTTGGCCTTGAAGTGGAGAAAGTCAGGATAATTAGCAAAATAATGATTAATTGATTTTGCAGAAAAGTTGAAATCTGTTTTGTTGACATAAATATAGGCAGTTTTGAAGCATAATGCTCATTCCTTAACTTCTTGATCCATCTTTTTCTTCATTAGTCAGCTCATTGGATTTCCTAGGAGACGTGCAGTGTGTAAGAAGGGGTACTCTGAGAGAGAAGGCATCTTCTCTTCAAAGGACAAATTTTCAGCCTGGTTGGTTCTATTTAGTATTTCTCCCAGCTGCAAAGTATCTAATACTATGGAATTTTGGCAAGTGTTTTGAGAACTTTTTTCCTGTCAGACCTTTTAAAGCCAGTGTCCTTCCCGAATCCTGTTCCATGCTGCCCTGACTGCCCCCATCATGTCCCTAGAGTACTGTTGGATTAGATCACCCATGAACCATGCAATTTTGGGGTTCACTCAGTCTGGCATGAAATGTTGATTACTGTGATGTGCCTTTGAAGCACTCTGTACAGCCCTGAAGATAAGCCATGTAACATTGCTTAAAACATGTTGGAAATCTCATGTCTTTCAAAATATTGGTTAAAAAAATTGACAAAATATCAGCCTGTCCCACAGCCAAAATAGAGGCTTTTTAAGCAGTCTGGGCAAGGTCACATTTTAATGGTGATGTGCAATGCAGGAGTTACTCTGGTTTTCATATAATATACAAAAAATAAGTGTTATGGGTCTTGATGCCATAAATAGAACAAAGATTTTTCATTTGTGATATTTTCTCAGGAGAGCTTTAGACTTAATACAATCATATACAAGGATTGAATTGACAAATAAGTGAGGAAGATTGAGGTGGTGTATGTAGTTTTCTGGTTCTTGTCATAATCTCGTCTCAAGCTTCTAGAGGGATTTAAATAGCAGAACTTGAATGATTGTTGGTAGCAATTCAGGTGACATGGGTTTGTATTATAACAAATATAGTGGCATTGAGTGAAATACCAGGTCAAAATCCCTGGGTTTTTTCATTAACCAGCAAGTGTTGAAAAATCAAAATTAGAGTTATTCTGTATAGTTCTAATCATAGTTCCTTTGTAGTAACTTCATCTTCTTGAGTTGATTCATCTTTGTATTCTCCAGCCTTTGGTTTCACTTGGGAAACAAACTTGATTTGGCTATTAGCTTAATGTCCTGAAAGCCAAGGGTGCTAGTACTGCTGTCCAGTGGAAAAAGTGGGTAGGTAATGAGCACAGAGAATTGCTTCAAATGCTTCAGGGAGCCCTTGTATCTCTTTTGAAAGCTGGAAGAGTTACTTGGTGTGGAAGGAAGTGCAAGTTTATTATTTCTTTTGCAGCGTCACAATATGCTAATTGCACTGGGAGTGAGGCATGAACTTAGGATCTCTTTAAAAATGAGCCGGACTAAATAGTCGAGGGAGTGCTGGCTTAGCGGTTGATTGATTGAGCAAGGAGCTGAATTGGTTTGCAGGCTATTATATTGTGGGGGGATGCAAATTTTAGGCTTGCAGGCCAGGCTTCACTTGGGAATTGGCATTAACAGATGAAGTGGGAGAGGAAATTATGTACATATGTGTCTGTGGTAGTCTTGATGACTTTACTCATGTTTTATACTGAGTGTCAATACAAAAGGCTAGTAGGCCTTAAAACATCAAGGATTTTTGTTGTCATATTTGAGATGGTTTTAATTTTCTCAAGATTTCAAAATACATTAATACTTCATGTTGAACTGAGAGATCTGGTGTCAGCTGCCCTGTAATGGAGGAGTAGTGAGAGGTGAATTCCACTAGGCTGTGAATCCCAGGCAGGACATGGTGATAACTACTAAAAAATCCGAAACTGTGAGTTTAGGAAAGAAAGCAACAACAGAACCTACAACCAATATAAAATTGAAAGGAGGGGCAGAATTTAGTGTATTAGAGAAAGAGGGGGAATGTTCTTATGCAGACCTGTGTGTAGGAAGAAGAAAAGCCTGAAGAGCAGCAGTCCTGAAAATACAGTAGGAAATTACATCTCTCTCTCTTCAATATGTGTTCAGATGGGCTAGTGCAGCCAATACCACATCTGTAAAGGTACCTTACCAGAAATCAGGTGGTAGTTGCTTGTCTCCTGCATGAACCCTATATGAATTTTTGTATTTGCTGTGGAAAGGGTCACAGTAAGTGGAACATAATTTTGAGGACAGTGGCAATACTCTCTCGTAAGAAGAAATCACTCTGTGTGTGTATATTCCAGTCTAGTCAAGAGATTTTTTTACATTTATATTCAAAGTCATAATCAAAGAAGGGTTGATGATTTAGCCAAGGACATAATAGAATTTAAAACAGAGAGAGACAGTTGCCAGTGCTTGGAAGAGGAGTAAGCATCCTGTGTAGGTGGTCATGAATATCATTCAGATAGTCCAGAGGGAGAAATTCAATGCTGTGGTTTCCCACCTTGCTGACTTTGAACGTGAGAGTGTGATACACAGAAAACTGGATCAAGGGAAATGTAGCCATGATAAATACTTTTAAGCAATAGTCAGAGAAGCACTGGGGATTTTTGTTCAAAGTACAAGCAACTTGGGGAAATTTGGGAAAATCCTAGAGTTCTGTGGCTTTCTGTAGATTTGGGGTTGACACAAATACATATTTTCCCTCTTGAAAAGAGAAAGTTCAGCCTTATTATTTGAGCAGTCTTTGTCCTGTGTAAAGGGTAAGAAGAGAAATATGCTTATTTTGAGAGCTCAAGTTAAAAACTTGACTCCAAAACTTTGTGCCTCTAAATAGGGAAAACTTTCTCTTCTAAAACTGTTGCTCAGAGGAAAGTCACTGAAAATGAACAGGGCTTATTGCTTTCATAGTTCCCTTTTTATGTCTGGTACCCCTGATGTGGCCACATGGGTTACTGTGTGAGTTGAGTTGAGATCAGGTGTATTTGCTAGTTTTTGCAAATGTAATTCTTGTTTGGCCTGGGGTACAAGCTGCATTAAGAAGTTCCTGTTTCAAGAGAGACACATTAACAAATTTTGTAGATGCTGAGAATAGGCTTCACAACCACTTTAATTACCAGTGCATGAGAGCAGTTCCTTAGTTTTCCAGTGTACCATCTGTGGGCACGGGTGCCAGTTAACTTTGTTAAACTGCTAAGGCATTCGTGAACTTGTGTGAATCCTATGCCCAGACACTCTAGAGTTTTCTCATGGTAGCAGCGGTGGTTTTGTACATGAGTGGGTGCACCACAGGGAATTCCTGATCTTTAAAAAGTTTTGTTGCTCTGAATTGTTAAAATTTCACTCCAGCTTGTGAATGAGAAAAATTTCTTAGCTGTGTAACATTGTAGCAAACTTCTCCAAATTCTCAAGCTTCATTCTATGTTGTCTTTGTATAGCCCTAGTTACAGAAAGGGTATTATACCCTTTCAAAGTGGAAAGAATGACTTGCACTTGTTACATCATAGAATGGTTTATCTCTAAATATACAACTGTGGTATTTGACTTCTGCCATTGTATAACAGTTGTGGGGCCTGTAAGGTCAGAAGGATGACTTTGAATATTTTCCTGCTGTATTTTAATAGTGGACAATACAACCAGTGCTTGCCAGGAAAGTAATAAATGCAGTTGCAGATAGAAGGGCATCAAGAAATTATAGCTACCTATAAAAGATTGTTGAACAGGTCTGTAATCAATCTCTACCTTATGTTAGTCATTTGCCCTGAGCATCCTAGAACTTGAGATATGAATGGTTAGGAAGTTGACCTAAAAACAAAGCAACCATCCGAACCAAAGGAACTATACCCCAAACTCTGTGGTTGCATTAGGTGTGTATGTGAAATAATTAGAAAACACATACATACAAAAAAAGAGTGCAGCAGCCTCTCTTCATATTTGTGTGCTAAACATAACTTCTAGCTAGAATCTGTAGAATATCAAAGGTAAACAACTTCTGATTTTGAGTAGTCTGTCCTGAACAAATTTGTCAGATGCACATGCTCACTCTATTGTAATCCAAATTTTCAGAAACAAAAACCGCTGTGTTTTGGATGAGCTGGCAGTTTTCATGCACCTAGCTACTTTGGAATCACCTGAGTCTTCAGTCTTGGGAACATTAACATTTTCAACTGTAGCACTCGTATTTCTGTTGAAAGTAGTATTCCTTCAGAAAAAGGTTATGTGAAGGAAGCCTAACCATCACCAACTGAAGGTAATCTTTCTAGGGTAGCTCCCAACCTCTCCTTTCAATTGCAAAGAAACTAACAGTACTGTAAGTTCTGACATCCTATATACAAATTCCTATAGATTGACTTGCAAGACTTTGCCATTTATGAAATACACAACATTACAGAACAGACTACCTCTAAACAAGACCTAGGTAAAATTTGAATTCTTTATCTGGGCCATATTTATTCAGTTCTAGATGTTTTAGTTTTGAACTGCCATTTCTCATAATGGCATGTCTGAGATTACAGCTATTGAAGATGAGTGTTAACCAGTTTGGCTGTTTTGGATAATCATACAATGCAAGCCCAGGTGGACACCACTGACACCATGATTAGTGATAAAATTACATTTCTGCTATTGTTTCATTTGAATTAATGCTGGAAATATTTTACGTGTGTGTACAGCGTATAAAATTGCCGGACCTGAGTATGGCTGCAGAATACACTGACAGCTTTTCTCCAATTGTGCACTTTGAGTGTGCAGTTGGCTGGGTCAGGTGAGTCTGACTCAGAGTGCTGCCTTCTGTTATCCTGCTCTTTAAAAATAACAGTGTTTTTACATCAAGATACTGAATATTCATGAATGTATTTTTTCATACATCACAAGGTATAAAAATACTGATATAAATTTTTTTCTTATTTCAAAGGATTTTGAAATTCTCTCAAAATAAGAATTTTAGTAAAACAAATGGAAGTGATGTTGAACTTAAAATCCAGTTTTGCCATCAGTATTTTTCTGTGGAGGGGAAAAATTTGCCTGTCCAGCTGAAACAAACCATTTCACAGAGTTGGTAGTGAGAGACTTCTCAGTTTCTCCCCAAATTGTGTTCCTGTTGCTGTATTTCAGCTGTGAATGGCTTAATAGTTTTTTATTTAATGTAGGTCTACCAATTATTGTAGCATATTTTAGTAGCCAGTAGGTTTGTGATAAGCTGTTAGCACTGCTTGGCGAGCTACAATTTGGATTTTAGACCATGAATGCATTTGTGTGGATTTATGACAAAGTTTTGAACATGAGGTCTCCTCTACACTACAGTGGGAAATTGTGTACTGTTTTTTCACATCATTTATGGGTTGCCTAAGGAAAGGCAATTCCAGTCCATGTCTGTGTGCCAATCTGTGGAGATGATACGCAGCATTACACTGCCCTGAGAGGCAAGAAACAGTATGCTGCTTTTTGCCAAGGGACCTGTGGAAGAGATCATAAAACTTGGATCAGATAAAAGCTCTTCCAGTCTTGAACTAGTCTTAAAATCAGCCCAAATCATTCTTTATCCTTTAGGATTAGAATAAATAGTTGTTTCTAGATCTCTTTTGAAGCATTAGTGTATGTTAAAGCTCATGTATGCTTAAACTTAATATTAGAGGGTTTTTTGAAGGTGCATCAGATCTGCTTAGCTTGTTGATGCTTATCAGCTCTGAATACTTAGTTTGACTTCTGGGGCAGTGCTGACAGCTGAGTGTGTCAACAGCTGACTTCATGAAAGGAAGGCCTGTTCAACTCCTGCCTGTACAGTCCCTTATCGAAACTGTCATGCGGTGTGGCTGATGGCAGAATCTGTTCTAAGGGAGAAATGCCAATAAAATGCAAAATGCACAGCCCTTCTCTAGTGTTTTCTTTGTGTGTCAGCTGCAATCAACTGAGATTATTTTCTTTTGTGGTTTTTTTTCCTCCTTTATTCCTGAAAGGGTATGTTTTATAATTAAGAAATAAAAACAAACAATCTCAAACCCAGATTGAGTCATATGTAAGGGCTAATGCAGTGGTGATAATAAAATGAGTAGCTTCCTACAATAAAATTTGTTTCTTTGTAATAAAAGTGCTTGCTTACAGGTGTTTTGTGTGCCTGTATATGCTGATTTCTTTTGTGTATTTTTCTTCTCATACTATTTAAACATTCAGTGTTTTAAGTTATCAAGGTAGTTTGGGATCAGTGGGAGTATAATTAGGTTTTGGTGTGTGCTGGTTTTAGTATTTTATTACCCACCCCACCATGTTCTCAAAAACTTTGTTGGAACACCTTTCAGCTGTCAAAAGTGATAGTTTATATTTCCTCTGTGATCTCTCCTTGGTGCCAGTGGCAGTTATTCATAGAGTTAGTTGGGGCAGGCACAATTTGGCACAATTTCGATACTATTTCAGGAATGCAGAACTTTTGGATTTAAATTGCATTTTAGGATTGTAGTAATTAGTAGTGGGAAAATTAACTATTTTACACTAATTTAAATTTTGTCCAAGTTTGGATCAATGCTTAATTTGTTTCCCTTGTCAGAGATGCTCTGTCTGCCACTGGGAATCTTGTTTCAGGATTACTGCTCTGGAAAATCTTTCAGCTTAGAGTCATAATAAAGTCAGGAGTTTCCAGAGCAATGAGGAGATTTGCCAGGCGACTTCCCTCCTGGGGGTGTAGATTTTTCAATGTGAAAACATCTGTGTAATCAACAACAGATATTTTGTAGTCTTAAGTATCTTCTGTAGGTAATAATGCAGGAACCTTAACGTTCACTAGTTCTGTCAGTGGTCTTCCTGCTTCATAATTTATTTTTGTCTTAAACTCAGCCATTCAGTAAGCCTAGCTATAAGTATTGGATAATGTTTTGAATCTTGGCATAGGTGGTAAATTTAGTCAGTCTTGAGGAAGACAGGTGTTTTTTGCAGAGAGAGAAAGATGGTACATGCACTGTAGTACTCTGGTGTTTTAATGTTCTTTAGAGGCCATGGATGCTGCAGAGTGGGGAAGACATTTGTTTTATTTACTCTTGTGCTACTAGCTAGATGGGTTCACCAGATTCAGTGCACACACTACTTGACAGAGCCAAGTTATCCAGGTAGAATAAAAATAAACTGCCTACGCAAAGTATGGGCTCTGCTTCCCCGAGCTGTGCTCAGGGTGGAGGGGGTGGCAGCTGCTTCTGGGAGGAAGGGAGGCTTCCCTTGGTCTCTAGCTGTCTGGTGTCTGCATTCTCAGCCATCACGAATGTTTTCTTTTTGCAGATGACACGATTGGTGCTGCCCAGCATGCTGGAAAGGTGAGTCACACTAACACTATCCAGACAAAGTCATCATTATTTATAGGGGAGAATCCTTTCTTGAAAAATTCATTACTGTGACTAATCAGCCTAGTCTCCATGTTTTAATGGCAGAGTAATGCTGGGTGAGTCACGCTGATGGTGCATGAATCATCAGACGGTGGAAGCCTTTTCCACTCGATTCCCTTTTTATTTTTCCTCTCCCTTCTCCACTGTTGTGGTGATTCCTTTTAGAACAGAATTTAAAAGCCTGTCTGACTCATCAGCACTAACTCAACAACCTGCTATTCTGAGGGGGTGGTTACAGTTCCTGGGAATAACCTTCTTAAGGCTATTTCTCTAAGTCATTGTAAGTAAAATGGATGCAAAGAATATGTTCTCATTATACAGTAGGAGGTATATTGAGGAAAGGCTGTGATCATTTGGAAAAGAAGAATTGGGGACCAGCTCTTTAGAATAACACACCATTATAGACAGGGAAGACATGTACTGACTTTCCAGCTAGCTCCCAGGTGAAACCAAAAGGTTCACGATTTCCATTTAGTCCCCCCAGTCTGTTTTCCAGCTGAATGCTGGCTCTGCTGGCTGTTTGCCGTCTCTCTTGGGGTGCTAACCCTGCCTTGCTGAGGGTTGCGCTGGACCAGGCTTGAGCCATGTTCACATTACTGTGGAAAACTCTGTAGAACCATGCAAACAGACACGACAGAAGGAGTCCATATATGGGGCAAACCTCCAAATCTAGCAAAGAAGATGAAAACAAAAGGTTGCTTTTGTTTCATCGCAATGCCTGAGCCTTCATTGCAGACCAGAATTCTGTTATTCAAGTGTTGCATAGGTGCTTCCCTTCTAAAACAAAGCTTCTTCCTGGGTGCAAGCTGTCAGAGCTAATGGTCAGTATGGGAGCCAGTGTGTAGCACATCAGGTCAGCTAAGATTTTTACTTAGCCAATCAGGAGATATGAATAGTTTTATTTCATGTAAAGAGATTTGAATTAAAAGACCCAAGACTGAGCTCTGATGCAAGAGTGTAATATTTCCCAGTGCAGTTGGGTTAGAGGGTGAGGATTACAGTATGAGGGTGATACATACCCAGGGCTTGTAGGTCAGAAGCTGCTCCTTGTCCTTGTACTTGATAGTGTCCTTGTATTGATAGTTTTTTGTGAAACTGCTGCCCTCTGAAGGTGCCAACATGACCAAAACCTTTATACTTGTGAGAGGATTTAATGTTCCTTCATTATTAGGCTTTGGAACTTACAAGCCCTTAACAGTTTCTTGCCTCAGTTTCTTCCTTGTTTAAAGAAATACTGTAGCAATCCATTTGGCAGTTATATCTTAAGCTTCTCAGGACAGAGTGATGTATACTTACAGAATATCCTGTATAAGTTTTTCTGTTACACATCCACATGGGTAAGATAATTTAAATGAAAGGCAGCAAACCGGAATCCTGCTGACTTCTGGTTGTGATTGACCTTGAGCACACATAGTCTTTCCTCTTACTTCTCTTACTGCATGACTACCTCAAAGATTCCAAGGATAAATGTTCAAGAAGCCTGGGAAGAAAAGGTTAATAGTGGTTAAAAAAAATTAAGTATGCATCTTCAACTTTTGTCTTAACATAAGGCACCACTTTAAAAGACTGCTCCATTTGGATTACAGCCGTGGTTTCAATCTCAAGGAAAAATATTTGAAAAAGCTTCCATTTTCTGTTTGATTTTTATGAAGTTGGTTTGGTTTGCAGTGCATAGAAGCAATGCCTGCATCTGCCAGCTCCTGCACAGTCATAGCTCACAGGCCATTAACACCACTAGGTGTCTGTAACCACAGGAGGACATGGATGTCCAGCAAATCCAAGGGCATGAATGAATTGGAGCTGTACTCAGCTGCTCTTTAGGTCAGCCTTATATTTTGCACATGGGACCACAGGCTAGAAAAAGGGCTCCAGGCTCTAAGAATAAGGCTAGACTAAGAAGCTCATTGTCATTCCTCCCTTGTTCAAGGTGGAGAGCATGTTGAGTAGATAGATGTGACGTAGCATGTGAGAGCATCTTACAGCTTGCTTTAGTGCATACTTCTGCATATTTGAACGCTGGTTTTATGGCAATATATTGCAAGATAAATACAAAAATAGAACATACTTTGCATGCTTTGCATCCAGGTCTGATAAGAGAAAACAAAGCTACATCTTGGTGTGTCTTTTACTTTTTATTTATAATAAACACAGCAGCATTAGATGAATGCCACTTCTGGTAATGGTGTTTAGATTATCTGCTGTGACTTCTCTCCTGTGCTCTGAACACTTAAAGTGACAATTTATTATCTGAAGCTTCTTATTACACTTAAATGAGCAGTTCTTGTATAAATACTCAGGCTACTGTCTGAGATGGGAAACTCATAGAACTGAAAATCAAGGCTTGATGTCTTTGGGAACAAAAAAAAAAATCCACCACCACCAAAAAGCAGTTGGCTGTTGCTAGACAAATACCAAACTATCATATTTATTGCCAGGAAAGTAGCAAGTGCATAATTACATTACAGAAGAAGCTTGCTCTTTCCACTTGGCATGCAGCTGGAGCAGGCTCTGGTTGCCACAGCAACAAGGAGATGGCTAAATATAGCCTCCCTGGTGCTGGACCACTTAAGGTAGAATGACGGGGAGGTGTGAGGGTGTGGGCCTGGCTTTCTTCATCTTAACCAACTTTTTTTGTTTGGTTTTGGTTTTTTTCCCATTAACAGCACAGTCGAATTAGATGGAGCCAAAATTTTTTTATCACACCGATGGCTGAGTAATTAATCATATCCCTCCCAAAAAACATTTATTCTGCAGTTCCTCTAAGAAGCAGAATTGTAATTGGAGTAATTGAAAGTGTTCCCCCTACTTACATGCTTCTCAATTTCATTTTATCTGAGGGTTTTAAGTGATGAGCTTTTAATGCTAGGACTGTTTTCTTTAAAATGTAAAAATACAAACCACAGAAGTCCCCAGTGGCACTGCTTCAAAGACACCAATACACAGAGCTTCTGCAAGGGACTGCTCTTAGTGTTTTGTGTTTCCAAGAGGCTTTTCTTCACTGGGTCAAACCATTAATTCACTCCATCTAGGTGGTGGTCACGACTCCTGCTAGAAAGTTGCAGTGCAGCCAGACACTGCGAGACCTGTGCTTGCAGCCTGAATGTCAGCCTCTCTTCTAAAGCTTCAGTTTGTTTTAAAGGCGTGAGCCTCGTTTTTATCCATAGCAGTGCTTATCCTTCTTTAAATCCTGTTAAGCTTTTGTCCTCAGTTAAGTTCTGTGGCAGGTACTCCCTAGTCCGAATATGAGAAGAGCACTTTCTTCTATTGGATCTGAATTTCAGTCTTTCATTTAAATAATTGTCATCTCTCTTTTGTATTCTGAGAGGATAAATCAAGATCTTGATCTTTCTCATATGTTAGTTTGTGTACTCTTACTGTGGCTGCTTTTAATAGCCTCTTACTAAATTGATGTATCAGGGTGGATTTTTTTTCTTCTCTTCCTCTTTCTTAAATCATGAGTTTCTTAATATTTCTCTTCTGTATTTGGAGGGATAAAGATGGTTTGTAGACTGTAAGACAAGATTTTGGTGTTGGTGGAGGATCTGTCCCTGCCATTTCCATGTTTCCATGTTTGGCTGGTTTTGGTGACTGCTGCACAAAAGAACTGCCTTGTCCAGGTTTTTCATGGAGAGAACAGTTGATTTAGAGTCCTGCAAGGTTTGTGATGATTCACAATTTTTTCTTTAGTATGCATTGTTGGTTATTGATGCTCTCTTAATATTGATTTTTTTATCCGCCATTCTCTAGTCTGTTCACATAGCAGCCTGAGCTTTTTAAAAATTTCCTTATAGTATTCTCCAATCTGATAATCTCTTAAAAAATGCATAAATACTCATTTCACTGCTAATCTCCATTTGAGCTCATGAATAAATATCATAGTCACCACCTGCCTTGATATGAAAAACTTCTTGCATCCACTGTTAACCTTTTGCTGTCTTGAAAATTCCTGATTGATTTGTGATCTTATGCTTTCTATGCTACGTATTTTGATTCATGTTATACTTTATTTCACCAACCAAGCCTTGCAGGGACGTTCTGAAAAGCACAATGAACTTTGGCATAGGTGCTTGAAATTCTGAATGACTGAAATTATTCTTTAGTCATATTTGCCATCTCATTCCTCAAGACAAATCAGTCACAGATGTAATTCACACTTGTATCAAGCACAAGGCATGCTGGTTTGAATCTATGGTCATGATTTCCAAAGCATTTATATTGTTTTAATTTTTAACAGTGACTTAAATTACTGTTTGTTTTTAAGATGGTTACTTAAATGATTGTGGCAGCAGTGGTGTAGAATATACCTGGTTAAACAAATACGATGGCAATTCGTGTGAATCTGCAGGAATTGAGCTATGTGGTGTCTACCTGAGTGAGTGTTCTCACTGCCTTGAGCATGGCATACTTAAGCTGTGTTGAGGTAAACTGGCTTGAATTTCCAATTTTCACTATGTTGTACTGTCTCGCAGCACCTTCTAAGAGAGCAATTGCCCTAATTGGCATGAAGCTTTCAAAATTAATTATTTTTTCTATCTAGCACCAAATATGTCTGATTTTGTAGATAAAATAAGTTCAAAAATAGGTATAGCTCAAATCAGTCTGTACTGGGAGGTCAGGAGCCTTCCTGTCCTACCTGCATGTGCTTTAGAAAAGCCTGACAGAGCAGGTAGTCGGTAATTTTGGGTACCTTTACCAAAATACTTTTGATGAATACCTTCAGTGGTATCGTAATACAGCTGTAAGACAACTTCCATTTTCTGTGTTCATCCACTGAATATCTTCCATATTCATGAAAACAATTCTGTATTTGAGCAGTAGATTCAGTTGCTTGCTATCTTGAAGATTCATTATGAAGTAATCTGTAGAAGATCAAAGTGTAAATCATACAACAAAACTGTGTTGCCATTTCTACCATCTTATCCCAGTATTTTGAAGCTCCTCTTGAACTTGTGCCTGCTTGATTCAATGGTTTTGCATAGTTTAACTCACTGTGTGTGTATGTATATGTGTATGTAAATACAACTTTGATTCTCTTCCTATATTGACCGTGGAGTTGTTCCTGATTTATACCAGCTGCTTGGATACTTCTAATTGTGCATAAAGTGATTTTCAGTTCAGGATTTGGTTGGGGTTTTTAAACAGATCTTAATCTCAGTTGCATTCTAAAGGGCCTTTTTAGGCTTGCTGTAATTTTTGGAAACATGGAAGATGTTTCTGTCATTTCATGATAATGTATCTTTGTTTCCTTTCAGATCAAAAGGAATAATCCTGAATATTGCATCAGCTTCAGGGATGTGTCCAACTCCACTTCTGACTCTTTACTCTGCAACCAAGGTAAGTGTTCCTTTCCACACTGAAATCAAGTGTCAAACATAAGGCAACATTTACAGGAATAAATGTTTTGGTGTCCATCTAGTGGTGCTTTCGTGAACTAAAAGTACAGAGTTTCTTGAAGGTTGAGAGAAACTGAGTGCAAGGGTTTACTGGCATGCAAATGACTATTTAATATATTTCTTCATGCATTCCATTTTTACATGGAAAAGGACAGTAGTGTACCAAGCAAACTTAGTGTAAAGTTGAGAAAAGACATTTACTGAGTTTAACACAGTTTGTTATTTTGGTTTTGAAACTTCTTTCCCTTAAATTCTGTGATGATTATATGATCTACATTTCATCTAAAGTTCAACCGCTCTGGTTTCTCTTTGTCTCACTGGGACAGTTTTGTCTTTTTTCTGTTGGTCTTGGTTTTTTCCCCTCCAAAGATACTTTCAGGGAATTCTAAAATGTTGCCCTAAAATCTCTCCAGTGAATTCCATAAAGACAGAATGGGGGTACCCAGCATGGAACTGAGGCATATGTGATAAAACAGAACGCAAGAGACATTTACACTGGTATTAAAGCAGTACGGCACTACAGCTTTTTCAGCTGTACCTGGTAATTACCTTGAATATTTCAAGCATCTCAGAATCTAAGCAGAACCTTGACAGGATGAAGAAACCTTCAGTAGTGTCATTCATGTCAGAACAGACTCACAAAACAGACAGTCCTCTAGACTCTCAGTAACATCTTCATATTCCCAGAAGGGAGTTGATGCACACTATTTTATTCATACTAAAGGAGGGGATGTTTAAGCTTAGAAGCCTGAAGTAGCTTTAACTGATAAAATTTCCCCTTGAAAGGGCTGTTTCCTGAGAGGACACTTCTTTGTTTTAATACAAATGATCACTTTTGTTGTGGCAGTGCTTCAGCTGTATGGAATCGATGGAGCTTCTGATTTTAGTGATAATGTACCTTGCAGTGCTTTGGTTAGTCTTTTTTTTTCAATGGGAATCTGAAATATTTCTTCCCTTCCCCTTAAAAAACTAAGTTACAGGTCGAATAACCTGCCTATTCTCAGCACTACCCATCTTCTCCTACAGCAAGATTAGTAAGCATGAAAGTGACTCCCCTAATGTAGCTATAGAAAGACTGTATCTGCAGTTTCAAGGGATTTTTTTTCCCCTCATCTATTCAAAGGGGATTTAAAGCATAATACCCTTCAGGTGTAAGTCAATGACTTTGACTAATTATCAGGAACAAATGTGGTCTAACTATTTAACCTTCCTGTGGAGAATTCCCTAGTTTACACTGAAATGAGACTCTTTTAAAGGAATCATAGTGCTATATTTTGACAGGTTTACCTACCTGCATTAATGCTAATGAGGAATGAAATATGATTATATCATTTCCCACCTCACCCCCATGCCTTTACTGTTTGGATTAGATATTTGGATATCCAAGGAGAAGAAATTTTCTAATATACAATGCTTATCTGCTTATTCAGGGAATGTTTACTTAGCATTTTTAAGACTTCAGGTTCAAGGTTGTTGGGGGCTTGTGGAGGTAGAAAATCCAACTTGTCTTGAAATAAATTCTTCAAGAGAAAAACTCCAAAGCTTATTTGTATACTGTAAGTTGCTTTCTCTTCTCATATAAAATGAACATTTTCTTTATAGCAAGCTCTTTGCAAGCAGTAGGGAAGACAGTCCTTTATACTTAGTCACCATATCTGGAGCAGTAGCTAACACCAGGACTTTTGTCATGGAGGAATAGTTAGAAATTTGAATGATCAAAGCACTTCCATTAACATAATATAGTTCTTTTTGTTCAGTTATCAGTATACTCTGTGCAGTTACTACACATGCACGTTCCTGCTGTGTTCAGGTACTGCACCAAACTGTTTGGCATGTCCATGCAGGTACCTTCCTGTTGCAAGAGGATGGTCAGAGGATTCACTTGAATAGTTGCTGCTAGGCCAGACTTTCAGTCTTTTTCATGTTGAGTACTGAACTTTGTTATCAACTTATACTCAGGGGACAGGGAGAACATCAGATAAGCTTTTTATGGTTTAAGGAGCCTCCTGCTATCTTATATATGCAACTTAAAAAAGAAGAGTAAAAGGACCTACCTGCTACACAGCAAAAACCAGTTTTATTTCAGATCTTCCAAGTATTCTCAAGAAGAGAATATAGAATATAGACTCTTTCTATAGAAAGAGTCCAGTAGTGTGGGAGTGTTTCTGTTGCTTTTTTTATAGGCTGAATTCAGTAGGATGGCCTTGATAGGAAAAACGCTGACCATTGCAAACTCTTAAGTGCTGGTTTTAGTTAGGACTTATGTTAAACCACTGGGGACATGGTGACCAAAGGAGGTGCAGTACTAGAGCTTTGCTGCTTGGTTTGAATTTGGTGTGAAGCAACTGCTTCTTAAATAGTTAGTATTTATTTTAGCTTCAGGCATGGATGGGATGGTTTAATTCATTCATTCAGTTGAAGGTACTCCATTCATCCTACTTGCTTGTATCACTCCACTATAACAAGAAACCATAGCAGAACCTGGTATTTTGTCTCAGTGGACGGCAGGGTTAGGTGGAAGGGTGGTTTAAAAGAATTTGGGAAGTGAACATCTGCACTGGTTTGAACTGCTGAGTAGTCTTTGATTCTTAGGACAATATTTCCTGGCAGGGTTAAAGGAGGCGGCTGTATCAGCTTTGAAAGAATCTTGAAGGCAGGTGCTAACATCCACCTTTAAGTTCTTTAACTTCTTTCTTTGAACTTTCAGTCTTGCAATTTCTAAAACTTCTCGAAGTTTAGAAGAGTCTGTGGAGGTGGACTTGAGGATTAGGAAGAAGTGTCACCATAGGGTGGCATTTTTTAGAAGTGTAAAGGCAGAAGACTAAGTGTTTAAACACTGTGTTCTAAAAACCATGCACAAGAGGAACCAAAATAAATCACTCTCAAAAATATCTAAGAAGATGGCATAAGTAGTGAACAATGTGAACATGTTGTCTTTTCCTCTTTTAACTAGGCTTTATTTAACAAATCTAGTTCCTTTTTTGACTGAATTAAAAAGGGGTTTATTTGTTTAGATTGAGCCTTGCTTCTGTAAAAATACTTCATAAGCATGGAGTTTCTATTTGAATAGTGTTGCTCTTGTATGCAAAGTTTCATTGAAAACCTAGGGTTTTCACTTTGAAAACAGGAACTCCAAATAGTAATTCAAATACTCTTACACAAAACTGTTAAACTAGAGTTTCCATTGTAACGTGTAACATGCTGCATGTTTCCCTTCTCTCTCCAGGCTTTTGTGGATTACTTCTCCCGAGGCCTCCATGCAGAATACAAGAGCAAGGGCATCATTGTGCAGGTGAGTAGTTTGTTTCATGTAAGTGTGGTTGCCACAGCAACATTGCTGTCTTGGTAACAAAAAGGAATCAGCATATTCTTATTCATGAGTGTGTGACACAGAAAAGGATAAGGATTTCCTTTGATCCCATTAGTAACTTTCTTAAATTACTCTGAAACCATGGGTCTTGAAGCAGCAAAAGATGTGGTTTGGTTTTGTATGGTTTTAGCTGATGGTGCTAATTGAACCTTTATGGATAAAATATTCCATAAAACTGTGCACAGTGCTGCAGAAGACATCTTTATGAAGCTTCATCTACTGGAGTACACTTGTGGAATGCATTTGTACAGGCATTCCATGGGTAACAGTTTAAATGACTGGAATAGTAGAATCCCTGCAGTACTGGTGAATCAACTGCTAATCTAAGCATAGTTGAAGAACAAAAAAAAGCCTCAAAGATCCTTCATGTGCAACTGACTGTTTTAATTTTCTGTGTTGCTAAGGAGTCTTGCTTCATACCTCTCTTTGCCCCCTTCCCATTTGTTTACCTTTCTTGATTGTAATTATTTTTGGTGTGGCGTAGAAGCAAACCAAGCCAGTTTGTCACAGTTTTATAGAATTTTGCTTTAATATCACTTCACGTACTCTTTAGTGTTTGTTCCAAAGCTGGAATTTCCAGTGAACCTTCCATTGCTGATTAAACCTCTCCAGAGCAAGAATCAGTTTAATAAAGGTGGTTTGAGATCTTACCTGTACTGTGAAGACAATGGTATCTCTTTTTGAAGTTCAGTTAGGGATCTTTCAAACAGGATTAGCTATGTCCATGCCTCTAATTCCTCTGTTCTGTGTGGTGGTCCTCAAAGCCATTTGAACTTCAAAGGCTTTGTGGAAGACAAAAAAATTGCATGCTTTAAATGTGTAATCGTCATACAAAAGAACACAGCTCTTATTACTGTCTTGTACTATAGAGAAGGTGTTACTGGATTAAGGCTGTGTTACCTTTTTGATATGCTAGATTATTTTTTCCTTTTAAATATATTTAGTAACACAAGAACATCTCACCAGAAAGTGTCCTGTCACATTTCTGGGAATGGATCACATTAAGAAAAAAATAGTTGTTGGGTGAGCTATTCCCATGCAGTTACCAACCCTTTAATGGGAACCTCCTGTAAACCTGGATTTAAACTTTATATTAAATATCTGAAGGGGAGCTGTATGTTTTGAGATCTGTTGGCAGTAAAGAGGAAGCTAGTGGACCCTGAAAGCATTCCAACTGCTTGACTTCAGTTTTACACTGCTAACATTATAACTTGGAGTACAGTTCCCAAAGTTTGACTTCTCCCTTTAGGTGCTTGATTCTGTGCCCTAGCACTCTGGGATGTGCAGCTAAACCATTGTGCAGCAATGGAGGTTGCATTAAAAGGTAGTATTCTGAACAGGTGCAGGTTCAGCACACAGAGTCTTTTGTGTGCTCTCAGTTCTTGAAGTGGATTTAGCTGGAGTAACTTTCAGTGTTTCATGTCTCCTTGTTACTTTCGCTTCTCACAGGGCTTTAGCTCCAAACCGTCCTGCAACAGGTCAATGTTTACCACATGCCAAGTTCCTTACAGCTTTCTTTTCACTTCTACCCTTCTTGATTACTTCCATCTCTTCAGTGTCTTTCAGATTGTATTACAGGCAGATTTAGCTTCACTATCAGACAGCTGTTCTGCAATAATTTTCATCTACGTGCAGTGTGACCTTCTCTGTGATCACAGTCTCAAAATGAGACTCAAGGAACTGGTAGAGTATTGCCCTTTCCTACATAAATAATATCAAGTCTTCTGGGTGAACTTCCTTACTGCTGAAGTCTGCTTACAAAAACTGAGGCACAGGCGCCTACAACACACGATTTCACTGACAATAAAGATGATGTGAATTTTTTTATTTTTTTATTTTTTGGACCTGTGTTGTGGTTCCACATCTAACCTCTGTTTTCTGGTGTTTTCTTAGGCAAAGCTGCTCATAAGTTACTTTAGTGTGAGAGTGCTTAGGGACAAATGCTTGGAGGAGAAAAGTGTTACATCTTTGAGATGTGTTTCTATGCGCAGCTTTTTCCTCCTCCCCAGATTTTGTCTAAATAGTATTCTTAGCAGTTTGAGAGGAGAACAAAGGAGGAGCAAGAACCATTCATTTATGACTATGGAGTACCTGTTGAGACTGAAAAGGTAAATAACTCAGTAACTCATGCTTGGCTAAAGGCATAAAGCACAGTATGAATATATATAGTATAGGAAAGGTTTCCTAGTTTTGGGGTGTAGAAAAGCTAGGAAAAGGGATTTTAGTGTCTTACATTTTTAGGATTGTAAACAAATGAAGAATGAAATCTAACTTTCTGTACCTACTTGCTATACAAAGCTTTACAGATTGCAGTAAACTGTCTATTTGTGACTCTGGTGTTGGCTTAGGATGGTGAATTCCTGACAGCACTGCTTTTTATCCCTAAAATGTAGATAGTGAATTGCCATTGAGTTATGTGGGTCTGATTCTCAATAGCTGTCACAGCTTCAATTTGTTACGCTAATTTTGTTGCAGTCCATGTCCTTGTCCTCCTGTTTCAGCCTAAGTCACTAAAAGCTGCTAATGAATATTGCAAGTACCTTTCTGTGAAGACTAGCTGACCTATCTCCTTCAATCCCTAAGGAAGATTGCATCCCTCTTAGATTTTTTTGTAGTGTATCTCTGACCTTCAGAAGCATTACTCTTTTAATTCCAGAGTTGCCCTTCCAGCTAGATCATCATCATTGAAACCAGTTAACTTTTGCCATGCAATACCTGCAGAATACTACTCTGTGAAAAGCAGAAACAAAGTGCTGGTGGGATTTTACCAGTTTCTTGATATCAACCTCAAATATGTGTCTTGCTCAAGTGGATTACCATTTGTGGAAGCTTAGTGTTGATAGTGCTTTTGTTGCAGTGTTGTCATCTTTGGATTAAAAATATGCTCTTCTGGCTGACAGGTCTGCTTAATTTTTCAGAAGCAGCACAGTAATAGCATAGATTAAAACTTCCTGTGTTTTTACGTGGGGAAAATAGGCAAAAGAAAAGAAATGAGAAAGAAGATGATGATGACTTTTCTCAAGACTTTTGGAAAGATCTCTGCCTGAAAGATTTCTGCACTCTTATGAAATTTTTGCTCTTTTAGTAATGTCTAGAAATATTGCTTTATTCTTTGACCCTTTCTTTTACTCACTTTTTAAACTTCAGTTAGTTATTGGCGTTGTCTCTCTATACTTCATTACTATGCATAGCAGAAATATAGCAGTAGAAAGTTGCACTGTTTTCTTTTATTGTGTTGACTACATAAAATACCAGACCACAAATTAATGAAAATGTTCATTTAAAAGGATTACCAGAAAGTTTTCTACCCTAACCTTCTGTTCTCCCAGCAGGTGGATTGCCTAGCAATTAGCAGTGGGATTGCTGCTGGCACTAGGTCATGGGCTAATTGTGGCTTTATCCGGCCACATCTTGGAAATCTTCAAGGGCAGGGGTGCTGTGAGCTCTCTGGACAGTCTGTTTGAATTTTATATTGCTCTCCTAGTAAAAAGGCTTTCTCCTTAATGTCCAGTATGATAGTCTACAGCCCAATTGACAGTTGTCCCTCTTGTCCTTTGATGAGGCGTTACTAAGAAGAGTTTTGCTCTTATCTTCATAACTACCATTGAAATAATTTTAGGTAAGATGTCAAAACCAGCTTCCTTTTCACAACACTCAACAGGCCCAGCTCTATCTCCTTATATTCACAAAAGTGTGCTGTCACCAAACAGATGTGTAATGGCATTACCTTACTTTCTTCAAAGCTTTTTAGCTTGTCTATTTCGCTTTCTATACAGGTCAACTTTGATTGATGTAACTCTTTCATTTCCCTTTTCTGTCCCCCACTCTCCTTTTTCCCACATTGTAAAGGGAAAGAAACATATTTGGCAACATCAGAGAGTTCAGGTCTTTTCACCTTTAAAAAAGTAAGTTTAAAAAGGTGAAAAAATTGTGTAAACAAGCTGTTCTGACTTTTGAGGACTTATGACTTGACTATTCAGCACTTGAGATCTGACTTCTTACATGTAAATAATATTCAAGAACCCAATTTTGAGTGTGAGCCAATTTTAATAAGCACCAGAGCTATAAGCAGTAGCAAATGTTTAAAGTGAGCAAGACACATTGTACTGACATAAGCTACTTTTAAGGCTTGTTTTGAAACTAGTGCAGGCTAAGCTTTCCCTGAATAAGGAGAGTTATTTGCACAGGTAGTGTGGGTTATATCTGTCTGAATGTAAAATGCTGAAAGGGTTTAAGCTGTGAATTTTAAAAAAATCTGTTATGCCTGTTTTAGATATAGTTAATGAATCTCTGAATTCCGTGTGAGAAGGAAGAAGGGGAGAAAACTACAGTAATTTCACACTCACAAGCCTCACTTCTGGGTAGCCGGGAAGACCATGGAATTTGTCCATAAATAAGCTGCACCAGGTGATAAGCCGCACTTTTTTTTAAAAGCGAGGATCCATGTGCAACAAAGTACCAAGTTACTAACAGACTTGCACAATCGTGGGGTTTGCTGTCAGGAGCTCAATTTGCAAACAGTTTTGCCTTTAAACGCAGCCCCAGGCGCCCTCCCTGTCCCATGGGCCCTGGCACTCCTGCCCCCAGTGCTGGCTGCCATGGCTCCCCTCCTGCTCGGCAGTGACGGCGGCTGGGCGCGTGAAGCCGGCAAGCGGCTTGGCACCCGCTCGCTGGTGGCTCCGGCTCGCCACCCACCCGGCAGCGGCTCCGCGGCAGCTCCCTCTCTGGCCAGCTTGCACTTCCAGGTTGGCATTTTGCCAGAATTTGTCCATAAATAAGCCATACCTGGTGATTAGCCGCACTTCCAGGATCGGCTCGATTCTTCAGTGAAATAGGTGTGGCTTATCAGTGTGAAATTACTGTAAGTAGATTTAGCAGGTCTCTTGATATCCATTAAAATAAGGTCCAGTTAATACAAGATGATAAATCTACTGTATTTGAAATTAAGTACCTGTCTTTTTGTTTTCTGGAGTGCATCTGGGAAAAGAAAAGCATTGGAGTATAATCCCTTGTTTCTATGTGCCTTTAAGTCTGTGGATCAATCCAGTAATGCTACCATATGCTTGCTTTTCCAAGTATCCTCATGCACAATTGTTTGCCACTTCATGCTATCCAGTAGTGTAACAGGGTAATGCAGTTCACTTTTGAAGTCTGTTTAGTGCAGAGAAAGAGAATAAATCACATCTATTGCACCTTTCTTGGTGGGATGTTGCTGATATAATTTCATAGTGAATAAGAAGCTTAAAATTTTAACTTTTTAAAGCATCAAACTAGTGATTCAACCTAGAAATATAATCTGAAAAATAGATGCAGTTCATATTCTGGAGCTGAAATGAGGTATCTATGCTGCTATGACAGCAGAATGAGTAGCTTTCTTATCCAAACATTTGTAGCTTTTGGTGACTTTAAAGGCAATGGTAGCTGCTTTCATTTCTGAAGTTTAGGTCTCAGTGTTTTTCCTTCCCATTTGAAAGTGGACTCAGTAGTATATTATTTATAGACAGAAGGGCACAGTTTTCATGTTCTCAGGTGAAGGAATGAGCAGACATACCAATGTTTCCTGTTTGTAGTAGTAAAATTTCTGTTGAAATGTGTACAGCTATGACATGGATACACACACAGTGAGAACTGAAGGGGTCCTTTCCCTTCAGTGCTGCTGAGTGCAAAAGTAGATGTTTCTGAGGTCAGGCATGTGTGCTTGTTCCTTTAGGGACTAACATGGGGAAGCAGGTTTACAAACTTTAACTTTCCCAGAGATACAGCAGTGAGAGCACTCACTAGATGGGCAGTAGTGGATGGATGTATTGAATCACTGCTAGTAGAGCCACTGACAGTGTCTGTCTTAGGAGGTCCTTGTCAAAGTGGTGATAAAGTTCCAACCTCTCTAGGCATGTTGAGATACGGTATGTTCAATATCTGTGTAAGGGCTGTCGACCAGGGCTTTCTTGATTACTTTTTTAGAGGCAAAAATTGAGGACAAGTTGAAAGCATTGCCAAAACCATAACCATGAGGAAAGAGCATTGCTTCCTACTGTACAATTATATGTGCATTTCACTTTCCTTCTCCTGCAGCATGAAATTGGGAAAGGTGGAATGAGGTTTTGGATCCTCCAGGTCCACCTTGCCCTACCATGACATGCCTTTGTGCTTTCAGCAACCCTCCATCAACATACACCTATGCTGCTTCCTCTTGCTTCTCAACTACAAGCAGTTCTGAGACCCAGCATCACTTTTCCGTTTTGCTTCCAAACATTGCTATAAAAGCTCATTACTGTGCTCTTGATCCTTCCTTCTATCCTTCCACTCTGGTACTGGTGATCTCTGTCCTCTGAGCCCTGCTGTGGAGTTACAAGCTCCGTGTCTTGAATATCTGGACATTCTTTTCTCCTTCCTCCTCCTGCCAAACGGAGGAGCTTATACTACAAGATTCCTGTCTTGGGTTCTGCACCTCCTTCTCAAGCAAACATTGGGGGTTTATTACAGAGAAGCAACAGTACAGCATTTTCTATTTAACAACTGGAATGAAGTTTTGTACTTACAAGGCAAATTGTAAGAATGGCTTCTCAGCCCTACGCTTGCAGGAGTGGTTGTTCAGGGCTCCAGCTGGTGATGTTGGCTGTCAGGAGACAACTGAACTATGTCCAAATATGACCCATGGTTTATCTGATTAAGAAGTTTTTGATCTTGTATTGGGATTCCATTGTGATTTTAGAACTGAAAATAAGGCTGGCTTA
This sequence comes from Sialia sialis, assembly GCA_009812075.1. NCBI lineage: Eukaryota > Metazoa > Chordata > Aves > Passeriformes > Turdidae > Sialia > Sialia sialis. Next base: position 26,154,960 of record VRYO01001269.1, on the reverse strand, counting down.
AGTTAGAATTCAGTGTATTAATTATCTGATTTCCAGTTACTTTAGATCCCTGATGAATCTGTAACTTAATCTTGAAAGCATTGCCTATTTAACATGAGTTTTCTTGTGTGCAGAGTGTTCTGCCATATTACGTGGCAACAAAAATGTCCAAAATCCGCAAGCCAACCCTTGATAAGCCCAGTCCTGAAACGTATGTCAGAGCTGCCTTGGGCACGGTGGGCCTGCAGTCCCAGACCAATGGGTACCTACCTCATGCACTCATGGTAAGTCACCTTGGAAAATGTAAGGATCTGAAATGTCCTTTGTGTTTATTATGGAAAAAAGAGTAACTAGTACAGGTTATAGAAGGCTGAGAACTCACTCCCTCTTTTTATTTTTAATTGGGTTTGTTATTTTGTTTTTTCTAGGGATGGGTCGTGTCTCTTCTACCTACATCTACTGCCATTAACTTAATGATGAAAACAAACAAACAAGTACGGGCTCGTTATTTTAAAAAAATGAAGGAGAAGTAAGTGGGAAGCAACTTGATCTTGGGAACCCAGGACTTCTGCAGGTTCCATACCATGCTGCAACATCAAGTAGAACTAATGTTTTAAAAACGTCTCCAATTGTAGGTGTGCTTTCTAACAAGGGAACAGTCTTGTTTTGAGGATACAGATGAAACAAGACTGTTAACTTCTAATATTGATTGAAAAATAGGCTTTATTTGTTTATAGATATTATGAGGGGGGAAGTGCTTTGAACTAAAATTGCATTGTGCTTTATGAAATACTTTCATGGACTTGATCAGACATCACGCTGTTAAGGAACATCTTGGTTATATAGTGTCCATCGTATCTATTGTGCTCATGGTGAAGGACAGAAAAAAAGTAGTTCTCATAGATTCCTGGGCAGGTGGGCAGGAGAGGAAAGGGAGCATAATTATTTAAAAAGGTAACGTAGCACTATTTCCAGACAATTGACCTCAAAGCTCAGGTTTTGGATACTTGCAAGGATTCTGCACTATCAGTCAGCTCATGAGTGTTCCCCTGCTTACATAGTCCAGTGTGATTTTTTTGATTATGAACTTGGGGGAAATGGACCAAAAACCAAAACCAGTGTAATAGCTCATCTATAAATATATACATAAAGTAACATTGCAGAAAGCATTTGAAATCTTGGGTCTTGAATATGGATTCTAACTTTTCAGTAATATGTAATCTTCATGATTTGTAATAACATTTTTTAAAGTTCAGTGCCTGCTCTTTGTACTAGGTGGTGATAACACAATGTAGATAAATGTCACAAGTTACATGTTACATGCTGGTTGCTATGTAAAAGATTATGGATACTTTAAATGCAGAGCTTGAAATGAGTTCCTCTCCTTATTAGCAATGATGGTTAAATTCTTTTTTAAGTTATGTATCAGTCTGTCTTTCTGGTGAGGTCCTTTGAAATGTGAATCCTGAATATTCAGATGGCTTTAAAAAGGAGAACCAGGAAATGTAGAGTAGAATAGTTTTAATTTGATTGCATTAAAATTAACTGATTTGTTTCACGGTTCTGTTCCAAAGTGGAATGCTCCTATGAGGCTCAAGTTACCTAACTGCTGGACATAGGGATCAGAGTACATGAGAAGTCTGCACTGCTGTTGTATGTATTTACCTACTCTTTATTAAAGATGCTGGTTTCTGACATTCCTTTTTATAAACATAAAATGTCTCAAACTTGCAAGGCAAATGAAATTGCAAGCAGCTACCACAGTTTTCTGTGTTGACTTCCTGTGGTTGAAGAGGTGAGATTTTTTTTCTGTCCTTCCAAGAATAATTTCAAGCTCTGATTTTGAAGTAAGGTGTGTTGCACTGAAATGTGATTTTGGGCTAACATTTCTGTACATTGAAAAACCTGAATACCGATGCAATGGTGCTGATCAAATCTGAGATGCAGATCCTATCCCATAGTTTTCTTAATTTTTTGGAACAGGGATGGTGAAGTTGGTGGTATTAGTTCTCTAAGAGCACATGATTTGGTTTGCTCTGGATCTGATGTGAAAGCATTGGACTAAAAAATCTGTATGTTTTTGACTTTGTAAAACAAATAAAATGGAAATTACTCTTGAGTTTTAATGTGTTAGGATTTTCTCATAAAAACGTTTGTGGGTACATTCAAGCATCTGATTGTTCTTTATTGTGAGTAATAACAGTGAAAATTACTGTACTCTTACATGCCAAAAACAATGCTTCGGTTAATCTGTTTTCATGGCTGTCATCTACCCCCCATCTGGGGTGCTTTAGGCACAGCATCTCTGGCCACTTGAGGTAGGTGACTCTCTTGCTCCGCTGTGCACTAGTGTGGCCTCACCTTGAGTGTGCAGTTTTGAGTGCCACAATACAAGAAAGATATAAAGCTATTAAAGAGTGTCCAGAGGATGACTGTGAAGATGAAGAGCCTGGAGGAGAAGAGGAGAAGCCTTATGAAGAGCAGTTGAGGTGACTTGGATTGTTCAGCCTGGAGGAGACTGATGGGAGACATCATCGTGGTCTACAGCTTCCTTGCAGGGGGGAGTGGAGGGGCAGGCACTGATCTCTGTGGGGTCCAATGATAGGAACCAATGGAACAGCCTAAGGCTGAGTCAGGGAAGGCTTGGGTTGGATATTAGGAAAAAGTTTCTCACTCAGAGGAGGATGTTAAGGCACTGGAACAATCTCCCCAGGGAAGTCATCGTGGCACCAAGCCTGACAGAGTTCAGGAGGTGTTTGGCCAACACTCAAAAATGGTGTGATTTTTGGGGCTGTCCTGTGCAAGGCTAGGAGTTGAATTTAAGATGATCTTTGTGGATCCCTTCCAACTTAGGATATTCTATGATTTTACGGTGCCAATACTTTAAAATCAGCAGAACACAAATTTTATTAGAACTGTTAAGCTGTTAATAAATAATTATTTCCAAATAACAGTTTTCTAACTATTGGAGGTGTTTGGAAAGGTGCAGCAGAGGGAATAATGTGCACATCCAACTGGCACAGAGGGAGGGATGCCCAGGTAAGAAGGTTCTCAGAGCCCCTGCTTCCACTCCATGTGGTGGCAGGCTCCAGGGTGGGTTCCCACTCTCATGCCCTGAGGTCTTCTATTGACCAAGATGCAGTAGAGAATTGCAAACCTAATTTTTAACCTAGATTTTGCTTAAACTTTAACCTAAATTACCTTTTTGTTGAATGTCTGTTGATTCAGAGAGAGGTAATGCCTATTTAATAGTTCTCCAGGTCCTTGGGACTACCCTGGTGTTATAAACGAGAAACAAAAGTCTCAATTGTTAGCAAAATTTAGATTGCTTTATTTTATAGAAACAGCAAAGCAGCACTGGGGAGATGTGAGAGGTCACTGCCCACTCCACACTCCACTGAATCTTGACCTGCAGCTTCTTATAGTGTGGTCTCATGAGTGGTAATCAATAATTTTTGTTTTCTTGCTATCATAATTTTTGCCAGGCAAGCAGTTTTGGCTGAAATAAACATCCATGTAAAATTCTCCAGGAGTCAGTCCCATAGATAAGCATCTAGTCTTTGTAGATAAAGCTGGCAGGAATCAGGAAGTTCTGGTCTTCGTAGATAGGCAGTCATTGATAAAACAAAGGCAGGCAGTCTGATTTTGCAAAATCAATCAGAGTATTGGAAAGTCTGATTTTACAAACGGGTGGTAGATACAAATTATTTAGAAACATAATATTCATAACAGGGCATTTAAAACAGAATTATTTAATCACATTTTCCCTCCATCAAGGGTTCATGCTTCACTGCATACCTTTGTATTTTGGTTTATACAAACCCCAATACTTTTACGATTAACACGAATCTTTAATCAATTATCACACTGGCCACCTGTCAGAAGATGGCGGGGGTTTCTGGTGGCATCAGCCCCATCCCTTGCTGTTCCCAAGAATGTTTTTGTTCCGGGCGAGACCGGAGTGCGGTGTTGGAATGGGGCAGCATGGCGGCGGCAGGCGGCCGTGCGGGCCTCGGCGTCCCGGGCGCAGGGCCCTTTAACGGGAGCTCTGCCCCTGCGCAGGCGCGGAGGGCGGCGCCTGGGCAGGGCCGGGCATGGCCGACAGGCGGCAGCGGGCCCGGGTGCAGGGCGGCTGGGCCGGTGCCCCGGCGGGCCGGCCCGCAGGTAAGGATCGCCCGCGGCCTGTCCTCCCGGCGGTCGGCACTTCTGCACTGCCGTCCTGGGCGCGGCGGGGCCGGGCTCCGGCTGCACTTCACCGCCCTGCGCGGCCCCGTTTCCTCTGCTCCCGTCCACCCGAATTGCGGTTTATAAGTAAAACTGCGCGGGTGCCACAGGTGCGGCGATTTTGGATGCAGAACGCAGGGTACGGATGCGTTGCTAACGCTGCATCTCTGAGCAGCTCGAGTGAGCCCCGAGTAGTGTTCGGTGGGGCTGGCTTCTGTAAAAATAGCCAGTCGCTTATTCATAAACACATTATCTGCCTTCGTTTAGCTTTTTGTAAAATAAAGAGAAGCCGTGGAGAGGGTTCCTTTAGCAAACGTAGAAACCAGAGTGCAGAGGTAGAGGGGCACTTTGAAAGTTTCCAGTCTTGCAGGAGGGACTGGTTTGTTTCTGCGAACGTGCTCAAAACATGTCCCACTCACCTGATTATGGTTTCCATAAAGCTCCCCTGTCTCTGCAGACTAAGCATCCTAGGCGAGCTGATTTCTTTAATCATGGAGAAGAATAGCCAGCTGTTTTGATTTGTGCATGTGGCCTCAAACATTTCTGTCACAGGTCCATTTAATTGCTCCTATTCATAAGGGGATTAAAAAAAATATATTTTCCCTATTTGAGTAATGCAGAGTGAAGACTTTATGTCAGGCCCATTTTTAAAGCCTGTTTGCATGTGTAAATAAAACACCTAGTGTATAAAGTTGCTCTTCCACTTTCTTCCTGATTTAAAACAATCCTGTTTTAATAAAAGCATTTTTCTCTCTCTCTCTCTTTTTTTTTTTTTTTTTTTTTGGTCCCTAAGAAAAGGAATACAGAGGGAAGAAGCTTAGCTGCATGAAGCAGTTTCTGCTGGTGTATGATAGGTATTAGTTGTAGAATTGAAAAGTTGCAGATGTCCTGATCTTTTCTGATAAAACTATGTTTTCAGTTTTGTTTGGCCATGAATAACAAATATGTATATTAAAAAAATTTAGTTCCTGTGCATTTTTAACTCTTAGATTTGGTAATTTCCTGAAGTCTCTGCCAAGTATAGGTGACAACTCAAAGAAATTATTCCATATTTTTTTCGTAACTGTATTTTTTAGTATGGTGGTATTCAATTCATGTGATCTTCTTTCTCACTTTGTTTTAGCACCTAAGGCAAGTGTGGCCAGCAGCCTTGCCCTTGCAGCAGGTGCCAGACCAGCCTGGAGACAGAAAGATCAGCCTCATGTTCAAAAGCAATTTGTCTTTGAAAAGCCATCACAGGTAAAAATCACAGGGAACCAGCAGAATCTCATATGTTATTAAACTTCAAATGATAGATAAAATTTTTTTGAGAATATAGTCTATTGTTTAAAATCTGAGCTGAACTTTGGGCTTTTACAAAACAGAGTTGGTAATTGTTTTGCATATACGGCAAACAGAAAGTTACGGTCCCTCTGTTCAGACCTATTCTTTTTTTTTAGAGAGCCAAAAGAACGTGCTCCACTAAAAATTCAGTGTGCAGTGTCCTAAGCATGGTTTGAGCTCTTCTTGTATTCCTTAGGTGGGGCATCTGTCTTAACTTGTTACGGGGGAAGAGCAAGGGATTTTTAATAGACTTTATGTCCCATTGGCTGATGAAGGATATTGTGCTCTATGCAGAGTGAGGGTACTTCCTTACTTGGGAAAAAAAAACACAATCATGAGCCCTTCTTTCTAAGCTAGACTTTGTTGAAAGGCTGTCATCTTGGCTTGGAAGCATTGAAGATGGCCTGGGAAGATTCTCCTTCCCCTGTGGCAGAGACCTGCTATCTATATAGTACTGTATTTTTATCCTCTTGTTGTCTCAATGCCGTAATTTCCTGCAAATCAGAACTCCACTGAGCTCAGAGAAGAGAAGCGTAAATCTCTGAGACAACCAGAATGATAGCCAAGGCTGGATTAAACTGCTCTGTCTTTTGACAAAATGCAGCTATCTCAGCTGTGCAGACAGCTTTATAGCGTAAGCTCCTGCTATGTGTGATCTTTTATTTTGCTCATTTGACTGAGGCCTGCAGTTTGTTCATGCTTCTTAGGGTTGCTCTGAATTTTTCCTTACATAAGAATATTTTTATAAATGTAAAGATAGGAATTTTCTTGATTGCAGTTGATAAATAGCAAGTATTGTGATAATCCAAATAATTTAGAAGTCAATGTCCTTTAGGGGGCAGTTGATGGCTAAAATCCTGCCTGCAGTGGAGCTGCATTTGATGTTTCTAGGGTGAGGAGGGAGTTGCTGAGCTGTTACTGCTTCCTTCTTGCTCTCAGGTGTGGTGTTCTGACTGGCTTATCAGTGTGTGGCTACACAGATTCACTGGAGATGACTGTGAGTTCTGTTTGGCTGGAGAGTGCCATATACTTCAATATTCACTGTGTATTGTCTTGTTCCCTTTCAGGTGGAGCGCAGAGTTCCTGAGGCAGGTGTGATAGAGTGAGTACCCTGCTGACTTCTCTGTGCCCTTTTTCTGTCATTGTGGCTGGTAAGGGTAGAAATTGGGGACTTTAAACCGTTTTATCATGAGCTGAATGTATTATCAGGAGAGCTCAAGCCTGTTAACTGGTTCTTATGGCTTTGGTATAGCTGGAAAGCCAGTAATCATCATCAGTTGGACATTCTGGTTCAGCACAATTGCCAGGAAGTCTCCTTTGGTTAGCAGTGTATGTGTTCCTGGGACATTCCATAGTTTACTATGGTGGAAATTACTTATTCTGGAACATACCACAAATACGGCTGGTATAGCAGCTTCTTTTCAGGGCTCAGAGAGGTAGCTGATAGTAAGTTTAATAGTGAAGCTGGGTGTTTGTATGTCACCCTTTGTGTTGGGATGGGGATTTTCTCCAGATAACTTTGGCATGAAGCATGACGGTGATGTATGGTAGAGTTAAAGATACTGAAAATCCAGCTTGGTTCAGTTTGGCTATCTTGGTAGGTTTTTTCTTTCTCAGTGTACCTGTAAATGCAAACACAGTTATCTGAGTGCAGTCATGTATGGTTCTCTTCTTTAGAATTGCTTTTATTTTTTTCTGAGAGTCCTGAAACTGTACAGAGGCTTTGGTGAAGGGAGGGACAGGAAGTACACCCAAACTCATTTGCTTCTGCAGCATGCCTTTATGCCTCTGACCTTTATGTCCAGGACACTTTTTCTTTTCTTTTCTTTTCTGACTTTCTTTTCTAAAAGAGAAAACTTTCCGTAGTCCAGGCCTACAGCAATTCTAGTCTTTGCTGCTCAGTCTAAGGTAGTTTCTTGTTGGTCTTTCTGATGGCTCTTTTCTTTCTATTTCCTCAGCAAGCCTGGTGTGTATGAGCTCAGCAAGGGACCAACTGGCATTTCTAGGTAAGTGGATGAAAAGTTATTTGCTTTTGCAGAGTGATGTGGTGATGCTCAGCTTTCCGAAGTCCAGTCTCTAGAGAGGGTTTTGACTTCAGCAGCTGTACACTGCACTTCATATGCATCATCTGTTTAGAGTACTTTTGGAAATACTTTTGAGTGACAGGTGAGTGAGATGTTTCTGAGCAGCACTGAAGAGAATAAAAATAAACCTCTTGACATCTGGCGTGTACTGCATCTGGTGCTCTTTCCAGAATGAGGACAAGGGGCTGTGTCCATTTGTGTCGTGATTCACAGTAAGTTCCTGATGCAAATTTGGATCAGTATTCCTGTGTTAGCAAGTGTGTGATATCTGTGTTGTATGGTTAAGAGCTGTAAATTGAAATTGTTTAAAATAAATCTAATAAAAGCATTTAACTTTAGCCAGTTGTGGTTACCTCAGGATTGTCCCTTCTGCTTATATGCCGTGCCTTAATTATTTCAACTTCTGGACACCAAAACAAAACTTATTTGTTCTGTGATTCCTACTAACTAAAATAAATTTTATCTTGCTGACTTAGCTGCAATATCAGTATTAATCCTCTTCTTTTGAATTTGATAGACTTTTATTAATAGTGGACAAAATGCTAAGGACATAGTAATTTCTTGTGCATTTAATTTCTTCTGATTATTGTATTATTTTATTTCCATGCCTTCATCTTAGTTTCTTCTAAAGATGCAAATAAATTTTCAAAGCATTTTGAAAGGCAAAAGCTTTGACCAGCTGGAAAGAGACAAAAGACATTGTCAGCTGAGTTGTTCTGCATTTTCTGGAGTTTGTTTTCATAATAGACTGATGGAATATTAACTGTATACTCTTCCTGTGATATCTTTGGGGCATGGGATTCTTGTGAGAGTAAACTGCATTCCTCCTCTGCAGCCCACCACAGTGACTGTACTTCTTGGATGACTGTTATGCAATCAAAATATTAGCTGTACATATGGAAATGAAAAAATAGGAGACATTAAATACTGTCCTTATGCTAAATACTTTTCCTTATGCTTTGAAAAAGAGGATAGGAGTGGCAGTAGGGATAAAGAGCTGTCAAATTCTAAGTGATGTGGAGATGGTGAATAAAGGGCAGTTGTTTACTTAATGTTGATTGTATTGCCATAATCAGATCTGTCTGATTTATCAGAAGTCAAGTTAATAACAAGCAGAAGATGCAATTTTTCACAGCATATGGCTGATTATGGAATTCATGGTATTATGGTATGTTGTTGGTTGTCATATGTTTTTGTAAGTTTTGAAAAGAAATTGCAAACATTTGATGAGGGTAGGACTCAACAGGAGCCCTTCTGTTCTTTCCTTCACACCTGCTTTGACTTTGGTGAGGAACAGGAAAATACTGGGCTTTGACTTTTGATGTATTACAGCCATTTTTAACTCCTTTAGCAATCCTGGAAATGAAAATATTTTTCCAGAGCAGACGTGGGAATGTGTATTCCTTCCATTTTTCTTTTTCGTCCTTAGGATTCATTTGATTCCTGGCTTTATTGACTCAGAACAGGCAGACTGGATGTTTGAGCAGCTCCTCCAAGACATACCATGGGGTCAGCGGACTCACATCAGACAGGGTAAGGGTTGTGTAGACCACCTTTTCAGGTCATTCACAGGTCAGTTCCATGACAGTATCTCTTCATTGTTTAGAATTGGTTTTCATTTTCAGTGTTACCACTTCTTCAAATTTCCATGAGTATCTGAGGACTACTGCAGCTTACTTTTCAGTGTCTGATACTGCGTTACTATTGCCAACTAAAGGAGATCTTTACAAATTAAAATTGCCCATCTTTAAAATCTTGGAATTTTTACTGTCTCCTCTGTCATCTTCAATTCTTTTTCTCACTCATTTTTTTAAGATTACATCTGGTCACCATCATACAATCTCCCAGCAATACTGCAAAGACTCTGTTCTTGGAGGTTTCTTTCATGAGATATAACTTTTGCCTCTTTTACTGAAAATCCCAGCAAAGCATATTCCTTTTGCTTTGGCTTCAGTTATTAGTTCCAGTATGCAGTAGGAGAAGAGGCTGCTATTCTGGATTTGCTCACTAAGGGGCACCTGCTCCAGCTAAATTTCACTTTCAGTCAGGAACTGATGTGAGGTAATGTATCAGAGTGGTTACTGGATGGGCCTGGAAAATGTCTTCAACACGTTTCTTGGCTGCCAATAAAGGGACAGTATGGTGGAGAATGCTGCTTGTCAGGCATGAGAAATAGTTGCCGAAATAGTCTTTTCAGAAGCCAAAAGTATTTTTAACCTGATATTTGTGTTATACCACAGAGCACACACATATTTGACAAAATATTGTGTCCAGCCTTGCTACACTTTGTTTCTTTAATGTCCCAAGTATGCTACGCTCCTTTCTGCTTCACCCTTTGCAGTGCATCCATCCACATCTTGCAATTTATGCCAGCATACTGGGCACCAGAACCAGGTGAACTTAAAACAAAATAAAATTTCAGTTTCATTTGCTATCTTTAACACATCCAGTCCCTGCTCTGCCTGGCATATAGGGGTAAGAAAATTGATATGTTTCCAAGATTTTGACAAGGTGATTCTTCCTGCAGATGCGTACCTGATTTTGAATAATTTCATTCCTTCATTTGAATTTATTATGTAAAGCTGAGGATTTTAAGGGGCTACTTTTTAACATCAGGTGAATGGACAATCTCTATTTGATCAAGTTTCTTGGCAGAATTGCATCATCTTTCTCTTTTCAAATCCTTTGATAAAGCAACTGAGAAAGTATTTTTGTTTTTTTCAGAAGTATCTTTTGAGGAACCACGGCTTACATCTTGGTATGGGGAACTTCCATATACATACTCCAGGATAACAATGCAGCCAAATCCAAATGTATGTGTATGTTTGCATGTGTTTTATTATTGTCTACATTGAAATCCTTTGCAGAGATCAAGAGACAAATATTCCCTCTATCCTCTGTTCTGGTTATCTAGAGGGGATCTGTTTGCATTTCATTTGAGATCAGCAAGAGATTCTACTGGAATGTGGTCAGTTTTATAAAATACACTTTATGAGTGAGTTGACTGAGAGCAGAGTGATTTAGTTGCCAAATGTTGCCAAAAGGAAGTTACTACTCTAAAGTTTTGGTTTGGGTCACTATAGCTTTAGACAAAATTCTGAATTGCTATATGTGACTTACTTTAAGCATCTTTGTATGGGAGATTGTACTGCACACAGTCATACTGATTTTTTTGTTGTAAAGATACAGTAGTACCAATTCCTGGAATAGTTACTTGCAGAAACACTTAGATTCAATGCTGCTTAAATGAAAGTTTAGGCGTATTTTGATTCCTGTGTGGAGGCTGTGAAATTCACACATGCAGCTCGTCTGCTCAGCAACTCCAGATTGTAGCATGTAATTTCCCACACTGTTTTGGAAGAGTTAAAAACCTTCTGAGTGATTCAGTGATGATTTTTTCATGTTTTCTCTCTCTCAGCCTGTTGTCCCATCAGCCTGTCTCTTGGTATTGCTTTGTTTAAAATTTCCATGGCAGTAATTAGGTGTCACTGTTGAAAGGTGGATTGTGTTGGAAAGTGGCCCAAGTCCCAGAACTGCTGCCAAAGTGGGATGTTTGGGAAGAGTTGGAAGGGCTTTATTTAACATGATGAGTTGTGAACATTTTATGGTCTTAAAAATACTGTCATTAAAAATTCTATACCCACTGAACTTGTGGTAGAAAAACAGGCATTTCTTCGGTACTCATTTGTGAAACACTGTTTTAAGTGGGCTTTTCTGGAAGTTGAATGGCTTTAGGGATTGGAGGTGCCCTCACAAAATCATTCTGTTGTACACTTCTGATTTAAATCCGGTCCAAACTGCCTGTTGTGAAACCCATGGCTGCTCAGAAATTTGATAGAACCCATATACCCTGAATTCAAGGTTTCATTTCAGTTTGCATCAAGTTCTCAGCACTCATTGGACCACTGGCTTGTTTCTCTCGTCCAAAAGGTATAAGGCCTAAATGAGTCACTTAGGCTGGTTCTGTCTTCTATTCCTGATTACTTGTGCTTTTTACTGAGAAAAGAAACTAAAGCAGGAAGTGAGATGCACTGGAGAAGTTGCACAGCAGGAAGCCAGCCTTTCCCTGGTTGGAAGCTGCCTGTAGGCACATCCACTGCACATGGACACTGACATTTCACACAGCTTTGCAGGTGGGAGAACCTGCAGCTTAGAAGTAGTAGGAGATGGTGTAAATAGCACAGTCCCTACCTGTAGAATAGGGTTTCTAGCACAAAAATATCCTGAATAAAATGTAATTTAGTGCAAATTTAGCCAAAAGTTTATCTAGCATTAGTTAGCCACAGCATGCTTAATTGTTGAATGCATGACTTGGCTAGAAATACCCCATTAGAGAAGATATGTTGAGGCTCCTGCAGTGTAACCAATAAGTCAAATACCTGCTAAACATGGGGAAGCTTGGAAAGAAGGTAGTGCAGCCTTGTTTGTTAGAGGTGTATTCTAGAAAGTATTTCCAGCTGTCTGTTGCTTCGTCTGCTAGTGGTGCACTGGGAGATTTGGAATCAGTTTCTTATCCTCTCTTGATCTGTTTCTGCTTATATAATGGGCAAAAATTCTGGCCTACGTTGCTTAGGCTTTTTTTTTTTCTTTATATATTTGTGTAGTTCTTAAAAGCACTCTTGACAGATGAAGGTCATGATGTAAGTTTATAACACTAAATAACTGGACTGAGTTGTAATGGAATGTTCAGAGCTTTCCTGGGCTGTGGGCTCAGCAAGATGTTAGCAAAAGGGAAGGATGAAATACAGGGCCAGTGACATTGGTTTTGTGACCCAATAAAGAGTTACAATGTTGAAGTCAAAACCCCAAGAGGTGATGAGTTGAGCTCAACAAGCTGTGCTAACAGAGTGGGGACAGAGGGCTGTGTTATGCCAACCATTTCCTCTTGTTCTCTATCAGCAGCTGCAGGCAATTGAGAGCAGTGTCATTTAGTCACTGATTAGTATGAAAGGCAGCCTGGCTTCACAGTTTTAAGAGATGATTTAATATTGAGTGATGGGTAGTGTGTTTATTTTGCAGCAAGCCCAGCCCATTCCTCTGCTCTACTAAAATATCATCAGAATTGCTTCGAGTAATTTGTTTGATTTTAAGTTTATTATTATTAAAGTGCAGTGTATTTTGTTTCTTAGTAGTTTTTGCCTTCTGTCTTGCATTACCTGCCCCTGGCCTGTGTTCATGGCATTTCCATTCCCCTCTATGCTCATTGCAGTGGCATCCTCTGCTGACAATGCTGAAGGAGCGCATTGAAGAGTTCACTGGCTACACTTTCAACTCCCTTCTCTGCAACCTCTACCGAAATGAGAAGGACAGTGTGGACTGGCACAGTGATGATGAGCCATCGCTGGGAAAAAATCCTGTCATTGCGTCTCTCAGCTTTGGTGCTACTCGGACCTTTGAGATGAGAAAAAAGCCTTCCCCTGTGAGTGTTTCTATCACACTGAAAGAGTCTTATAGCTACTAATATATGTATTGTTTTCCTTAATTAAGAGAACTTAATTACTAAAGCATTTCAAAGTTAATGAAAGCACAACTTGGAAAGTTCTGTGAAATAAGTGTAGAGATCAAGAAATGTCTTGCACGGACCGTGACATCCCGAGGATGTGCTGCAATGTAGTGTAGTGCTGAAGTGAAATTGGAACCTGGGCGGTCTTCTGCCCAAATAAGGGCCTTTCCTAGTACTTAAAATGAGATCAGTGATGCTGGAAGTGGATTTACACTCTGCAAATGAATCAAAGAGTTGCTACCATTTTCTTAAACTCAGGCCAGTGTTATGTAAGGCAGAGTGTGCATGAGGTGAGGAGTAGTTCTGACTGCTCTTGTAAGTAAAAATCCTCTTAATGGTGTTTGCATTTTGATATGTGTGTGTTCAGATTGAGGGGCAGTGAACAAGGGGAAGAAGCTTGTTTCTTTTCCATAAAATGCCTTGGAAGCTAAGCTAGAGGCTAAACAGATACTCTACTTCGATAAGGAGAGGTATGGAATATATCTTTGGGAGGTAATTGGTGATTCAGTAGTGAATATTCTCTTTCTAGATAAAGTGCTGTGCTTGGGAATGCTTTGTTTATAAGCCAGCTTAAACTTTGCATTTTGTATTCATCCAGGTAAAGGATTGACATTTATTGGGAATGCAGGCCTTATTTTAAGGTGTCCTGTTTCAGATGAATTTTCTACTTGTGCAGTCTTTGACAACCTTGGAAGGAAGTTTACTAACTGGTATTTATTCTGAGTAGGTAGTACAGAAAGCAGAGGTAATAATTACCAGCCTACAGGAAAACTCTATGCTGACATCCTGAAGCCTGCCCCCATCAAGAGTTACCTTGGGTCACATAGTCTGAACAGCAGAGGTCAGAAATCGAACCAGAAAACAAATAGTTTGTAGTTTTCACCAGTTCTCCAATTTGTAAATTCTTTGTTGCCTGAAGTGAATTTAATCTTGATCCCTGAGCATGAGATCACATAACCAATCTATTATGTCAGTGAGCATAGCATAAGCAGCTATCCCTGATGCTGTGTAGATAATAAAATGTCAGCTGGAAAGCTTATTGCTCTAGAAAGTGGTGCTTGGATTCATTGTAGAAGTGCCTGTGTTCCCCATTGATGAATAAGAATAAAATATGCTTAAACTTCAATATAAAATTTGCAGGTTCTATCTTAAAAATCAGTCCTAGTTCTTGAGTAAGATGCCTTTTTAATAGATTTTCTGAAAAGACACCCATGATTAGCAAAAGGGAATTTCAGTCTGTGCTATTCGTACTTGGCTACCTTGTTGACAGTAATTTCACGATTATAAACCGCACCTGAATATAAGCCGCACTTCCGGGT
>VRYO01001269.1:26050706-26136557 GCA_009812075.1 Sialia sialis | reverse complement strand
AGCCATGTCGATGAGGCGCGTCTGAAGTCTCAGAGTGCCAGGCTTCAAAATGTCAGACCGGTGGGCTTCAAATCTCGGAGTGCCGGGCTTCAAATCTCGGAGTGCCTCAAATCTCGCATCCCGTGCATGAAATCTCGGGGCGCCGCGTCCGAAAAATAGAATAGCAGTCCCTGCTGCAGCCCCCCCGCCCCCAGCGCGCCTGAAGCCACCCCTAGCCGAGAAGTTTTTATCTGATTGGTTTACAGTGGTCAGAAACGCGCAATTCGTTGAAATCGCGCCCGCCACACACACCCGTACTGGAAACAACGTAGCCAAAGCGACTGCAACACATGCGGCTGAGTGTCAGGTAACTTCCAGGTTCGCAATTCTCCTGAAATTGTCCATAGATAAACCGCACCCGATTATTAGCCGCACCCCTGGCGTGGGCTCCAATCTTCAGTGAAAAAGGTGTGGCTTATATTCGTAAAGCTACTGTACTTAGGTTTAAGTGGTTTTTTAATTATCCTGAAAATCATTCTGAAAGGTTCAGTCCTCTTTTTTTTCTTTTTGGTAAGCACTAAACTGGATAAGTCTTCATCATATAATGGAGGGTAAAGGAGTGCAGAGACTACACGCACAGACTGTTTGTATCTTCTTAAGCAATCATCCTTTGTGGATAAGTAGAAATCATTCTTACCGGGCTTTCAGCCCAGTGCATGTAAAAAAACCTGCAGATACATTTCAGGTATAAATTCCTCACTGGAATAAGGAGAATTAATGGGAATTAACATGTCTCCAGGAACTGTTTTACTTTGCCTGCTGGAATTTTACATTTTAAGCATTTTTTTCTAAATACAGCCATTTTTGTTTATTTGGACCAGTTACATGATAGCAGCTGGTACTTTTCCTTTGCTTTAAATGGTTTCTAGGGTTTTCTGGATGCCTGCTTCATAGTTAAAAGTGTACAGTGATGTGGTTTCGTCTATTTTCTGCTTCCAGTTGCAGTAAATTACTTTCACCTTGCTCCTTCTTCCTTGTTCTCCCTGCCTCCATCATTGTAGCTCCTGCCTACACTGGAATCAGGAGACAATTGCTTTGCTTTAGAGCTGTGATTCATACACAGTTCACAGAGCTGATGGTTGAGTCAATGAGTCCTCTTGTGCTTGCCCTACAGCCTGAGTGTCACGACTGTGGCGCCATGACCTCCTCCCATTCCCCACACAGCCTCAGGCCCACTAGGACATGACTTCATCCTCCAGTTGAAAGGAATTGATTTCACTTTGTGGGATGAGTGTTTGTGATGCAGCCTCACTATCATTTTTTACTATTGCTTGTTCACTGCTCAGTTCTGAGACAGTGCCAGGTTATCTGATTTTTCTGCTGGAATCTGAGTGGGGAATGGTAGTACAGGGGGAAGGTGATACCTGATGTCCCACTTAGCTCCCGCTTGGGAGGTGCCCTGTGGCAGAGAGGTGGGTGCCATAGGGACCAGCTGGGTATCTGTCCAGCAAATGGCCATGAACTGTGAAAGGAGCTGGAAAACCAGCTGTCAGTTTCTCTTCTTCCATCTATAATCAAAAAAACTGATGGCTGCTGGGAAGGGAGGGAGCTTCACACTCGTTTGATAATAGCAGGATGTTCGTGGTGTTCAAAGAATCTGCCTTCAGATGGGTCTGTCCTTCAGATAAATCCCTGAAGCACACTCCTTTTTACCTAGCAGAAGGTTAAGATCTTGTACTTTTGGAAACAGCAGAAAAGTAACACTTTGTATATTAACAAACCTAATTGAAGGTGAAAGTGAGAAATTGTGGAGCATGTTAGAAGCAGAGATTCGCATCAAGATGAAGCAGGTTGAACTTTCAGAGTGATATGAAAGAGACTCACAGACAGCAGTAGCTGCAGAGGAGGAGGAGGTGTTGTCCACCAGTATGGGCAGGGCTTGAGGAGCTGTAGACAAGCAGAGAGGAAGAAGGAAGTGCTCAGCTGCAGAAGGACTGAGGGGGTTTAAAGGTAGGCCTGTGTAGGCAGTGTATTATGTGAGGAAAGGGCAGTATAACTGATACTCATCATTACTGAATCTGTAGAGAAAAGAACTGCAGTGAGGATTTTGTCAGAGAGCAAAAATAAACATGTTAAATGCAGAAGTATTGATGGGTGAGACTACTTTGTTGTGGAGCAGGGTGTTTTCACAGCTGGTGCTAGGGACATAAACTGGAGAAGAGGGATACAATCAAGATGAAATCTGAAAAATACAAAATTTGAACTTTTATAAGATAATTCTCTTGGTAATAGGTAAATAAGTGAAGCAGAAGACTAGGAGGCAGTATTCTCCATGAAAGATGCTGACTTCTGCAATTAAAATGATTTTGCATCAATTACCTGTATATCTGCATTATTATTTATACATTCTTCTACAGGATGTTTCCATTTACTTTTCCTTATAATAGAAGATTCCTCTACACTGTCCAGAAACCATTTCCTACCACTATAGCAATAAACCTTTCTGAGACTTAAAAACAAACTTGGATGATTTATGTAGATTTATACTAGATCTTTTCTTGTTTTGATTTTGATAGCATTTCAAGAAAACAACCTTGATGGAGCCCAGGAATTCTTACAGATTTTGTATTCACAGCTTCCCATCAACTAACACTGAGCTTTCCTTATTAATTGTAGTTACTGTAATTAAGGATTTTAAAAAAAGGTTTAGCCAGTGTACTTGGATAGTGTAAAGCTTGAATTGTATTGAATGTGTAGCTCAAGATTATGAAGATTCTAATATATTAAAAAGCAGAACAATTGCTTTACTATGCCTGTTTTTGTAAGCAGGTGGTTTTGTGGTACATATATGGAGTTACAGTGTGAATATAAAGAAGTCACCTAATGCACTTCTTTCCATGTTTGTTGCAAGAAAGTCTTTTCTACCTTAGATATCAAAAATAAATTTGCTTCATAAACTTCTTGACCTCTGAAAGTCAAGTGAGTTTTCTGTATGTCTGACATCAGCTCCAGGAATAAAAGTTCTGAAATTAGCTTTGGTCAACAGTAATGACATCTAAGAAAGTAAAAACTTTTTGTTGACTTCACTGGCTTTGCAAAGCAAATTGATTTAAAAATCTGTTTTTTTTTTAAGTAGAATGAAATTCGGAGATGTCCCATTTAACCAGAAAGTAATACCTGTTTTTACATACTGACTTTTCTAAGCCAAAGGTGTATTTTTTTCCAAATCATTTATCTTAGCAGAATTCCTTTTTTAAGCAAGAGATACAAATAAGCCCACTATTGTCCATCACAAAGTGAAATGATGTAATCCTCTGCAATAGAAAATACATGTGCAGTGATATTTCTCTGCTTTTCCTCAGCATATTTATAATACCTATTTTTGAAATTTTCTTCCTTGTTTCCACTGAAGATAAGAAAATGCTTCTTGATATTGACTTGATACCAACCAAGCTCTTTTGCATTTTACAAAGTGCAGTCCTCTTTCTAGCTGCATCTTACTTATAAACATGCACACAAATCCAGTTGGTTTTCTGAAAATCAAACTGTTTTAGTTTAGGACATAATTTTCCCAGTATTTGTTACTCTGCCTCATTATTTTGAGCTTGTAAAAGGACAAACCTCCTTCAAACTGGACTGCTACACACTTGACTTAGCAGCGTATGAATCTGATTTAAAGTTGAAAAGGATAATGCAAAATAGTAGGCAGTTGGTATTCCCACTCGTGTGGCATGTGAGAGACCACTGCTGGGGTGTGTCACTATGTCTAGTTGTTACATTTGAGTTTTAAAACTGCACATAATCTAAAGACTTAACAAAGGTTTGCAAATAATTTGTCTTTTAGTCTAGCAATCTCTTTTGCTTAGTGGTTAAGTGGATTAAGACAACTTATTTTATAAGATATTATAGGAAAAGAAGGTTTTTATTTTTTTAATAAGAAAAATTCTTCCAGCAGGTAGAGACGTAGCAGTATGTAATGTTGCAACAAGAGAAATTCAGAATAGTAGGAAGATGTTACTTTTGATGTAGTTAATTGTAGGAATCTAGGGTGGCTATTGTAGAATGTCTCCACGCTGAACTGTTTCAGATGTTTCCATAAGGTTTGTAGCCTCACTCCAGAATTTTGCACTAAATACAGGAGCTGGTTGTTGAACTTTGCCTGTGGCATCCAGACCGTGAGATACAATGGCTTCTTTTCATCATTAAAATGTTTGGCTCCTGGACTTTATGTGAAATACAGATACAGAGAGGTTTGCTTAGACTTCTAGATCTTAGAAGAGCCTCTTCCTCGTCCTCCCTCAGGCTTTTTAAGCTCTGCTGTAAAGGACTGATTTTCTACCAAGTGCACATGCCCGCTTCTTCAGTGTCTAATGTTTCTTTTTAGGAGGAGGGTGGAGACTATACTTATGTAGAAAGACTTAGAATCCCACTTGATCACGGGACTCTGTTGGTGATGGAAGGAGCCACCCAGGAGGATTGGCAGGTAAGAACTCTTTGACACTGTTTGTGCTTTACTTGCAATGCAATTTTCCAGATATGCTGAGGCACTCCCATGAAGGTGTGGGACGTTCTGCTTCCAGTGGCACAGTTGTTTTCCAAGGCATTAGTATTGCTTTCTGCGTCAGAATTTGAAAGCACTCACAGAAACAATGGGTTTGCTTTCATGTGCCAAGTGATGCAGTTGGAATCAGTTCAGATATACCAGCATTAAAGTTCAGCTATGAAGGTTGCAGCTTGCAGTGAAAAGAGCAAAATCAGTATAGAAACTTGGAATATCAAAACGTTGCAACTTAATTTAAGATTTCTATAGTAAAGTACAGAGACTTTTTGTTCTCAGTGGCCCTGAGCAGTCAGAATCTGATTTTTTTACCTTACCTAAGTGTTTAGAAATATGAATAAAAAGCCATCATAGGGAATGAAGGTTTTAGTCATTGTTTGATTACCTGTATTTTATATTTTAAATGTGTAAGCTCACGGCTTTTTTTTTTCTTGAATGCCACTTACAGCATCGAGTGCCTAGGGAGTACCATTCCAGAGATGAACGGATAAACTTGACATTTAGGATCATTTATCCAGAACCTGATGGAGTTTGGAAGTGAAGAGCCACTTTGGACGTTGTTGGATATACACCCACAGCAGATCTAGAGACTTGGATTGCTACAGATTTAAAGGAAGCCTTACAAGAACAGAGTTCCTTGAAGTCATGGGGAGAAGAGTTGATATTTTGAAGACCTTTGGCAATCAGAAGTTACCTGTGTTATGTGGACAGAAATTATATATTATTAGATGATACTAAATCACAGGTTTTAAGTTTGTGAACAGTGATTATTCTTAAAAGAGCATAAAGCCCGTGAAAGATTTGAGAGGTCCCAACTGGAGGATACAGATTCAGTAAGCAGATAGTTTGCACCTTGTCTTGTCTCTCCTTTACTCCCACATCTTGAACTCTGTTGGAAGTAATGGCAAGATGGGATTCTTTGATGTAAAGCCACCTCTGTATGTGTACAGAAGTGAGAAAGCTGCACTTGGTGATGATCTCTGGGTGTTACTCATTTCACCAAAGGGTGGTGCACTGCTTTTTATCTGTAGGTTGCAGTCTGTTCCAATTAAGCAACCAATTTCATCACTTAAATAACTACTTGAATTATACTGGTGTCTAGTGGAACAGAGGGTCAAGGCTCCCTTCTGCCCTGCACTCTGTGGTCAGGCTTTGTCCTAACTGTTTATCCATGTAAACAGGACCAGGCAAAGGCAAGCAAGAGAGACAACTGACGACCCTGCTTCTGAGTCAGTGCATATTGCATTCAAGAATATCACTCAGAGGGTTGTCTCTTGAGCCTCTGCTGTCACAGATCAGCAGTCAGCACCTGAGACCAGATTCCAGGCTGACTTGCTAGAATCCCTCAAGTTTGCTTGCTGAAACTCACCTCCTGCTGGGAAGCAGTGGGCTGATGATAGCTGCAGTCTGGATGTTAAGTCAGAAGTGCTGCCTATGTGTTTAAGTTCTTACTGCAGCTAAATACCATCACTGTTTGGTATCAAATCTTAGGTTTGGTCCATCTTCGCTGTCTGCCTGCAGTAGGATCTAAGCACAGGTAAATACCCTATGCCTTGTAACACGCTAGCTTTGTTAAGCAAGATAATGTCCCTCTTCACTGTAAGAATAAATTATGTTGAGAAAATACCCGTCTTTTCTTAGCCAGCATTTGCTGTGATTAAAGTTCTTATTTGCTGAGAACAGTCAAGTTGTTAATACTCAGTTATGCCCATGTTTTAATGAATGTTGTTATGGCATAACATAAACATTGAGCCATTTCACTCCCTATGGTCTGAGATTGGGAGGAATCATGCCCTAGAAACAGCTTCTCTACCTGAACCAGCATACATTATTCTAAAATGAATGTATGTTACTAGAAAACTCATCTTTGTTATCTAATGATGTCTTCACTTTCATTCCAATTTGTACAGAAATGTTTTTACTGGTATTTCCTTGTATTTAAATCTTTTACCTGGGCACAGTGATGTGTTTCATGAGTTGAAGGAGGCAGACACTTTGATATTTACTTTCTTTGAGTCATTTGAGCTTTGTGCACACCCCTCTGTGTGTGTCCAGGTTTGGCAGTCCTGACAGAAGAGTGGTTTTCCTTAACCAAGGGACAGTGCTAATTTCTCAAGGTATTCTTGAGAAGGCAACACTTTTGCCCATATCAATTTATACAAGCTCTTTTTGTTTTCACTGTGTTAAGAGCAGCCAGGCTGCAAGAAAGAGTAGGAGATAGGGATGAACTGGAAACTTTTAAACCCCCAAACCTCACCCTGTGGAAAATGCAATTCATTTGAATTCCGTGAATCTGTGGCACATAACTAATGGCAGGACCCTGGAGGCTGATACTGTTGTAAAGAGTGGTTTTTCACTTCCTTTTCATAGTTTGAATTTGTAATGTTAGCAAATTTTGGTTCAGTTTTTTTACTTCCTTTGATTTGGGAAAAGACCAGGTTTCCCTCCCAAGAAATGAAATGATTGATAGGAGAAATGTTCTATCCCCCATCGCTCCTTTTGTTGCTGGAGACTACTGCATTCTGTTTTCTCTCACGTGTCAGCTTCACTGTATCCAAATCTGTTTGACAGTGAGGAGAAGCATATGGCATCATTCCCAGCCTGTCCTGCCTGTCCTGTGTGTACTGGCTGCAAGGGGAACAGTTGGCCTAGAGGTCAAGTTTCTTTGTCAGCTGGGAGCTTGTGGGTCCTTCCTTCCTTCCCCCACCTCCTTGCCAAAAAAGTCAGCTAGCCAGGTAGCAGCAAATTGCAACCTCCTGCCTGCCAAGATAGCAGGGAATGGCTTTGAGCAGAGGAGTTTCCAGCCCCGAGCTCCTCAGGAGACCTTTCTGCAGGGACATCTTTCCTGTCAGTAGAAATTTGTTCCTGAATGCTACAGGCACTCCTGCTGAGTTCTCAAAATGGGTGTACACAAAAGTGAGATTTGAGAGTTCTTGAGCTGGTAGCGTTCCCATGGCACCTAAAGATTTTTCAGTAGAGACCAGGGCAACTTGCACATTTCTTGTGCTGCTGTTCAGCTGTTTCTGCTTTGCAATCAGGTGCAAAGGGCAGCATGATTAGAATGGTAAATATGCTGTTAGGGTCCATTCTTTAACTTAAACATAGGTGGAGGAATCTTTCCCCTAGTCACATAGATTTGAAAACAGTATTTCTAAAAATGTCATCCACAAGAATTACTTTACAGTTACAAAGCTTGTTTTTTTCCTTCTCAAGACTGTTGTGATATTCTCAGCCAAAAACTTTTTGAATAATTATTTAAACTCAGAGTACACTAAGGTAAAGTAAAATATACTGTTTATATGTTCACAGAGGATTTGAGGGCAGGGTGCTGGCCTTAGAATTTTATTTTTGCAGTTGGCACCAGATTCTGTCCATCTGACGGGCTGCTGTGGCTGCTGAGAGCTGCTTTGCTTACAGAACAATTCTGTGCCATTTTTATGTAGAAGATACAAGCTGTGGGTTTACTTTTTTCCTTATATTTGAAATACAGAATGATTTGGGTTGGAAGGGTTGAAGTTTTCAGCAGAGTATGTGTCTCTTTCAAAAAATGCTCAAAAACTGCATTCCTCAAACCTGTTCATCTCTGGCTTTCAAACAAGTGGAACCTACTAGTAACCCCAGGTAAGATTCCCTTTTCCAAAACAGCCATCACCTTTTCCAAAGTGTAATGGCCCTCAGATTTGATGATAAGGAGCAGATGAATGGAAACTGTCTTGGGTAAGGATGGACAGTAGCTTGCTTTCCTCAGGGAACATGCAGGATGGAGCTGTTCTGAAAAGATCCATGTGTAACCATTTATTTAACAACTAAATAAGTATTATTAATTAAACACACTGGTGTCAGGCATCACTCTGTCCCCATGCTGCTTGTAATCATTTCATCACAGAGTACTTGAATATTCAAGCACAAACTCTTGGTGAGGTTGGAATATATCTAATGCACTTTTGGGCCACAGTGGGTTGATCTGAGCACACACCATTTGAAACCAATAGCAAACCTCTGACACTTCTCTGCTCTAGGCTTTTGTTTGTTGGTGTTTTGTTGGGTTTTGCTTTGCTTTGTGGGGTTTTGGGGTTTTTTTGTTTTTTTTTTTTTTTGTGAAAAGGAACTCTTCTTTAGGATGTTCAGTTTTGATTTGCTTTAAAGCCATGGGTAATTTTACTTCATCTGTATCAGAGGAATTCTGCCTGTGTCTTCTGCTTGTCATGCATTACAGGGTTAGTAGTAATTTATTGCTACAAATAGTAGTTTATAGCTTTGATAGTAATGGAGAAGGAGACAAGGTGCCAAGGAGGGGTTAAGAAGTCAGAATTTTCATGCTGTAGTGTTGGCAAAATACAGAGGACTGTTCTCCTGGGGTTTGTGATAAAAGATGTGTGTATGATGGGTGCTGTGAATCCATAACGCCTCCTCCTCAAGTGCTGCTACTATAGCCTTAGCTCAAAAGCATTTAACACCCACTTTGCCTATTCTGGTCATAACCCTTTTCAGAGTGGATAGGAAACCTGCCTCACTATGGTTTGTTTCCAAAGATCTTCTTTTCCAACCTTGAGGTTTCCATAGCAATCTGGATAATTTGTTTAAATTGGAGCATCCTGTCCTGGCCTGTCTGCACCTAGGTTCTGCTGAGATCTTACAGCTGTCATCTCCTCTTGACACACTTGGGAGTGACTGGTGATTGTTGGCCATGAGAGCACTGGCCCTTCCCAAAGAGTCACCCACTCATCAAGGTGACAGATGGGTACTTTCTCCCTTCTGGTCCTATTTGGTTTACCTCCTTCTGTGTAGTGTTCAGTACAGCTTTGTGGAGTCATTGCCAACTCCCTTGAAGCTGGCAGGTCCTTGGTGGCTCATGCTGGGAAAGCACCTCTCGAGGGAGCTGGGAGGCCTTGTTTTGCAGTTGGGGATTGTATTGAAGAATGTTAATCAGAATAAGGAGCAAGGAGGTCTGTTCCTTAGCCCCCATCGTTTGTTTGGTTCAACTTTGTTCTGTTCACATAGGAGATTTTGCTGGCTTAGCAAACTTAGAGCAAAGTCTTCACAGCATCATCCTGACAGACAGTGCTCACTGGTTCAGAATGGTGTTCAGCTGAAAGTTGTTTCCATCTAAACTTGTGTGCAGCTGCTTTGCTGGTTACAGAGGGTGTTACTTTTTCTGTTGCACTGCTCCCATTGTGGTGGCATCACATATAAATCCATGCTAAAGAATGGGTTGACAATAGAGCTGATCTCTGGAATGCCAGTGCCAGCCCTCTGCCCTGGGCATGTGTTTCCAGCAACACCCTTCTGCCACGCCAGGCTGCCATGCAGCTGGAAGAGCACATGGACTAGAAAGAGCCTCAGTGTTGGATGGGATGGGATTTGTGACTTATCACGAAGTTATCATTGGGTCATCATTATCATTAGGGAGGGCTGTGGGAAGGCTTCTCGCTCTGAAGAGCTTCTGATGCAGAGAGCATCAGAAAGATAAAGCAGGAGTGAGCAGAGACAGAAGTTGCCAGAGGATGTACTGGCCTAGATATACAACCCACACTCCCTGGCTGGTTTGTCAGGGTGCAGAATCTACATGGTTCCCAGTTTCCTTTACCCACCTGCTGCTTTTTTTGGGGCAATCTGTGCCAAGGAGGAGACAGTCAGTCCAAGTAACATGGCATGCCTTTAGCTTGAGATACCTGCAGGAGCTTGGGTAGGAGGGGCCACAAGGTACAGGCTCCCTGATTTTTTTGGGGAGAAGCAAGGGCAAGTGCTGGAAGAGGGATTAAAAATTGCCTGGTGTTGTTTTCTGTTGGGAAGCAGTGGGAGGGAAAGGGAGGAGAAGTGGTGGTCACATCTGAGACAGTGTCTGACAAACTGTACATAATGCAAAATTTGCCAATACCTGCGCTTCCAGAGCAGTGATGGAGCCGTGACAGTTCATGCCAGGGATGAGATTGATACCCTGGAATAAGCTGACAAGCCAGCCTGAAGAAATCCTCCCAGGCTCCAGGGCAAGGAGAGTGAGTGAGGCAGGGCAGGGTAGACACCAAACACAGCATCATGGTGCTGCAGCAGCCACAGGTAGAAAAAGTTGTCCCAAGCATTGGCTGCTTCTCTGTAACATCCCTATATTTTGCACTGATCATTTTTAACTTGGGGCTTCACCAGTTATCTCCTGGCTTTACTTCCCTTGCAGAGACTAAAGTGGCTGTATTTTACCTTAGAAAAGATTCCTCAGCTTTGGGTGCTGTGGGCTTTCATCTGACAGGAATGGGATTATGCTCTTTTTTTCTGCTTGTCTGCATTAGCACCACTCTGGCTTCTCTTTGCAAGACAGGGCTTCAGTTTCTGAACCATCATTCAGCAATTCACTACTTTGGTTGTTAATTTTTGTCTAATGTCCCCAGAAACATTTAGAGATTGGACAAAAATGTCTCAAGGATTAAATTACTTGAAGCCTAATAGTTCGATTGTCAAGAAGCTTCTGTTTTAATCTCTAGACCACAGTTAATTTCTTTCTTGATTGCTTACAAATAGACTTATAAAGAGAAGAAAAAAAGAAATTTGTTCTGCTGAAATAAGTGGATACTCTATAGTACTTTTAGCTGCAGAAGAAAATGAAAGATAAAATCCATCAGAAGTGTTAAGATCTGATCTGTGGCACCAACCCAAGGTTTTTAATCTTTACTCATACAGAAAAGATTTTCCTTTCATCCGACCTCCAGAGCAGCCAGAAACTTTGTGGCAGTCTTCTCTCTGACCTAACAAGGTCAAGCCTTCCTTGTTATATTTGAGATGTGTGGTCAGTTTTGTCCAAATCTGAGAGAGGATGGGAGGTCTCAGAAATAATTCGATTCAGCTCTTGCAAAGCTCAGCAGCTGGGTACAGAAGAGAAACCAAGACATGTGTTCTGTGCTCTGACAGCTCTGGGTTACCCTGGGCCTCCCTGGCAAGGAACAGGAGAATCCTCCTTTCCTTGCTGCCTGGCCAGTAGCATTTCTGCTCTCCAGCTGACTCGTGTCCCAGGAGGCAGCACAAAATGCATGGCCATCAGCACTGTCCCAGCCACCTGCTCAGTGTGGAGCATGTGGAGGGTTGGAAATTGCCATGATTATCAACAGAGTTCTTTCCTGCATGCAGAAACTCTTTTTTTATTCCTAGGCATTTTTAATAATCTTGTGGGGCAAAATGTTTCTTCCAGATTTTGAACCTGTGACAGAATGTCCTGAACTAGAAATCCTTATTTCTGTGCTGCTTGCTTGATAGGGTCACAGTAACAGCTGGACATGGTTATACCTTGATAGTTAAAGTCATGGGAGGTTAGAGGTTTTACATCATGTGGCAGCAGCTTGTGCCAGGAAGAATATTCAAAGCATTCAGTATCTTAATTAGTTTAAGTATAGTTTCATTCTTTAAAGAGCTGAGTTTCCTGCAATCACTGGTCTTTGGTAATTGGAACCACACTTTTTTCTTGTATCCTCATATCACTGCACCCTGAGTATCAATAATAGTGCTGGGAAAAGCTGCCATCCCTTCTGATGCCTGTGAGGCCAAACAAAGGAAATTTAATGTAGCAGTTTTTTGTCAGGAAACACTTTGCAGCTCTCTTTCAAAACAAAGAGTTTTATTACTACATTTATTATTAGTGGTGTGATGACAGCCAAATGCTGTTAGCTTGTGAAGTGCAACTGAAACACTGACTTTTCACTTCAGCTGTCACTTTATAATTTGAATAATTCTATGCAGAGAATAAAATAATACATTTCTGTGACAAGCATTCATACATTCAAACATTTTAGTCTGTACTTTCTCCTAACGGCATGGGGCAGAAAGTTTATGGGATTTATTGCAGCTTGTAAAAACACAGGCAGACTGAAACTGAGATATTTCAGGGAAAAGGAGCTTTGAACACACATATTTTGTATTAACTGTGTGGGATCATGAGCTTCCCACAAGTACTGACAAGTGTTAGTCACGTCTGCCAGTCATGCTGGGGGGAAATGTTCCCGCTCCCACGTCTGCTCCCAGGTCAGTTCCCAGCTAGTGAGAGGCACTTTTGGGGATGGTGAACCCCACGGCATCCCTGTGCCAGTAAACCTTGCAGAGCTGTTGGGGCTGGGCTCACATGGGGCCTGTAAAACTGTTGTGTCCAGGGCTGAGGAAGAGGGAATAAGAGGAAAGAGAAGCTGAGTTTCAAGGATGGGCTGAGGAGGATCATACCATGAAACTCTCTGTAAAAAAGAAAAAGTCAGGAATCAATAACCTGGCTGAATTTCCCACTCATTACTTTAAGGATACTTGGAAAGAAATTCTTTCCACTAAGATGGCCAAGTTTATATATAAAAATGAGACATATACAAGTGTCACAAACCTTTTCTCTTAAAATGCTATTTTAATCCAAAAATTGCTTTAAAACCTCATTAATAATCAAGGGGGCCACCACTTCTTTGCAGATTGCCTAGTGAGATGTAAAAAGATGTAAAAATCTTTCTGTGCTCCTATAGTCTGTACGCTGGACATATCCAGTTTGAAACATCTCTCAGAGAACTTGCCCATCCTAGCAACTCCCTGCTGCATTAGGAAGAGCTTTCTCATGGAAGTGGCTTTAGTAGAAATAAGTTTTCGTAAGTTGCCTGCAAAGATCCCAGCAGCACCCGGAGCTTCCTGCCACCACTCACAGGTGCCTTGCTGCATGTGCCTGCCCTCCAGCACATGGGAAGTGCTGTTAGGGAACTTTCCTCGTGCTTTATTACCTGAGGCTTCTCCCTGTCTCATGATGTGGGGAACAAAAATCATGGTGCCTGGGGTGTGAAGGTCACCCCCAGCTCTGGAAGCAGAGTGTGCTGCAGAACAAGCCAAAGCTTCTCTTGCCTCTGGAGATTTCCAGTCCTGTAGTTAAGGCTCTGCCAATACCTGCCTGCTGCAAAGGGGAGATGTGCTTATACCTGTGCTGGTGGCTGCAGGGCTCTCCATGGCTGTTCCCAAATGATGCCAGGCAGGATGCCCCTTAGTGTGGCACAAGGGGACATAAGAGATTTAGAAAAATAGTTCAAGACACACGTCAAGCATTTAAAACTCTGGCTGCATGTTAACCTGCTGGCTGCTCGACTGAGCATGAGGGTGTGTGATCCTTACTGTCGGATTACCCTCAGCTCAGCTGCTGAGCTGGATTGGCTTTAATTTAATTATTTCAAAGAGAGAAAATGTTAAAAGGCTACTGAAGTCAAAACAGTGGAAAGGAAGGTAAAGGATAACAAAACAAATACCAAAGGAAAGGGATGTGACAACCTTGTCACAGCAAGCATAGCTCTTGTGAGTTGTTAGCCAGGTGATTCCTGGTGTAAATGCTGGAGAGAGGCTGCCCAGGTAAGCTACATTCTGTGTGCTGCAGTTTCGTTATGATAGCTAGGAAAAAAAAAAAAGTTTGTTTTTCTCCAGGCAGAAGCCTAACAGTTGGTTTCAGCTGGGTCTTGTTGGGTAACTGGGGTTCCCCAGTCAGAAAGATACACTTTCAAATTTAAATCAGATGTGCACGCAGAGGAAGAGACATAGACTTCTGCTTTTGGAGCTGGTTTGTATTTGCTGCCTGTTTATTGGTGTGTCATCTCCAGCTTGTAAGCAGTATCTGTTAGGTTGCAGTTGGCTGAATGTTTTTATTGCTGTTTTAAAAATGGTTGTTCCAAGATACAAAGTCTTGTGGAGAGAGAACAGCAACTCCTTCCTCTTTCCTGCTGGAAATGAGTGCCCATAGCAGAATGCTGAATGGAGATTTACACAGTGAGGCACTGTGTGATGGCTGGAAATGCCACCTGCCAGGGCAGCAAGAGGCAGCTTTTACTCTTGAGTGTGTTTTGGGAGGATATTTGAAACTTACATGGTGGGTATGGATTAAGGCATCTTGCTGGGGAGCAGCTTATCCTGCTGGCTCTCAAGATCCCCCATTAACTCTGACAGCAAAGAAACTGCTCTGTTTTGGGGCATGAACTGTGTGTTCACTGTGATGGCGCAGCTACAGGTGGTTTCTGTAAAAGCCCTGCCCCTTCAAAAGTTTCTTTTCTTACAGGAACAGGTTGGTATCTCTCGACATCCTCTTGTTAATCATTCCCTTCTATGGCATGAGATCTGATAGCCAGCAAAAGGCTGTGTGTGTGTTTCCAATAATAACTAGATGACAAGGTAATTTCCACACTGTATCAGCAGCAATAATTGTGTCTCCTCCTATAAACTGGCAATTGAACTATGCAAGCCCCCAAATACGAATATAAAATGTTCCTAGCTCTGGTAAATGTTCCATACTGCCTCTATGGAGTGTGCAGACATACAATGTGGTTCCATGAAAGGAAATGAAATCTTGTAATCAGGGAACAAAATGAGCAGAACACAAAGGAGATGAATTGTGATGAAATGGAATGCAAATGAAAAAATACTCGAAAATTCTGAAACCAAGTGAAAGTATTTAAATGGAACGGGATGACACGAGGTACAGTGAAAAGTTTTGAAACTTTCCAAAATGACACATACTGAAATTTCAGAATCAAGGAATGAAATGAATCAAAGAGACAGGAAAAGAATTATGATTAAATTTACTCAGGCACACAGCACATGGGTGATAGCAAGAAGCAAGGTGTGGAGGGAGCAGTGCTGGGGTACAGCTGTGGTCCACTTGGCAGTTGCAGTGTCCTGGAGCTCTGAGCTGTGGGGTTTTCTCAACCCTAACCCTGAGCAGAGCAGTAAAATCAGCATTTTCCAAGGACGAGGTGCCCAGCCTGTGGGTGCTGCCAAGGGGAAAAGTGTGGAGGGAGCGATGGTGGTGCAGTGCACTGGGGGTTTTTTGCAGTGAAATGGACTGGAATGTGCCAAAATAATACTCATTGAACTTGTGTGATTCCATTTCCTTTCATGAAGTGAAATCTCCTAACCAGAGAAGGAAGGTACCAAACACACAGAAGAGGAGGTATGATAAATGAAAAAAAAAAAAAAAAAAAAAAAAAAGAAAGAAATTTTGAAATCAAGTGAAAACTTTTAAAAGGAATGGGATGACATGAGTTGCATTGAAAAGTTCCAAAAGTTTTCTAAATTATATCCATTAAATTCTCCGTATCAGGGAGCAAAGTGAGGTGAACACACAGGAGAGAAATTACGATAAAATTAAATAGAATTAAAAAAAAAGACGTTTGAAATGAAAATAATTAAATTGAATGGTTTGACATGAAGTGCAGTGAAATGGACCGAAACTTGCTGAAATGTTACTCACTGAAATCACAAGATTTCATTTCCTTTCATTAAATAATGCTGGAAGCAAGTGAAATTAAGGCCATGATTTAAACTACTTGAGTAAATATATTTTTATGTTAGTGTCTTGG
This sequence comes from Sialia sialis, assembly GCA_009812075.1. Taxonomy (NCBI): domain Eukaryota; kingdom Metazoa; phylum Chordata; class Aves; order Passeriformes; family Turdidae; genus Sialia; species Sialia sialis. The sequence continues at coordinate 26,120,681 of VRYO01001269.1, read as the reverse complement.
AGATCTAACTCTGGGGATTATGTCACAAGATATATTTTCTAAATTTTCTCAAATACTGTCTTTGAGGCCTCTCAGTTATTACCATGGTGATCTTGCTCCAACTCAGCATTGAAATTTCCCAAAGCATTTTATAATCATATTTGTGAGGGTATTAAATATACCTGAGTTTGCCTTCATACTGAACTTCCTGTAGGAAAACAGACAGGCAGTTTGTACTGGGATGTGTGTTGAAGTAGAGATATCAAGTCAACCAACCTTTTCTTGTCAGAACCTTGGATACTCTTGGGCTAGATCAGATTAAATTTACCTTGCTTCGAATAAACTTGCGATGTTTTTCTGCACTGTCAGAACAAGGTTCCCATTGATACATGGAAAGGCTGACCTGGAACAGAGACTAGACAGAGCAAAAGGAATAAAATAGGTATTTATTGAAATGATACACTTTGGCAGAGCAAGAGCCAGGCCAGGGCTACACCCAGAACACATCCAAGATGGATCACGGTGAGGAGTCTCTAAATTTTTATAAATTTTTTTTCATCTACATGTTGGGGTCAATTATCCAACCACAGCCCCAGGCTTGCCTCCTTTCCCTTGCCATTGTTTATGCTTTTTGGGTACCAGTTGTCCTTGATTCTCCATCTAGAAAGAATTTGTCTAACTACCCTGTGAAGAGAACTTACTTACACCTAATACCTTACTAACACCTAAGTTTTGGAGTAACACATTAAGCAGCAGAGATTGTGAAAAATATAAAGGCTAAAACCCAAGGCATCACTATGTCATCTTGTTTCTGCATGAGAGACAAGCTGAGCCCCAGAAATCCTCCAAGCTGGTCATCAGGCATGTCTCCTTAGAGGGCTGTACTGAGGAAACAGAGTTCAGCCTTTGCTGTACGCCAGAATCAAGTTGTCAGGAATTTAAGGGGTTGTAAATGGAGCTTTTGGAGAGAAAGTTGTTGCACTACAGCAGGGATGTAGGAGCTAAATTTAGCTACTAAAATCAACAGTAAAAAACACAGCCTTCTGTAAGCTGGAATGATTCAATTTGACCAAACATGAAATTGTTCCCTTATTAAGCTAATAGTATCTCCCAGCAAAAAGACTTCAAACTGACCATGACCCTAAAGCTGCCCTGGGGAGTCAAGAAGCCAAGAGAAAGCAGCCACGTATTCATAAAGCCAAGGCTCTTAATGTTGCTTTTACACTGGCAAGGAGCAATACACCCAACCTTCTGGAAACGCACTAGCAAGTGCCTTAGGTGCCCTGTCTCCTAAAACTGTGTTTTTGTTCCATTTTATCCCCTTTGAGATGGGCTGTAATGAAAATGGTTTCTTTCCAGTGCCAGTCCTGAAACATTGCCACTGCTAAGGCAATTTCAAAGGAGGAGGGACCAGTCCTAAGACTTGCCCAAAGACAAGGCTGAGAGATTTTGATAGTAAGTTCACAAAAACAAGGCCATTTCTGTGTGCTGGACTATGGCATAGGATGTGTATTTTGTATGTAAGCCTCTGGGGTTTTTTTTCAGAGCATTTGTTCTCCTCCGCACAAAGAATGTGTTTTATGGCAAAACACAATAAACTCTCACTGGCTGCAGGTGGGCACAGACCCAGGGCTGCTGGTAAGTGAATTGACAGCCTGTGCTGGCAGTGCCCTGGGTGCCTCCACACTGCGGTGCTGTGCTGCATGTGCACACTGAGCACGGGGGTGCTGAGTGCTGTTACATGGCTGCTGGGCAGATCTCGGGGCCCTGAGTGCATTGTCCTTGTCCCCTTAGCATCACGGAGCAGAATTCCTGACACTGTTGCTAAGCCTCTGCTTCCTTCCTGGTTCCTAACCAAGCTTCAAAAATATCCTCGAGTGGGTGAAGCTGTACTGGAGAGTGTCTTTATGGGAGTCATCTAACATTAGCCCTGAAGAGGGGACAGACTAACCATTTCAGGCTCTTCCTCCCTTATGCTTTTCTACTCCTCCTCTCTCACTCCTTTCCTATTCCTATCGTAAGTTTTTCTTATGCTGTTGGGTTTTTCCATCACTGGGAGTGCTTGGCACGCACAGCTTTAAAGCGTGGTTCCAGCCGTCATTAATTTGCAGGCTTTTGTTTCAGCTCAGTAACACTTGTGTGCCATTTTCTGTCTGAGGATCTGATTCTGCATCATATCAAAGAAGCACCGCAGAGCCCACAGGGGAATGGAAAATTTTAGGATCCCCTCTAAAAGGAAAATAATGGAGTCACACTGAACGAGGTATTTAAGCTTCGTTAGAGGTGGCAGACTTGGGAACAAGATCCCAGAGTCCTGCTTAACCCTCTGTTACTGATGGTTCTTGTCTGGGTCCATTCCGTGATCTCTGCAGTTTAGATCTGGGTCACTGTAACATTAGGGTGTTTAGATTTGGGCTTGCCTTGGAGCTTCCTTTAACTATGCGTTTGTTACTCTGACGGGGAGCGATAAGCTGAAAGCTGATGCGACGGGTTTGTCGGTACTTTCATAGCCACAGAAATCAGGGTCTTCATCAAAAAAGCAGCGCAGTGAGACGCGGAAAGCTGAAGTACCGCTGTGGCAATCCGGGACCCGCCTGGAGCTCCATGGGTGCCGCGGGGCAGGAAAGGGATGCCCGGAGCTTAAGGGGAGAGGAGGCGGGAGGGGGCGGCGGGATGGAGCGCGATGGCTCCCCCGGCCCGGCTCTACCTGGCCCCCCCGCTCCGAGGGGACGCGGCGGGCGGGGGTGTCGGTGCGGGGACACGTCATGCGGAAAGGAGAGCCCGGCCGGCCGCGAGTGGGCTCCGCTGCGGCCGGCTGCGCTGCCGTCTGAGCATGCTCCCGCGGGGCTCCGCCGGCTATATAACGGGGCCGGGGTGCCGGCGGCAGCGGCTCGGCTGAGGCAGCGGGGGAGCTCCGGTCCTCACGGTACTGCGCCTCTCTCACCGCTCAGCTCCCGACAGCAGAGCTCCGCACCTCGCTCCGCTCCAGACAGCAGAGCTCCGCACTGCTCTCCGCTCCAGACAGCAGAGCTCCGCACCGCGCTCCAGTCCCGACAGCAGAGCTCCGGTCCTCACCACACTGCGCCTCTCTGCTCCGCACGGTACCGCAGCGCTCCGCTCCCCGCGTCTCTCCGAACAGCACCGCTCTGCTCCGCACGGTACCGCAGCGGCCCGCTCCGCGCTCAGCTCCGCTCCGCTCCGCGCTGCTCCGCGCGGCACCGCAGCGCCCCGCGGGGCCGGTATCTGCCCCGCCGCCGCTGCCCGCCGGAGCCCCGGCGCCCGGCACGGCCGAGGCAGCGAGCCCCGCTCCGCCGGCCCCAGCCCCCGCGGCGGGCTCTCCCGCGGGCGGCAGGATGGCCGCGAAGCCGGCCGAGCTGATGGGCATCTGCTCCAGCTACCAGGCGGTGATGCCGCACTTCGTCTGCGTGAGCGAGGAGTTCCCGCCGCCCGCCCGCCCCGCCAAGACCCCCAAGGGCAAGCTGCGGCGGCCGCGGCAGTCGCGCTTCAAGACGCAGCCGGTGACTTTCGACGAGATCCAGGAGGTGGAGGAGGAGGGGGTGTCCCCCATGGAGGAAGAGAAGGCCAAGAAGTCCTTCCTGCAGTCGCTGGAGTGCCTGCGGCGGAGCACCCAGAACCTCTGTCTGCAGCGGGACCGCCTGGGCAGCTGCCGCCTCCGCAACAGCCTCGACTCCAGCGACTCGGACTCGGCTCTCTGAGGGCGGCGGGGCTCGGAGGGGCCCGGCCCGGCAGCGGCGGCACGGACTGCGCTGCAGGGAGCCGCACCGCCGGCATAGGAGCGCCGGACGGACAGCCGGGTCGGGATGTTTTCTAAGAAAGCGCTTGTACCTTCGTTTCTATTTGATTGTATGAAACTCACCATTTAAAGACAAAAGAAAGAAAAAAAAAAAAATCTTTTTCTATTCGTTAGAAGAAATGAGCTGTTTTAGATGCATTGAGCTGCTGGATTTAATATTTATTTTTGCATTTAAACTGTTGACTGCATTAATTTAATATGTTTCTACCTGAATGTCTGTTATTATTTCCATAAAAGAGTAATAAATATGATATATTTGCACAGTACTTATTGGGCTGTCCTTATTTCAGGGATCCAACTGTCCTCGTTCAGCTTTGAGGAGCAAAGGGATTTGAAAGCAGTCGGTAGCTAGTGCAGAGCCAGCAATGCTTTTCTCGGAGATGCTCAGAGGGGTTTTGCAGGCTGTCATTCACAAAGTAATGAGACAAAAGCCGAGTTAGACTGATTTTAAACTACTTTATTTACTTCTTTGAGATCTTTGTGTTAACCTGAATTGTGGTTTAAAGAGTGTTTGTAACTGGGTGGGTGCCCAAGAACCTTAATGCAACTGGGCAAGCATCTTGCATTCACAAAAATGCGTATATAGTTCCTATTCTCATCCAAGTTGGTTTTGTTTCTTCTCCCCTTCCCCTTCTGATCCGTGAATTATTTAGTGCTGCAGACAATTTTGGTAATTGGTTAGAGTGCAATTTTATTTACTAGAGCAATTCACACTATGTGGACATTCTTTTGGAGTTTAAAAGTAAAGGGATTTTGATGATGGTGAATTTGTAGGAGTGAGACTTCTGTTGGGCTGCTGCATGTGTGTGTGTGCAGATGCATGTTATATTTTCTCTGTCTGAGGGATATATGCTGAAGAGCTCTCTGCGGAATGGAAAGCAAATTCCTGGGCCAGCAATATTCTACCTGTATTTTCTCCATTTTCTTGAAACATTCATGTGCTAATAGTGTAATCCTGTGGTAGCACCTTTGACCAAGACAAGCCTCTGGCAATTAAAACTTCCCAATCAGAAGGTATTAGCTGATAATGAGCTCTAGCTACTACTTCTCTGGTATGATTTTCAGGGGACTTAGGGCATTTCTAATGTCGTGGTTTGAGGTGCAATCATACTGATCAGTATGGAGACGTAAGGGCTGGGGCAGAGGAAGAAGACAGACGTGGTGAACAGGGTGTCTTGGTAGGACTGAGAACCCCAGATTTCTACCCTCTGGGCACTGAAGTACAGCAGATGACTCGTGCAACTGGCTCCTGGCTACCGCAGAACTGAAGCTTGTGTCTCTCCAGCTTAAAGCTGGGGAAAAACTGGAGGGCCTGGGGTGTGGTTTGTTTTTTGGACAGGTCCTTCACAACTCCTTTGCAGTACCAGCTCCTCCAGCTGACCTCCAGCACCAGGGGAGGGGTGTGCAAGCAATTTAGCAGGTAAGGAAGCAGGTCTGGACTCTGACCCAACCTCCTCATAAAAAAGCATTTAAATGACCCGCTGTCTCCCTGCATGCATCCTGTGAAATAGCTTTTCTCCCTTTGCAGTTAGACCCTCATGTCTGCTTTCCCTGCATGTTACACACATGCATAACATCCATGCACAAAGCAAAGCAACTTGACCTCCAGAACAACTGCAGGCAGGCAAACTGCAATCAGTAAGACATAATGAGTTACCAGCAGCTGGGCTAATTTTCCTCAACAAATTCCTAACATGCTTCAATTCTGGGAGTTCTGGGTTTGGGAAAGGGTTTGCAACATTTGCAGATGTTGCAAACCCTTTCCCAAACATCATGTGGGAACTCTGTAGCCATGTGCCTATATATTGCATAATGTACATAGCTCCATAAAATTTCCAGAGACTGTATAGCGTCCTTTCCACACTGCAGGTTTTAGGCTGCTTTTCAGTTTCCCTTTGCTTTCAGGTCTGGTACAAAAATCCCTGTGATACACATATTGTGGAGTAACTTCAAGAGGCTGTGAGCCCATGATCCTTGTCCCTGCTCATAATTTTTTAGCAGCTGGGGTTGCTAGCAGGCCCTTTACCATTGCTGTTGCCATCCTTCCTTCAGTGTGCAGCTGTGCTGCGCCCATGCAGGAGGCACAGGAGGCTGTGCTGCACCAGCCAGCAGCAGAACATTGGATACTCACTTCCTGGAAGGGTGAGAATAGCTGTGTCCTCTTTTCTGTTCCAGGAGACAAATGTAGATGTTAACACATCTATAAAGAGTATTTGAGTATCTGCTGTAGCACGTTTGAGGAAAATGTCATAATTCCAGAGTTAGGCTGAATAAATGAGTTTCTCTTCAACTGTCCTTTGTTGACATTTTTCTGTTCCATTTCAGAGTGAATAACATGGGAGATGCCAGTGCTAAAGATAGGCTAGTGTTTATCTTCCAAACAGTTGCAATCAAGGCGAAAGGGTGAAAAGCCAGGGTGATTTAGCTATATCCTGGAGAGGCCTTCCTGAATGCAGCTGGAAAAATAAACCTCCCTCCCAGTCTTCCTGTGCTGCTAATTTTGAAGGTTTCTTGCGCAGTACTTTTCAGCATCATGACTATCGTGTCTAGCTGTACTGTAAGGATTGCAGGAGGACTTGTTAAATTCACTTTAGCGAGGGTAATGACTGTATCAGAGGAGTTTGAGTCTGTCATCTGCTCCCTAGTCTTGAATGTGGGTTGTACATTTCCTTTCAGCAATTCACAGCTTAAAAGCATCCAACAGACGCCACTTACAGTGATGCTCGGTGTGGCAGTGAGTAGGCATGAGCATTCCATGTCTGCACAGGAAGGAGCTGGAACTCAAATGCTTATGGTGCAGCAGGATGTGTCCCAGGGCAGAGGTGAGACTGAGCACCCCAGGAGTGTCTTCAACACTATTTTTCCAAATTACAGGAAATTGCACAGGAGAATTTGTCTTTAATGGGACTGCCTGTTATTCTTATATCATTTTATGTGTAAATCATTTTGTCCTCGTGGAAAGAGGTTCATCCGGTCAGTAAAAACTTGAACTTGAAAGCAATTCTTTTATTTTCTTTCTGCTTTGTATCCAGTCCCCTCCATGCCTGTCAGCATTTCTCCCCTGTGCTTGTCTTTAAATGCTGTGTTATTGTAAAGCTGGTGTGGTGAATCTGTACCTCCATGCCTTATTTTGGCCTGATCAGTGTAGAGGGGATCTGTGATCAGTGCAGTATCACTGCTCTACTGGAATCAGGAAAAAAAAATTCCTCTGTTCATCTTATGAGAAAGCTTTTTCTGTTCTTTTGGCAAACGTTTTAGCTAAGTTTGCTCAGTTAATGGAGGATTTCTGGATGCAATTTCGTTTCTACCTCAAGAGGCTGAGGACAATCTCCTCTCCTTGCTGTGTATGCACCAGCTCTGCTCTTGCATAACTTCTCTCACTCCTGGGTTTCCAATAGTTCTCTGGCAACACTTCAGAGTGCTGCTGTTACTAGGAACAAATATGAGAAGGTGTTTGCAATTCCTACAAGTTTTTGTGCTGGAATCCTGAAAATGAATTTGCTTTAGGAGCAGGTTAATGATGACCCTCACTGGTGCTGGGGATCTGACCCTGCAGGAGCACAGCGGACAGACGGGGACACTGCTGCTGGTAAGAAGCACTACACTGTTGTTATCTAACCTCCAAAGTGACAGCAGAGCCAGGGAACAAAACACAAACCAAGGCATCTATTTAATTGTCAGGCTGACAGCAAACAAATTGCAGTGTAAGAGAGGCTGATGAGTGAGCTCTAGCAAATCTGGTTGCTGTGGTTTCTCAAATGTCAGCAGTGCCAGCAGTTTGCTGGCTGCCTTCCACAAGGTTTGGCTCCCTGGCAGCATGCATGGACCTCAGCCTTCAAGGCCCCTGGTCCTAGGCTTTTGAGCCACTGCCAGAGAGACCAGCATCAAGGCTGCATCAAGCCTTGCTGGAACCTCGGCTCCCATGGCATGGCTCAGCCTGCGCTGTTTCTTGTACACTGAGCTTGCATTCCTGTGGGGAAAAACCCTTGGGGAGGTGCAGATAACCTGAAATCCCTGAGCAGAGCTCAGACTCTGTGCAGTGATGGTGTCCTGGATTTACAGTCTGACTTTTCACAGCCATCTTTAATAGAGTGTGCAAGCTGCGAGCGGTGCTTCAGCAGGGCTGGCTTCTAATTTTAGGGTATTTTTTTAATGCTGTAAAGATGCAAGTTTACATGCTGAGCAGAAAATAATCAGGCATCCAGTAGCAACACAGCAAGAAGATCTCCCTTCTCCTGGAGGAGGAGGCCAGTACACAGAACAGAGAGGTCACCAGGTCAACCCTGAGCGCTTTATCAAGTGGTCTTGAGTAGCCTGAGGTCAGGTGTCCGAATATGGAAGAATTAATTAATTGTAGGAAAAACAGCATCTTGCCACATGTATGTGTGTGTCCCCCTGTGTAGGGCCTGCTCTGTGTAGTCTGGAGTGAGCGCTGCTAGCAGCAGAGCAGGCCAACCTTTGACTGTACAACAAAGCACTTCCAGATAGCTAATTGGCAGTGCAATTACTTAGCTAGTAGAGGGCAGAAGGAAATATTTCCTGCAAAGCCAAGAGCTGTGAAATCAGTCATGTAATGGTTTCTCTGGCCACAGTATTAGCTTTTAGGCTATTAAATGTGTAAACTTGGCAATTATGTATTTGTGACTCCTGTGTTAGCAAATGTCATAGTATGTTACAAATAGCTTAGGGACAGATCCCGGTTTTGGCTGCACTGGTGTCAGATTGTCTTTGGCTCAGCTGTACTCAGGGGTCAATCTGGATTTGCTCCTTGTTGCGTTCATACTATTTGCTGATGTTACTGAGCATGTTTCTGGACTGGCTTGAAATGTCCAAGACACTTCTCCCCTGCTCCATCATGCCTGGGATACTCTGAGGTTTCACATAACCTTCCACAGCTTTAATCATCCCTGTGTTTTGGAAGCAGTGTGTATGATGTATGCGTGCTTGGCTTGGACATCTGTTCCCTTCACCCACATGCAGTCAGAGCCAGCAGCAGCAATGGTGAAAAGCTGGGGAAACTGGAGCAAGGGGGCTTTCCTTTGTCTCCTCCATCCATCCATACTAATATGAGACTGCAGAAGACTTATTTGGAAACCAAGCTGAGGTTCACCTGGGTCTGATTTAAAATAAAACAAAATCTACCTCAGTAATTTATTACTCTGTCCTAAACAGAGATTCTTTGCTTGGAAATGCTGGCATTGAAAATGTTGAAGTTATTTATTAGGAAATGGTGAAAAGGAAGTTTTCTTCCTTAAGCATGATTTAAAACACTGTTGTTGTAGAAGTGGAGTTTTTATTCCTTCCTTGTGAAGAAAATGACCTTTCTTGGGCAAAAGGGAAGGGGACTGGGAAGGAGGGAGAGAGGCAGCAGAGCTTGCTTGTGAAACAGTTCTTGGCTAATACAAAACCATGTGAAGGATGTTTATGTGCTTGTTACTTTTAATCTTGGATCCTTGCAAGTGAGAGTTTTCCCTTGGAGAAATATTTAGAGGTCCTGACCGTGATGGTTAAAGATACATTTCAGGCTCTTTTCACAACAGCCTCTAATGTCTGCATGAGTGTGCAGTCTGATGACTCAAATGTTTAAGGGAAATTCAGCAAGGTAAGGTGGTTTTTTCACTGCTCTGTATGTGAAAGCAAACAGAAGGAAAGCAGCATTGGACACACAGGTTATCACACGTGCTTACTGTTAAACATTTGCTGTTAAGAGGAGTTGGATGCATTTCAGCTGTAAGTGGCTGGCATTTATTGGCTGGGAAAATATGCTCTGAGGTTCCCTGTGCTTTAGAGACAGATTGGATAGTTGGGTTTTGAAGGGGCAGAAAGGTTCAGTAGCACAGAGACCTGGAAGGACACAGCTCTGTCATTTGAGGAGAGAAGACAAAAATACCCAAACTCAGAGCAAAATTGGATGTGGCCCGCCTGCCTAAGACATTGAATAAGAGCCTGTTTTTAATCAACTTCTGTTAGTAGAACCCCACAGTTTATGCACCCTTGGGATAATGAAATGAACTGAAGAATGATGTTTTGCCTGCTTTTACAAGTTCTGAAGCATATTAACATTTTCTTGTGACATTTTTAGTTCTTTTTTTTTCCTGAAATAAATGTGGAAGTTATGGAGTTATCTGCCAACTCCTCTTTTTCCCAGCAAATCAAACCAAAATAACAAATTCACTCGTTTTATGAGTTTAGTTGTGAATTTTGTGACTGTGTCTATGTGTGTATTTACTCCCAGATATCCTGTCCCTATGTTTTTACCATACAGATTAAGTTAGCAAGCAGGCAAAACAGGGAAGATAGCAGGATTGCAGAGATTTCTGCTTAGCTTTAGATGCCAAGGTGCACCAGGTCTCAGAGCAGGGGTGCTGACAACTGGGCTTCCTGGGGCTTACTTCTTGTTAAGGGACAGGATATGGTCTTGTGCTTTCAGGGACAGATGAAAGGAGATGGGAAGAGAGAGCTGTTCCTGATCTTGCTAGTGATGCACTGCCCAACCCTGAGAAAACTGCTTCTCCCTGGACCTCAGTTTCTATGTAGGAGAGCTGGGAATTTGTGAGGCTTGGTTCACTAATCCATGCAGATGGAGATCTTTTGGTTTGCAGCCATGGGAGATAGATATGTTTGGTTGGCAAATGGGAAGGACATGGATTTATTCAGAGGACAAATGCTCGGCAATGTGATGTCAGGGTGTGTAAAACCCCAGCTGTTTGGTGAGATCCCCTGTGCCAAGGAAGCAAGCTTTGCTTTGCTGGAGAGCCTGGCACAGAGCCCAAGCCCCTCCAGGCCAGAGTCAGAGTCATGGAATGGCTTGGTTTGGAAGAGACCTTAAAGATCAGTCAGTCCCAGCTGCCCTGTCTTGGGCAGGGACATCTTCCACTAGAGCAGAATGCCCCATTCAACCTGGCCTTCAACATCTTCAGGATGGAGCATCTGCAACTCCTCTGGGCAGCCAGTTCCAGGCTCCCACCACCCTCACAGTAAGTAACTTCTTTCTAATGTCCAGTCTAAACTGAGCTTTTTTGTTTCAAAAGCATTTCCTTTGTCACCTGTCAGAGGCTGTGTGCAGCCCCTGGCTGGCCAGAGGCACTTGTTCATTGGGGACACAAACATGCTTTTGGCTGCTCAGCAGATATCTATAGGAGCTGGGGAGAAAACAGTGTTCTGCCACTGCTGGTGAACTGGATTTCAGGCTGAGGAAGCTGATGAATGGTATTTACACATTACTGGGATTGCATGTGGCCTTCTCAGGTGTCCCCTGCTCAGGAACCCGAGACTGGTGCCTTTCCTCCTTCTGCTATGCAGGGATCCCATGGTGTCTCTACATTAGGAAGGGGCCTGTTTTGTTGGCATGAATGTGAGTCTGAATCAGGGAGGAAGGAGGCCTTCCTGTAACCATCTGAGTGAAGAGAGCAGCATCGTGCCTGAGCTGAAATGTGGTTGCTTCAGGAGCTTAATGGAAAGGAACTGACCAGCTGGACATCAAAATATGTGGTGGCTGACCAGGTCAACTAGCAAAAGAAAACCTGAGCTAAACAGTGCCAGTAAGTAACAGAGTCCTTACAGGCAGAGATGTCCTGTCTCCATAGCATCTGTATATGGCCAGGTTCCAAAACTGAGCAGCTATTCTGACAGAAAGACAGTGTGCCAAGGTAGCCAATAAAGCAGTAACAAGAGGTATCACTTAACTTGGTGCAGACTGAGTAAATATTACAAAATGGCATGAAAATGATGCTGTTTTTATACTATTCCTTTAAGCAGTGGTTCCTAGAGCAACAACTCTGAGCACCCACAAGCTGCAGTGAGCTCTTGATTTTGCTCAGTGAATGTACAGATGCAATGAACAGGCATTTTGCAATAGAGATAATCAAGCATTCAAATTTCTTAGCTCTGTAGGGCAAAACTTCCTCCCCTTTTCCTCTACATTAAACTCTTAGCTTCAAGGAGGAAAATTAAAAGAACCCAAAAAGTGTAAAAAAAGCTCGAGGATATCTAGGCCATGGATATTAGGAGTCCATGATAAAAATGGATAAACCACCAAAAGGACTTTCCAAAAAAGAATAAAAAGCATAGTTAAAAAGTAGATGAAAGAATATTATTAGAAGTAAAAAGATATCCTACAAAGGGGGAAAACAGAAAGGATCATAAATACTGGGATGTTAAATATGATATCATAAAGAGACGTGCTTAAAAAATATTTTGAAGAATTGCTTGTAAAAGGCTAGAATTTTCTGCTATAAACTTTTGCAAACACATTGAAAGAGATATGCTCTACGCTTACTAGAAAGTCTTTGGACCCCTGGCTGAATGGAGACTAAAGTAAACACTGAAGGAGAATAAGACAATATCATAAAATCTAACCCTGCTCCCTGGAACACTGTAAATTAGGCATGTTTGACTATATATTCAATACAAAGTAGTCTAAAAGAGCAATTATTGATAGCAAAGAAATGCTGGAGTCATTGTGGGTAGTCTGAAGTCAAATTGCTGCTCAGCAACTATTTAGTGATAAGAATGTTGACAATTACTAGGAAAGTGTGCTGGTTTTGGCTGGGGTAGAGGTAATTTTCTTCACAGTGACTGGTACAGGGCTGTGTTTTGGATTTGCTGAGCACAGGGTTGATAATACAGAGATGTTTTTATTATTGCTGAGCAGGGCTCACAGAGAGCCAAGGTCTTTTCTGCTTTCCATGCTGCCACAGAGAGGGGACTGGGGGGGAATGGGAGATTGGGAGGACACACAGCCAGGACAGGTGACCCCAACTGATCAAAGGGATATTCCAGACTCTGTGGCATCATGCTCAGCATATAAAATCCACAGAAAAATACGGACGTGGGGTATGTTTGGAGTGATGTAATTGTCTTCCCAAGTAACAATTTCACAATTATAAGCCACACCTGATTATAAGCTGCACCTCCCAGTAGCCAGGTAGACCACGGGATTTGTCCATAGATAAGCCACACCTGAATATAAGCCGCACTGCCCCCTCCCTTTTTTCTTTTTAGCCAAGGATCCATGTGTAACAAATTAGTAACAGAATTGCTGCCAGCTGGGTTTGGTGTCAGGTGCTCAAGTTGCAAACAGTTTTCATAGACCAGTGAAGCCTTTAAAGGCAGCCCCAGGCACCCTCCCCGGCCCGCTCTCACTTCTGGGTTGGCATTTCACTGGGATTTGTCCATAGATAAGCCGCACTACTGGGGTAGGCTGGATTCTTCAATGAAAAAGGTGTAGCTTATAATCGTGAAATTACTGTACACATGATAAGGCCCCACTCTTCTGGAGATGGCTGAACACTTTCTTGTCCACAGGAAACAGTGAATTAAGTCCTTGCTTTGCTTTGCTTGTGTGTGTGGCTTTTGCTCTCCCTATTAAACTGTCTTTATCTCAACTCATGAGTTTTCCAGCTTTTACCCTTTCTATTCTCCCCCCATACCTGCTGGTGGGGAGTGAGTGAGTGGCTGTGTGGGTCTTGGTAGCTTTTTGGGGTTAAACCACAACAGAAAGTAATCAAGAGCAAAGCAAAAATCCTAATCTGGCAACCATCTAAAATGACATTGGTGTGGTATCATGAATATTCTGTTTAGGCCTTGTAATTAAAAAAGAAAAAAAACTATCTATATTTCTTGCTGTTGAACAGAAATGTAACAGTAGAACCTTGTAGTTTAGAAAAAAACCCCACAAATATAAAGAAAGGAGAGAGATGCAGGAATAGTTTTTGAAGATCAATGAAGGTCTACTTAATTATTTCTGACAATACAAAAGCTGGAGCAGTGTAAAAGTTATTGGACAGCAGGTTGGGGACAATCAAAAGGAAATCTTTCTTTGCACAGTGAATCCCAAAGTTCACTGTTAAAGATGCCAGAAGGACCAACCCTAGCAAACAGGTTTATGCAGAGCTAGTAGTGATAGGGGGATGGGGGAAGAGGCTCTCCAAACTGCTGGTGTCCAAAAGCCAGATGATGTACTAGTGCCTCCCTGCAGCCTCTGCATGTGGCCACAGTTAGAGCTGGGATGAGGGACTGTGATCCAAATGGCAGCAGCCTCTGGACACCCCTGAGCTGCTGCCCAGCTGTGCTGGCTGCCCGCACTTCTCCGGGGGAAGTGCATCTGTGTGTCCCACAGCTGTCTGTCTGGGCAGAGCAAGGGCAGGGCAGGAGTGCTCTGACCCTGATCCCTGCCAATGCTCCACCAGAGGCAGTGGAAAATTCTTGGCTGAGGAATTTTTCATGGCTGTGGTGAAGAAGCAGCTCCTTGCCCACACAGCTCCAGGAATCCAGCAGGGAGCTAGCCCTGGTCCCTCCAAGAGTGTTCTAGGTGCCTGCCATGGAAGGGAGTGTTCAAGGCTGTGGTGTTTGCTGCACAAATGCTGTGTTACACCCAAAACTGAGGGAAAGTTTTGTTAGGAGCCAAGAGCCCCCAGGTCTGGCGTCACTGACCCCCTGGCTGGCAGGGCACAGTCACAGGTGGGCTGAAGTGAGCTGCCTGTCGCTGTGCTGCCCCTCCCATGCATTTCTGGGTGTTTGTGCTGAGAGGTTTGTCTGCTTTCAAGTGACTGGAAATTCAGATTTGTGAGAGGAAAGCCAAGATTTATGTTCTTGTTCTGCCGTGTCTGTGTCCCTGTGGACATGAGCTTTATCTCCTATCCTGTGTTTAATTCCTGTGTGGGCACTTAGAGACTGATCTTCAAGTGCGCATCAGCACCACCTCCAGAACATATCTAAATAAAGCAGAATTCGAGTGCTAGCATATGGTTCTTTTCCAAATGCCATGTTGCTCCTGCTAGAGAAAATGGTTATTTTCATAAGCTGCAAGGTTAACATTTCAGCAAGATTTAAAAAATAAAATAGATGTCCAAATAAAATAATTGGGCCAAATTTTGCAATGACTAACTCCACCCAATAAACGGAATGACACTGAGTGAGGAATAAATCATCCCAGATTTTGGCTCAGGGTTTGCTGCTGGAGCCCAGACAACAATAACAGGTAGACTGGCATTGTACGTGAAAAGCCAGGGTTATGCTTTTCCCTGCTGTTACCAAATGTGCAGTGCCTATTTTTATCAAGAATGTTCTTAGATCACATACTATGGGCTGCAAGCCCTTATCACTGTGTGATGCCCCTGCTTCCTACGCAAACAACCTCATACACGTGTGAAGGTCGTGGCTGATCTCTGCAGCTTGGCTTGACGTATTTCCTGCTTCTTATCTGCTAGGCTTGACTCGGCTAGTGACAAACTTGTGTTGCTGAACCTATTGGACCCTTCTGCTCAGAGCTTTCCAAGCCTCATCCTTGCTCAGCTTCCCCGGGAGACCTGTGCCTGTGGTTTCCTTGCATTTCAGAATAGATTTACAGTCTCAGAGGGTCAGGCCATCTGAGTGGGAGGCAGGCTGAAGAGGAAGGCTGTTGCTGTTTGCAGTGCTCTCTGGTGCACCACGGACAGGAGCAGAATTCCCCATGGAAACTCCTGAAACTGGGAGGTCTGGTTGGCTTCCTGCAAGAACTGTTGGCGCTTCTCTGACAGGGCCTTCAGGCTTTCCTCTTTTCTAAAAAAATACTGTTCAGTTTTTAAACACACCAGATGCTGTTAAAGCAAGGAAGTGTCAGAGATCCCTTGCCCATCCACAGACTCTTGGGAGTCCTCTGCCCATCCTTAAGGCTTATAGAATAATAGAATAATAGAATATGCTGATTTGGAAAGGATACACTAGGATCATCAAATCCAACTCAGGCTTCTGGTATCTGAAGCCTTCAAGATGCTGCTTTGTCCTCTGTGACCCTCTTAAGACAGTGCTCGACCCGAGGTCTGTAAGGAAAACCCACCTGGCCAGACTGCAGCAAGCTGGCTCTTTGGGCTTTGTTGGGCTTGCTGCAGACTGGGATCTGTGAGCCACGCTCCTCCTGGGCTGTCCCAGTTCATTCCCTGCACATTGGCAGGGCTGTCTGGAAAGGAGGACAAGACTCAAGATCTTTGGGCACTATTTTCTCGCACCTTCTGCCATTGCGTCCCTGTGAAATACCAGTTTGGGGTTGTTAAAGGAGTATATGCTGTCCAGCTAGCTCTTTCAGCTGTGTGCTCCTCAAAATACAAATACGGTTGACGCAGTTCTTAGCACAGCTTTTTCCAAGTACAAGTTGTTTTGTAAAGCTCTGCTTTGTTAATGTTCCTAGCTGAATATAACCTGCCCTGAGGGTGCAGTGCTGAGACTGCAGAGCTGAGCATCTCTTCCCACAGCCGTATGCCCCATCACACAATGTTCTGCTCTGCTTTGCCATCATCCCAAAATGAACAAACTTCATGGAAAGCTGCAACTCTGCTTAGTGTTCTCACTGCCTGCCTGCTTCTCCCCTGTCTTCCCTGTGCTCTCAGCTCTGATTTACAGCCCAGACACTGCTTGTCTCTGTACCAGCAGATTCACTTTTTCCATTTTGCTATCTCTCTCTCGGCCTGGTGCCTGCTCAAGTGGGACAGCACATCAGGCTCCTTCTCAGCAGCTTGTAAGTACATCACGGTTCTCCAAGCAGGGGTTATTTTTACCACCTCCCTCTGCTTCTTGGTGGCACTGATCTGAAAGCAGTTCTCACAGCAGTGTTCTGGCCATCAGATGCTTTGGCCAACAGCTTCCATCTAATGGGATGCCAGTGCCCTGGAGAGGGAAGAGGCTTCTGCCCTCATCCCCAGCCTCATTTCACAGTTCACATGATGAAGCCTCAGCCAGAATCAGGCTTTCCACCTGCTTCACCTTCTGTGTGCCTGAAAAAACCTCTGTGTCACACTTGATGCATTATGGAGATCTCTCATCCTATCTCTGACTGTCACAGCACATAGAATTAAATACAAATATTAATAAGTAAGTAATTAATAAGTAAGTTTCCTGTCAAAGTGTTGTGGAGTTTATTTCTTTTTCTTTGCCCAGGAAATTGCTTGTTTATTTTTTTCTGCTGTCTTGATTTTTCTTTACCCAGCTTAAATGCCTGCTTTTGATTAGAACTGGGCAAATCTAATTGTGCCTGTACTGCAGCAATGTCTCCTGGGGAGCATGGCTCTGTGGCCTGACACTGCCCTTCTCTGACTGCAGTGGATGAGAGCATCCCATTCCCCACCCTGGGGCAGTGCAAGCCTCCTGAGAAAGTGCTGCCAAGAAGACTTCTAGCACAGGGGGAAGCAGGTAAACCATTTGGTGGGGGGGAACAGGGGTCACCTGGAAAAAAGGGCAGCTGGAGATGCCCAAGTGAAAGATAAAGTCAAATTTTCAAAATGTTCTGCTTTTGTTTCTTTCACCTGAGAGAGTAATTTTCAGAGGGGGATTGCTCTTGCCTCTAATTCTTGGAGCCACCTCTGATTTCAGGTCCAGCAGGGAGAGCCTGGTGTGAAGGCAGAGGGCTGAAGGAAACGCTGCTGCCCCACATCAGCAGAGATGGCGCACTGAGGTAACCTTTGCAATTACTCCTTTAAAATTGCTCGAGTGTCCCTGTCAGAGCATTCAGACTTTAAAATAACAGTGTTGAGACTTTTTATTTAATGCTGCTATACTAGGAAAGCTTTAGGGCCGCCTTACTGCAGCAAAAGGCAGGAGGACCTGATGCATTGAGGAGGCTGTGTGCAAACACGGGAGAAGCCACAGCACAGACACAGACACTGTTCTTGTCCTGGGGGTGCATGCTGCTCACTTATGAGCCACAGGTCTGCTTAAAGTCCTCCCATGCAGCCATTTATACTCAGCATGCCTCAGCCCTGCCTGCCTTTGAGGATGCTTTAACCTGATGAAAGCTCAGGAAGAGCTCTGACCCCTTTGTGCTGCTATTCTAGCACGATTAATGCACTGCCAGCCCAGCTGCTCTCCCTGGTCCCTGGAGATCCTCCAGCCACCTGCAAGCACACCTAAACACCCACACAAGCCCATACCTTGTAAAACATGGGTTAGAACCTACCACAAGGGCCTCTTGTTTTATCCACCACTTACAGATACTGGGGCAAAAATCCAGCACATCCCATGCACTCCTGCTCGAGTGCACAAACACAAACCCACAGCTTTGTTTACACTGGTGCTACATGTGTATGCTGAATGCAAAATGTGTCCTCATGGCATAGGGTTTGTCTTCCAAAGAATGCGGCAGTCTTTTGTGTGCAGCAGAAGATGAGCTGCACAAGCAGCTCCATGAGAGAAGCAGCCTCCAGCCCAGTTTTGCTGCGGGGTGGCTGTGCTGCTGGAGCAGATTCATCTGGCCCCTGCCAAAGCCAGAGCTGCCAGCTGAAGACAAAGACTCCTTGCAGTCTGGGCCTGCTGTGGCCAGACTGAGCTGCAGAGAAAACTGTTGTGTCAATACTTCTGTGACTCACGCACAGCTCCATGTGCCAGCCAGAAACATGTGCACTTAGTGCATGCCCTGTGCTCACATTTCTATGTGCTTCCATATGTACATCCACAAGATCAGAGGTGCCCTGTGCAGCACACGGAAAGTCACGTGCAAACTCCAAGATGTGTCACACACCTGAGTGCCAGCACTGTGCATGGCACCAAAGCCTGTCTGTGTGGAGGAACCTGAGCCTCTGGCACTGTCCAGAGCACAGCAGTGGGCTCTTAGGGATGGCCAGTGTGCACACCTCAAACTGAGATGCCATGGGATTTTAGAGGTGGGATAGCCTCTGGTTTCCTGGCATCTGAATACTGTGTATGTATCCTCTTGATAGGAACAAGGACATTAGGAAGAAGTTTGTCACAGAAGGGGTGATTGGGCATTGCAATGGGATGCCCAGGGTGCAGTCATTGTGCCTGGAGGTATTTAAGAAAAGACTGCATGTGGTACTTAGTGCCATGATTTAGCTGACAAGGTGGTGTTAGGTCACAGGTTGCACCTGATGATCTCAAAAGTCTTTTCCAACCTAGCTGATTCTGTGATTCTGTAATTAGCATTGGATATTAGCTGGCTAGTGGTAAAGGAATAACCAGAGGGAAAAGGGGATTGCCATTAATGGTGGTGGCACTGAGAGGCATATCTGACAAGTCAAAATCAGCCTTGCTGCAAAGGGATTTATCTCTTGATCTTTGAAACTGGAAACCATAAAGAGAGGACAAATATCCCTCAAATTATGACTGCTTGCTCTTGGACCATGATCACTGTGTTTTAGCAGCAATCTCACAAAAATTTAATCTAAAGCATTGATTTCATATATCTCTGGGCTGGGAGAGAAATTTCTGGAGTCTTCTCTTGCTCCAGGATTTTGAAGTGACCATGAATCAACTGAGGGATTCATGTGGGTTTTGTTGAGGCACAAAGTGGGTTTGGCTCCTGCTGGCTCAGCTCTATCATAGAATATATTTGTCAGCCCATTGAGGCTGAGGCAGGAGGTTAAGGCTCCTCTTGTCTTGCATAGCCACTGTCACAGCATGCCTCTGGGCCAAGGTTTCACCCCAGGTTTCTCATACTGCATGTACATGGAATAGTCAGGTGAGGTAACTGCTATTTGTTCTGAAAAACTTCAGTGTTTTGGGAAGGATGCTTGCTGGAGGCAATATGAAGGTGTCAGAGCTGTCTTTTCCATTCTGTCTTCAGGCAGGCTAAATGTGTCAGGAAAAATAGTGTAAGATTAGAAGAAAACAGGGGTGAATGCTACAAAGGCTTGGACACTGGGCATCTTTGTTGACACTTGATGCGCAGCAATGCTTAATTTGTGAGAAGCTGTGGGAACAGGTTACTGCTTTGTATCCTAGGAAAACCACAGGTGCCACTGTGAAAGAAATGATGTCTGATAGCATCAGGCTGTGTAAGAGCTAGGAAGGGCAGGCTGGGCTCTGGGAGGCTTGCTGTGCAGATGGGCAGCATAGTAATTCACATTAAAAAGTGTCCTCTATGATCTGTTTTCCCCCTGGCCACAGTACTGAGCCTGCCTTGAGCCTCACTTCGTGCTCTCCATGCTTTCTGCAGGGCTATATCTGAGCTGAGGTCAGGTTTCTTTTACTGTTAGCTGGGACAAGAAGACACCAAATAAAATCCAAGAGATAAATTATGCCTGTTAATCCTTTCTGTGTGTTTCAGTGAACTGGATTGGTTGTTTAATAACCAGCAGCTCTCCCTCTGTGCAATGTTCCCTGGAGACAAAATGTTCAGCTCATGAATGTCCTTACATATCAGGTTCCAGCAAACAGGGATCCAAAAAGGCTTTTAGAAGAGGGATTTCTGTTCAGTCGTGGGTTATTGATCAGTGGAAAGAACAAAATGCTCCTCATGCTGTGGGAACCACATATCCTTGTACCTTAAGCAATAAAATCAAAATACTGGCTATTGAAATACAGGGCATTACATGGCAGACCTAAGGCTGTTACTTCTCACTGGGGTCTTGCTTCTAACAAGGGGTCAGCAGTGAGGGTTTTGTGATGAGGTGAGGAATGTGGTTAGCATTTTATTTGTGATTCTTCCAAAACCTCTGCATGAGTGGGGAGCACAGATCCCTCTCCTTATCTGAGTGCTTCTTTTCCCAAGAGCCTGATCATCAATGTAAGCGCTTCATGCACATCAGCATCCTGTCTGCAGGGCGTGAACCAGGGGGAGCAGGTTGGGGCTAGATGTAATTCTACCCAAGTCTGATCCAGCATCTATCTCCTGGGTAGGAAACAACTCCCACGGAGCACTGATATTTCCAAAGGAAATATCCAAAGGAAGCACGTTGCACTCTGCATGGGGGACTCGCTGGCAGCAGAGGAGTTTTTCTATGGGCTGGTGTGACAGGACATCTGAGCTCAGATAGGATGGATCTACCCATGAACCAGTACAACCTTCAGGTAAGAAAGCCATCTGTCTGTATTGTCCTTGGCTGTATAACCCCCAAAGGGTAATTGTATTGTACATTAGGGATGTATTCTGCATTTTCCAGACAAGCTCCCCTACACATGAGCATGTGGTACCTGAGGGTGCAGCAGTTGTGTGTGCAGATGTGCAGTGGCAGAAGATTTTACTGTGGCCTTGGGGCTGCCACAGAATTCATGGGGCTGCAATAGTCAAAGAAAGAGTTCCTCTTCCCTGGATTGACTGGCAGGGCTGTGCTGGAGTCATCCTGCAAGTGTGAGACCCTCCAGTGTGTTCAGCTGTGGGCGGGTTTATTATTTAGGGCACAGTCTTATAAAACAGGATCCCAGAACCAGATGACTCCAGGAGCTGTTAATTATTAATTTAATTAATTATTTTTAATAGATCTATATTAATATTGTTTATGTATTTCTTCTTTAATGCATTTCCCTTTTTGTTTTATAAATGCATTTTCCATTCATTTATCTGCTTAGTGCAGGCACTGGAGTTAGCCATGTCAATACTAGATATTGAATCTGCTGTCCTGCCAGATCTCAGAGGGCAAAGCTAAGGCTGAACATCCACTCCAAAGTCAGCACCTGCTAGTCCTGAAGAACTAAATCAAAATGGGACCCACTGTGTCTTTGGGATTCTGTTCCTAACATTTAAGTGTCACAATCATTCCACCTTAGGTGCTTAGCTAATCACAATGATCAAGTTTCTGGTTTTCTGCCCAGCACACTATCTGAAGTGTCAGACTGGCCTGACCCCATAACTGTACTCAGACCAGGCCTCCTAGAATAGACCTCAGACAAATGCCAACAAACACTGGCATTTTTGTGTTACTTTGTCCTGCACTCCAGTGGATAGAGCACTAACCTTTGGTGGGACAGAAATGAAGACTTGTGTCCCATCCTTACTGTGTCTGATTTGGCTCTGGGATTAAACCTGATTGCACCACATCTTGGAAGGAAGTGTAGGCAGAGGTGACAGTGTCTGCAGCTCTGTGTCTGGTTTTGTCACCCTAGGCAGGGTCTCCAGCTCCATGGTTCTGAGGAGAGGGAGGTGCTGCTCTTAGCCTAGAGGCTGCCCCCAAAGCCCTTCTCCTTGGCCCCTCCTGCTATCTTGCTGACTTACAGCTTCCCCTGCCACTGCCTTAACAATCTCCCTGAATGGTACAGTGAACCCTGGGAACCCAATTCTTGACTGAACCTGGCCATGGGTGAGGAGACGCCAAGGAGCATTGCCAGGCAACTTGTGAGCTAGTCGTGGGCTACTTGGGAGCCCTGATTGCCACAACCATGTGGGAAGCTGCTGGTGGTGAGGCAGCACAATGCACAGCTAGTTAAACCTTTCATGGCTGCTCAAAGAATCAGAGAAGGAAGATGATTGCAAAACTAGCTCCTGATTCTGGAGCTCACAGGCATCTCAGAAAGTGCTTACAAAAACAGGGCTAGTCTCAGGCAATGGGGGTCTAAAAGGCCCAGACTTTATGGGCAGCGTGGTATTGAGGATGGGTGCAGGGCTTTGAATTGCTTTTTGATATTTCTAATCCTGTTGGGTTTTAAAGGCAATTCTTCTGGTGTGTTTAATACCATGGGCACAAGGAGGACTCGAGAGGCCTAAGGCAAGAGAGAGGATTACTCTTTACATACAGGCTCAGCAGAGCGATGTCCTGATGTAACAGGATCAGACACCTTGGTTTGCTTCTGCATAGACAATTCTGGCAATCAGCCCCATTTGCCCCTGCCTGCTCAGCCATGGCTTCAGGCTGTGAAAAATAGGAATTATGTGCAGAAAAAGTTTTGAGACTAAACAAAGTATTAATTTTGGTTTCCTTTCTTTGTTTTCAACTACAGTTCAAGGGATTCAAACACTTTTCTATATAGATGATGGCCAGAAATGTGTGGGGGGTTTTTTCTGGGAAGAAACTGAGAATCTTGTGCAAAGACTGATTTTTTAAAGATAGCAATGAATGTGTCTTGAGCTATTAGGATAAAAGCCCAAGGCACATGGTCTGGATGAAGTGCCAGAGTGGAGTGTGAGTACTTGGGTGCAGTGGGGTGAAAGGAAATGGTTTGTGCTTCTGCAGCCCAGATGTTGGCCACAAGCCAGAAGTCTTGCACTTGAAATTTGTACCCCTATTGCAAGGTCTACACCTTCCATATTACAACACTGTGCCTTCTTTCCCACTCTGCAGCTTCTCCCAAGGTGCCTGCGAGGAAGCCACACAAGTCCTGTGCAGGAGGGAGCTGCAGAACCCTCCAGCTGCAGTCCTGAGCTGGCTGGGGTTTCCCCTCATTATGGATTTGTCCCATCTGATGTCCTGGAGAAGAAGGTATTTTCAGGGCTGTTTCACACCAAGAGCTACCACCTCTGCCCATGGGATAGCCACCCTTGCTGCCCCTCTGCCCTTGGGAGAAACTGTTTTGGAGCCAACCAGAGCTGAACCCAACGGTTTTGCTCTTTCAGCACAACTGGGGGTGTATTGCAGGGATGTCTTTGCCCCTACACTGACTTACTGCCAGCAAGCACACATATAGATCTCGCTATATATAAACAAGCAGGGTCAGAGCTCTATTTTTAGCCTAACTCAAAATATATCCCTTGCTGTGCATTTCTTGCCACCAATTTCTAGTCCTGTCTTCTTGCCACAAAAGGCCCTGTGAGGTCAATAAGGTCTGTCAGCCCTGGGAACAAAGTGGGGGGACAGGGCAGAAATCTTTGCTATGGGACATTCCCCAGTACTGTGCTCTGCTGTGAGCAAAAAGTGAGGCGGGCACTTGTACTTAAACATCCCATTAGCACTTCAGGTGGGAAGTCTGCAGGACAGTTTTAAGCATTCAGAGTCAACCACTCTATAAAATGAAAGCCCAGCAGCTCAACTGTTCCAGAGCCAGCTGGGCACAGGGGGAGGACTGAGAAGAATTGGATACTGAGGGATGCTTGTCCCACCACTGTAAGTCTCTCTGCTGTACGAGGTACATACAGTTCTGTCCTCTCTAAAACTGAGCTTTGCTTTCTCTTGTAGCTGATAGGATCAAGGAGTACAGGGCAAGAGCATCCCATTTATCTTGTGCCAGTTCATGATACAATTGGTGCTGCAGAGTGATGGTTCCTGTCATGCTTCAAACATTTCCTGGAGCCATCATGACAGTAATGAATGAAGTGCTGCTTCTAGCCTGCGGACCAGGGTGATTTTTTGGGATTCTGCATTGGAGTTCCATCTTCCTAAAGCCAGGCACCTTTGGAGGTGTTTGCAGTACAGCTGATGTGACATTGCCGCTATTTAACCTGGCTATGTGGGGGCAGGAGGAGGCTGACCTAAAGCTGGACAGGCATTATTTTCATAAAGGGAAACCTGCAGCCTGCTTGGCTACAGGTATAAGAAAGGGGTGGAGGTGACATGTGAGAGGGCAAAGGGACCAAAACCTGAGGGCAGCGACTACTCCTCTTGCAGTGACAGCTCTTGCTCCTGGCTGCACACTCTGCCTGCTGCTAGGGCCCCTTTTATCTGGCTCCCGGGGCACCAGTTTGAGGAGTGCACATTCAGCCTGCCCTGGGAAGGTGCAGCAGTGTCCTGTGGTCATCTCTCCTGCTTCTGTAGTGTGCTCGGGTACCCTGTGACAAAGACGTCCCTAAGGGACAATTTGCTTTGAAGGGCTCTGGGTTCTAAGGCTCTCCCACGCTCCCTGGCTTTGCCATGCCATTGCAAGTCCCAGTGCAGCTGCTGAGCTGGGGCAGCTGTCTGAGCGTACGTGCTGCAGCCCAGCATGAGCAGATCATCTTACTGTCTTTCATCACAGGCTAAGCTTAATTTCAGTGGCCTTGCAATAGTCCTGGCTCGTCCTGTGTGCGTGGCTGGTTACTCATGGTGATCATGTCACTGTAACTCAGCTCTGAGTTCCAGCTCTGGCAATTTGACTGTAAATCTTATGCTAGTTCAGAATTGTTTCTCACTATCTTGGCTCCTGGAAGCCTCTGGTCTGGCAAATATCTCTCCTTTTGCTTCTCTAACACTTTCCACACTTCCTGTTATGGAAAGAAAGAGCATTAAAATGAGGTTCCAGTATTCTTGGGAGGTGTGGAAGAGAGAGGGGAAATGCATCAACTATTAAAAAGTAATCATGACTTTCCAGCAGTTTTACATCAGAGGGAGACGAAGAGGTTTTGAAACAACCTGTTCTATTTATTCCTTTTATGAACTGTGGTTCTTTGTAAATTTATTCCTTTCAACTAAAAGGCAATGACATTTTTTCTTTCTTAGTCTTTTTACAGGGGTTAATATGGATTTCTAAGCAGGAAGACTGGATGAATCCTAGTAGATCAGTCAGTGGAGCAGAGTATTGTGAACTCCAGAGCAAAGATCCATAAGCTGCAAATTGATAGCAAAAGGAACACCGTGCACAAATCATGTCAGCAAATATGTGGAGGAGAAAGGTAAGGATTATGAAGATGTGTGAAAAAGACAGCTAAGTTCTTACAAGTTCCTTACCACTACCCATGATGCTTTTAAGGGAAAATACATTAATTTATGATTCACACTACATACACAGGATTCACTTTCTAATTTCTTATTTGTAATTAACTAATAAATATGTAAAAGACAAGTATTTCAATGTAAAAAATATATTTACATGGAGGCAGGAGGCTATTGCTATTAAGCAGTAGTAAGCTTGCCACCTTGACTTGAATATCAGTACCAGCTATAACTAAATTTTTTGTTCCTGGCTTGATGATTACCAGAATATCAACTTGGAGAAGAAAGGGCTGGTAATGTAGGCTTACTACAGACTCCTGTAGCCTAGAAAGAGTCTGGAAACTGGAAAACAGGTAAAGACAGCAAAGCTGTTGAGTCATAGTGTACCTTAAAGAAGAATTGCCATTGAGTGGGGTACCCTGATGTCTGGAAGGGCACAACTAGAATTTCCTGCCTGACTCCTGCATCCCTCCCACCACAGGTCACAGAGTGCACACGTTGCATTCCTTGCAAACTTCAGACCTGTAGCATAGAGGATTAAACCTGCAACAACTTTGAGGTGCTGGGGGAACACTGAATCATGAGAATGTGAATTATTAAGAGCAAGCCTGGTGTCCTAGGTTCCAGCTGTGTAGGGGTACAAAACTCTAGGATTATTCTAAGAGACAGTGTGTATCCCACCTCACCATGAAACCAAAATGCATTGTTCTGCCTGTGACCTGTGATGTCTGATGAGGTACACTGACCCCCAGGAGGCTGGGAAGAAGTAACAAGCAGTTTGTTGAGACTGAAATGGGCATCTGGTCTGCTGGCCAGGGGGGCTGAGGAGGTGAGCATACAGTCCAATCAGCTAATCAGATGGAGACAGGATCTCCATCTTCCTCTATTTGGTCATGTCTGGGATTTAGTGGGGTTGTCCCTTCTGAGAAGGATTAATTTGCAGAGCTGAGCTGCAACAGCTAACTCTGGAAAGAGCAAAAGCCTCTGAACTTGTGGTGGATATTGGACCAAGAGACTCATTCTGCTCCTAGTGTAGTGCATGGCAAAGTTCCCACCACTGTTGTCAGCCACTGTCTTAGAGCAGTGGGATGAGCTTTTGGAAATCCTGGCCTAACAGCTTGTCTTCTAAGACCAGGCTCAATTTTTATTTTTTTTTCCCACTATGCACCTGTCTTCTCACAGCATCAGCTCATCTCTTCCTCCCAGTTTGATTGTATATGGCTATTTGGTGATTAAAAATGTAATGGGAAATCAGCACTTTCCTTACTTTAAAAATTCTCCCTTCAAACTTCTGCATTTCTCTCACTTCCAGATAGCTGTGAAGGGAATATTTGGATATCCACAAGACTAAGAGCAGGACAGGCAGGCAAAAAATGATGGCCAGTGCCATCCATGTCTGGTGGACACAGTGGCCAAAGCTCAGATTCCATGGCTCCATATCATGGGGAGGGGAATGGATGAAGAAGCAGAGGAAAGTAGAGTTTGAATTTTGGCCATGGCCTGTTTGCTGCTCCCACTGACAGTGCCCCAACTGCTAATTATAATTTCCTTATCCTTTACATTTGGCCAGGGCAAATGACAAAGTGGGGTGAAAGCCAAAATTAAGCAGCCCTCAGAATAGCCCTCTCCACATCTTCCTGCTAATGGCATCTCTGAAGAAGACTGCTTGTTCTCTTTCAGACAAGCTTTCAGAGACTATTTTAATCCATTTTTAGTTGCAAATAAAATTTATCAGAATAAGTGTGGGCTGGTTGCCAGCTCCTTCAGATCTCTGACAGCCTGGAGGGGTAAGGCTCTGAAAAATAACGGAGTGTGCTTCTAGTGCATGTTGCTCTGCCCAGGGGATTTTGGGGACATAACAAGGAAATATTCATCTGATGGAGCAGAGCCCAGGAACCAGTGCTTTACTAAACTAGCAATTCCTCTGTCATCAACGCTTGTTCCCAGGAATCAGAGCTCTTGTTCCTGTCATCAGTGGGGTAGCTTCCAATTCAATTTAGCAATCATTAGGAGGCAGAGAAGCAAGGTTGGCAAAAAGGTTAGAGAGTCACTCATTTCTGAGTCACTTTTTAGAACATGGCCCTAGCTAACTGTGTTCAAAATCCTTGCTGACAGTCATCTCATGGCCACCCCATGGTCTCGGTGAGTTCACCATCTTTGCCAAGTCCATAAACCGTTCAAAGTTATATTTTAGAAAATGCCACATTGAACATTAATTGGCATTCCCAGGGAAAGAACCTGGAGCAGGCTGAAGATTAAATGATAAATTATTTAAAATACTAAATGCCCCCTTTCCCTTGAGAAATTTTGATACCAGGCAGTACCTAGGCAGCTTGCCTTACTGCTCTGTCCTGGACTCTGGGGCTGTCATCTTTCATCAATTCTAAATAAATTTTAACATGTCTTGGGAATATTACTTCTGGTAGCCTACTGCCTGACTTCCTGGGAAAGGGGTGGTAGGCAAAGGAGAAAGCCCCGACACAGGGCTGGGGGCTAGCATGAGAGATCTTGGAGTCTGATAGATCTTGCCATAGGAGAAATTTAGGAAAATATTGCTATATTCATGGTGAATTGCTGTCCTCCAGCATTTGTCATAGTGACTTTGAAGACCATTTGATCTGGCCTTGATCTATTTATATTTCTTGTGTCCAAAACCAGGCATCTGAAATGCAGATGAGAAGGGGTTCATGAACAGTACTATGCAGAAAGCCTGTTGAGTGTGTGATACCTGAGACAGTTTTGGATGCATGATCCTGGCCCTGCGTCAGCATAATAGTAATAAATTCTTTGCTATGATGGGAATTGTTGTATTTAATCAAGATTACAATGGTAATGATCCATTTTTCTCTCTCTCCTGACCTGAGACCCCTTTACACATTTTACAATGTGCAAAATATGTGTTCATGTTTTGATAGTCACAAAAAACATTTCAGGATGATACAAGAATCTTCGCAATGTTGCTAAGTTCTTGTTTCTTTATTATTTAAAAGGTTAAGCCTGGTAGCAACAGAACCCATCAGACACGTTAATTTTGTAGATGCAAACAAGCCTTCAAGGAATATTAGGCAATCTTTTTCTTCCTATTTTATTTCTCTGTTTGTGAGAGGAAAGAAGACTTGGCCAGAGGTGAGCAGGCAGATCATATTTCTAATTATGTCAAGTTTGAAGGCTGGCTAGACAATCCTTGTGGCTACTGTTGCCCTCATCCATGCACAGGGTCTTGTGACCTGTCATTTGTTGCCTGGAAAATGCCAATAAATCTGACTTACCAGTTGTGTGTCATCCTCTCAACACCAGTAGGGCAGTTACAATTTTCCAATGAAATATTACTCCTTTAACTTGATTGCATAAAGGATGCAGCTAAAACCAAATGGCAGCCCTTACCTACTGGCTCGTGTCAATTCTGTTTCACTCTGTTTCCACAGATGCATTCCACAGGGCAGTCTTTAAACTGTGGAAAGAGTAGGGGATGACTCACTGTGCTGCAGCAAGCTGGGGATGCTTCTGCTCGCTGCCTCCAGACTAATTAATTTATCATGAAAGTGGAGGAGTTTTGCTGAATGTCAGCATGCTTGTTTTCCCTGGGCTTCCCCCATTATTTCTAGGTAGATCTTTAATGGAAAAATTTGGTCTGCCATCTGTAAGTGCACCTGTCTCTCTGATGATGCTGCAGGCCTAAATGGGAAACCCCAGCAGCATTTTTGCTTGTGTGACTGCAGGCCCTGCACCATGACACATGCCCAGGACACGTCAGAGACCACTCTGCTGAGAGTGGGGATAGCACCTGAAGTCCCATGGAGAAGGCAGCTGCTCCTGGCTCACTGCCCCACATTCTTGGCTGCTTCCTGCCTTGGTGCCTTGCTTCTTGTGCCAGCTGGAGCCTTGGGAGAGCTGTTGCTGATTTAATTGTTCAGTAAATTCCCCTGCACAAATACAGATGAAACTATCCCCCTCTCAGGGAGGGCTGGTGCCAGGAGTGTCAGACAGCAGTCCAAATAGTTGCATGGAAAGCTGGAAAGGACATTTAGTGATCTTACCAACAGGTTTGAGTCACAGACGTCCTTCCACTCATGCAGTCCTGAATTCAGAGCCTGAAGTGTCAACTGCCTTGTCACAGCTATTCCTACTCACGACAAAGATGGATTTACCCTGATGCAGATTTTTCATGGAAGTCAGCTTTGAGATGTGTGTTACGTAGTAAAGCTTGGGCATCCTCGTGACTACTGCAATGCTTTCAGCTGGGGAGTAAACCCACCTTTTTCTTCTTGGCTCAGCTGAATTCTCTCCCCTGCATTTTCAGGGGTAGTTGCTGCTCCTCACCTAGGGAGGGGGCATTCAAGATATTGGATTTAAGTAAAGGCTTTAACATCTAGAATTAAAAGAAATTTAGCATGTCTGAACATCTAAAAGTGATAGCTGATGAAAGAAAATGGAATAGTTGTGGGGAAACTCTTTATAGGCCAAATGAGAAGGGATGAGTAATGACAGTTCATATTTGACTAGGCCACCTGCAGAAGGTCGCAGGCTACGTTTTGTGTTGAGGAAAAGCTGAGGGCAGACTGTGAGAAGGAAGGAGGAAGCAAGCAGAAGTTTAAGGAATAAAAGGAGCGGAAACCAGAAATGACACTTGAAGGCAGGAGACTGGTGGGGGATGTCAACTCGTTACACTCACAGTGTTGCAGAAACAAAGGGGAGATCTTACCTGAGCAATGACGGGAGCAAGGTCTGTGTATCCAGGGGTCATATTTGCTTAGGTTTTTTTTTAAATGCACTTAATGTTTGGCTTTGTCTTTGGATATTTATATAAATACAGGGGTAGAACTTTTCTAAAAAGGCTTGCATTGCACTCTGGTAAGCAAAGATTTCTCCTCATTTCCCGTAGTTCCCTTGAAGACAGCTCCCAGGGCAGAGGCAGTACACAGTGCGCACGTATTCTGGGGCTGGCAGTACAGAAATGAGTAAGCAAAGGGCTGCCTCTTTCTTTGAATTCAGAGCATTTGGACATGCTGTCCTGGTAGCAGGCACACACCAGAGACAGCGGGCAAAGTTTGCTCTTTTCCCGACAGCCCAGAGCTGTCTTTAGCTGAGTTCCCACCCTGTCCTCCACCGCCCTCCCATAAAGGGCTCTTGGACGGAACCCTGTTTTGGATGGGCTTCCAGAGACCTTTTAAGGCTGTGGGATTTTGCCTTTGTAGCTGCAATTTACTGGTAAAACTTGTCTGAATTATGCAGGCTTTTAACAGTGAAATGGGTTCAAGAACCTCTATTTTTAGTCCAGCTCTAAACAAGTGCAGGAATTACTGCCTGCTAGTCTTGTGTTCCTCTGTGGCCCTTTCCTTCACCAGGGCTGTCAGCTTACTGTGCCAGGCAGTTGTAAGGTGGCAGGAACAGTCAGAGAAACGGGACTATTTAGTCTGAAAGAAATCATAAGCTGCTTTTCCAGGAGCACAGAGAGCCAATCAATCTTCTTGATTTGTCCCAACAAGCTGATGTGACATTAACTAGCAAGTCCAGGTTGCTCTCCAAGCAGGATACCTGAAAAGTGTTCTGGAGAGAGCATGAGGTAAATGTAAGCAGGTAGTACTGGAGTGTGGAGCGTGTATGTGTATGTGCACTTTTGACACAGTGATGAGTCTATGCACGCTATGTTGCAGATATTTAAAACACACATTCCTTGACGGGAAGAGCTGTTCTTGAAAAACCATTTGCAATCATAACAAGGGCTCGGGTTGACCTGAGGAAATGTTAACTGTGGCAGAGTTCCTACTCCAATATCTGTTTATATAAAGCATGTATGTGCTGTCCCTTTGTTTTATATACAAAATGACATGGAGTCCATCCCAGGAAGTTTATGATCTAGGCTTAGCACTAAAGGATGCTGACTGTGGCACAGATGGGAATGGCTGGAAAACACACAGAAGAGACAGTGATTGCTATGAACCTGCTGTTCTTATCCCTACCCGTATTGTTTCACACTTGACTGCAGCTCCAGCAGGTATCAAACAACCTTGCACACCTACAGCCAGCTGCCCCAGGAAGAGCCCTGGGGAGCAGGAATGTGGGATAGACAGTTCTGAGGCTGCCTCTGCAGCACACACATGTGTGTCCTGTCCCAGCCTGCTGCTTCCTCCTCAAGGTTCAGCTGCAACTAATCCATCAGTGCAGCTTCCTTACATACACCTCCTTGGAGAGAGGATTTTGTAGGCTCTGTAAAAGCCATGAAAATAGCTCCAGCCTCCTGGTTACCTTCTTGGCACAGAATGGTCCTTGGAAGTGCAGGAAATGTACAGCCACCTTGCAAAGCCAATTCCCTAACTACTGGACGTCCCACTGCTGGCTTTATGGCTGAAGCTGGCCAGGCTGCTGCTGCTCTGTCAGGTAAACCCCTGTGGCTGAGGATGGGATGGTGGTGTGGGAGGTGGTAAGCCCCAAGTGGGGGGCTTGGCTTTGAATGTTTTGGCTGTGTCACTTGATGCAACTTGAGCCCTCGTGGCCAAACAATTCTGCAGACCAAGCGGAGAGGCTCTCAGGGCAAGTCCTGCAGGACCTGTTTGGAGCTGGTTTCAAGGGGCTTTCTCACACAGAGTAAAGTGCATATGGAGGGAGTTGGCATGTTTCCTGAAAGACTGCGGCCCTCAGCTCTTCTGCCTTGCATCTAAGCAGTGAAAAACCACTTGAGTAGGTAAAATCTGTAACTGGTAAATTATCTTTGCTTTCTGTTGCCAAAATGCCATTGAGATCTCAGCACAGGCTCCATCCTCCCTCCTGGGGACACCTGTGAAAGTCTTGCCTTGTGTGTTCCAGCTCTCTTCTTGTGCCTCCCTCCACACTTCCCCAGCTCACGAGTGGTTCTGGGAATATGAGAGGAAAGGACAGCCTTTATTCCAGCTTCTAGAGCACAGCTGTGCCCAGTGATGCCCCAGAGGGATACAACTAGGACTGGAAGAGCAACAGCAGTAGGCATTGGCAGGGTGCAGCTTGGCATGGCACAGCCTCCTGGGTTGTAAGTCCCAGGGGTGCGTTTCATGTGGATAATTGCCTCTCTGCTTCCTGCAGAGCAGCACCAAGGCATCTGTTGCTGCTTTTCTGCTCGGAATCTATTCATCTGCAGGCTGAAATGAGAACCAGCTGGTGGTTGTTGGGATTTATTTTAGAAAAAAAAAAAAATCTTCTGTGTAGCATTATTTTGTTTTGAGTTCCTGTTTCCTTTCCCATCTGTCCAAGGAGCTGGGTTTGTAGGTCTCCTACTGTCTGCATGTCCTCGCCCACAGTATGGCTCCTCTGTTCTGGGTCCCAGTGTAGCTCTAGTGGGAAAGGCCAGGGTTACATTTCTCCCCAGACTGTGCACAGGGGAGCTTATGCAAACTCTGCTTGTTGGTTATGTTTTCATCTGCTTGTGGTTTCCCTCCTCCCGAGTTTCCTGGATTTGAGCAAACCCAGAAATCTCAAAGCAAAACACCACTGAAACACCATCTGGTTTCACATCAAAACAGCACTTCCCAGGCAATCCTCTGCCAGAGCTTGAGTCTCCCTTGCAGCCTGCAACTGCACATTGTCCCTGGCACCAGCACCAATTGCCTGGTTTGGTGGTACTCTGCACCCACAAACCCTCTGCAAATATACAAAAACACAAGGCACAAGGCCAGCTTTCAAAAACTGGGCAGAGCAAACTCAACAACACTGAGCAATCTCTAGGCTGTAATTTTTACACCTTCCTTTGTTTTCTGTTCTTTATTTTATGAGTGTAAAAAACTCTGCCTTATTTGTTTAAAATGAGAGACCAGGTGTTGCTCTCAATTGCACCAAAATTAATCAACATTTACAGTCAAGTTTTGCAGAAAAGGAATACTTCTGTGACCT
Organism: Sialia sialis; assembly: GCA_009812075.1. Classification (NCBI taxonomy): domain Eukaryota; kingdom Metazoa; phylum Chordata; class Aves; order Passeriformes; family Turdidae; genus Sialia; species Sialia sialis. The sequence goes on along the minus strand of VRYO01001269.1, from coordinate 26,087,768 downwards.
TTTTTGTTTTCTACAGATGTTCTTCAGTTGTTGCCAGCTATGTGAAGGATTTCCTCACTGGAGTTTTAATATTTATTAAAGAAATTGTGGCTTTCAAAAAGATTTCTTTAATTTCCCCCAACTTCTAATAGTAATTAAAATCTCTTTCATAACACAGCACAATTTGTTCAGATGTATTTCACTGCTTTCAGAGGTCTCTTCTGTTCTTCCTGGGCACTTTTCATATTTTTAAGACCAGAGAGAACTTTATGATTATCTGTTCTGACAATAAATCTCACCTAATAATTTCTGCTCCAACATTTTTTGAGATGCATTGTATCTTTGAAAAAAGGCTGTTTTGTCTTCAACTCAAGGCCTCAAACTGTGGAAGCTTATCCCATTCCCATGTAAATGGTTCTAATAGTTAATGGCTTTTGTTAGACAGTGCCCCCTATAGCTCCTCTGAATTTGCTCGGCTTCTAACCTCTACATCAAGTTATGTTCCTGTTTTATTTTTTCCTCTACCTGATTAAAAAGACTTATTTCTTATCATTTCTTCTGGTGCTGACAATTATGAATGATCTTTTGACCTTCTGTTGGGTAAACTTGGATTGACCTTCTGAATATTCTCGCTAGAAGTATGTTTTCCAGATGCTGTATCTTTCTTGAAGCGCTTCCCTGAACTCTTGACCATTTCTGTGTTGTCTTTAAACCAGACATTCTCTTTTGATACAGCGGAGTAGTTTCCGCTGCTGTTTCAACCAGCAATGTATACTAAGATAATGCCACATCTCTGCTATTGCAGGATATTTTTGTGGTTTTAAGTCCAAGAATCACATCTGTTCTAGCAACAAGATAATGTTTAATTATGTACCATGACCCCTGAGTAGAGATTAACCCTTGATAGATTTTAACCATCCCTTATGGAGATGCTATTTTGTGAGGGACTGTCTTGCACTGTGTCCATGTAACCCTCACCATCCTTTACTACCATATGAGTGATCCAAATTGGGATGTGTTAACTACTACAATGTAGAAGTTAATTTGTCGTATTGGACAGGCTTTTAGGTGGGCCTATATATCTGAGCTTACACATCTTATCTTTCTAAGCTCACCATTTTTGTATTATAGTTAATGCTACCTGCTTTCCATGAGCAATACTGATGTTGTGGGTTGCTGTTTTCATATGACAGTGTCAAGAGAGGCTGTAAAATCACTCCTGACATAAATGTACTGATAGCCTTATCTACATAAAATAAAATAGTGGTGTCACCAAATACAGGACTGTGTTTTAATAAGACCTGGTCCCATAAAAAGATAAGCACCTTTCCTAGAGAGAAAATGGAATTTGTGTCTCTGCAGATACTAAAACTGACCCAGACAAATCCCTGAACAACCTCATCACCTAAACACACCTATTTGTGCAGAAGCTTGGATGAGGTGACTTCCAGAAGTTCCTCCCAACTCCAATTTTTCTGTAATTATATAATTATATTACTAATTAGGTCACTACTTTTAGTAACTGTCACAGTTCTCTGCAGTCACCTTTCTGCATTTCACCCTGTTCCAAAGACAGGTTAACTGGAATAGGCCCTTCAGATTTAAGTATCTTTTATATCAAATCTACTTAAAGAACTGTGTTTATGGATGAAATAGAGAGCACTTCATTATCAGTTAAACCTGCTCATGCCCAATACAAAACAGAGGTGCTTTCCAAAGATGTGTTTCTCTGCAGGCTAACGGTGTTGTGGTGGGTGTCTAAGTGTGTCTTGGGGACTGACATTGAGGTGCCTGCAGAGATTTGTCAGGAGCCTCTCTCTTGCACTCTGGCCAGCCAGGGCAGGGTTTCTGTCATCCCTGGAGCAGGGCTACCGGGCTGGCAGTCTCCAGGAGAGGTCACTCCTGCCTGCCAGAACCTGTCAGCACTGGACAGGGAGTTGCCTCTTCCTAGGGCAGATCTGTACCTTCACCTCTGCAACATGCAAAGCATGGTGGGCAAGAAAGACCTCTCTTGAAGGAGAAAGGTGCTTCTGCTTTTCTCCTCAGTCTGGCTTTCCCACCAGGAATGTCAGGCATATGGCTGGCCTGTGATTTCAATGAAAGATATTCGATCACGTTCATTTTAATAACAGAGTATTTCCAAATAATTCTGCATTTGATTTGTCCCCCTGATCACAGCTCTCTTCCTAAATACTGTAAATAGCTGTTCTCAAGCTCCTGTTTTATTCCAATTATTAATGGTAGCTTTTGATCAAACACCATTGTTATAATTTGGACTGGAAGAGATCTCTGAAGATCACCAGGTCCTTCTATCCTCTCAAAGCAAGACCAACTGCAAAACTACTTGGAGCCACATCTGGCTGATTACTGAATATCTTCACTAATGGTGAATTCACAGCCTCTCCAAGAGCCTCTTGCACTCCTTGACCAGCTTCATCAAGGTTTGTTTTGCATCTTAACACCCAAGGAAAATTCCCATGCTCTGTCCTCTGTTGACTCTATGTAATCCTATGGTTGTGCTCTTCATTGAGATCTTCTAAAGCATTCCCATCTTAGCTTTCTCTTCCATTTCCCGTGTTAGTCTTGCTGCCCTTCCTGAAGTGTCTGAACTAACAGGGGCCAAGCATGTACTTACTATACTCGGGGAAGTCTGGGGCACTACAGCTCTGTGTGTGTTTCATGTTGAGAAATAAGCCCTGGTGCTAGAGAAGCATGCAAGAGCAGGAGGCAGCTGGAACCCCTGGCAGCTCTGGAGGGGTCTCTGGGGTGACACAGGGGACCACATGCCCAGGGCTGTGTTTGTGCAGCCATTTACCCACCTCCATGTTACAGCTGCTGCTTGGTTGCTGCTGCCTGAGCCAGGCATTGTGCTCCAGCTGCCTTCCCTGTTTATTTTCTTCCTTGTGGGTTCAGTTGTTTTGCATCTGTAAGGCTGAGTGGGTGGTATGTAGTTTCTGTACACTCTGTTCTTTTAGTGGGTTTGGTTTAGTTTGTGTTTTTAAATGCAGGTAGTGCGTCTCAGAAGGAACATTACTGTCATTGAACAGCATCATCCATCTAAATATCTGGTTTAGATTTTACACCAGAAAATCTGATGAGATACAAGCTGACATATTCTTTTCTTCATCTGGTTAGAGGAAGTCACGATGTTTTTTCAGGGAATTCTTTATTCAAAAATCTCAAGATACATAAACAAGTAGATACTTCCTCTGCTTTCCTTTGTCAGGCTGTCAGAATTTTCCCAGGCCACACTGGTTTGTTTTTCACTTGTTATTCCTTCTTTCAGATGACAACAGAGAAAGGAGCTGACAGGCAGTGGTATCTGAGGCAGAGACTTGCTCTGGGGAGACAAGTGCTCAGCTTTAAAGAAAACTTTGCTGTACTATTGGCAAGGCTGGATCAGTGACCCTGCCACAGAGCAATGATGACTTTGTCCAAGGGTATTCACACTGCTAAAATACACAAAATGCCTGAAAGAGCTGTTCCCTGGAACTGTCCTTTGTGGATGGGAAGGTGTGCATGGCTTTTTTCCAAGGGATGTAGGGTAGGCTCAAACCTGAAAACATAAGCATGGGTTGACTTACTTATAAAGCCTGACAACCTACAAATCTCCTGCCAACAGTACAAATAGTATATTGCCTTCCAGACTCCTGAGTGTAGGTCCTTACCTTTATTCTGCTCTCACACTTTTATTTCAGCCTTATAATATGTTGAACCAGTAAAAGGGCAGGCTCAAGCCATAGGCTTCTCATTAGTTTGTTTTGTTTGGACCCAGTCAGGAGATTGAAGGCTCAGTGCAGGGAAATGACTGGCACAACTGAGGTCTCTCTGGTCTTTGACTTTTGACTCTCAGAATTAGACCTTAGCAAATCACAGCATCTGACTCTTGTTAGATGGGAACAGGAAGGTATGCCTCAAGCTTGCATAGTTATATTGTGTTGGCTTAAGCTTAAAACAGCAAAGGATGAAGGCTGGCAGGGGTTGTGCTAGTGTGTAACGTGTCCATGTTGACTGGAGACAGCAGTCAGTGGGGAAAGGGGCTTTGCTGGGCTCATGAGGGAGAGAGAAGCCTTAGACATGAGATGGAAAAGGCTTGACTCAGGTGGAACAGCTCCTATGTTTTAGAAGCCCATGTGATGGTTGGAAGAGTTATAGGCCGTGAAAAGAGAGAAGGGTGAGGTGTAGAATATGAGGGCAGAGAAAATGAGATAGGAAAGAAGAAAGGGAAAAGCTGGGGTGGTACAGACCCCTTGATAAAGGGATTTGTCAGGCACATGAAAGATTTTCTGTGTTGCTTGTTGAAATTTGTGATGGTATCCACGTTCTAAATATTAATTGCGCAGCCAGACACAAGGGGCATGCAGGGAAGCTCAGGTCTGAGGACTGTGACTTGTCCACTTGCCTTATCTCTTCTACTTGCTCTTCCTTCATCTGTCAGCCTCACACCATGGCTGAACAAAGCTGGAGGTCTCCAACCTTCTGCACATGAGTCTTCTGTAGAGATCAGGGCCTGGTGCCTCCCCTGCTTGTTCCCAGGGAAGGACTCATCATTGCTGTGAGGCACACTGGAGCATGTCAGGCACCTTCTGAGCCAGGCAACAGCCAACCAATTTTGTCCAGGGGAAACTAGAGACAAGAAAGGGTGGGGGAGTTACGGGGATGAACATGAGGAGTGAGAGGACGGAGGGATGCACTGTGTGACTCTGGTTGCTTGAGGTAGTCAGGGTGTACCAGCAAGGTGTGGTGTACACTGCCTTTCCAAAATCCACAACAGATGCCAGTGTTGCCTGGGGGTCATAGGCATGGCCATTCCTTTGTCAGCCTTCAGCATCCCTTACGGGACTATGTGTAGGAGGGAATAAAAGCCAAAGGCACACGTGTTCTCCTGCAGTGGATGTGAAGCCAAAAATGTTCTGTAGCCTCATACAAAGGTTACTTGGTAGTTGTCTGATAGAATTTTTGTCCCTGTCAGGGTGTTGTGTTGAAAAGTTAGAGCAGAGTAATACACCTCCCCAGAGAGCTGCCTTGCTTATTCTAGAGGTCCTGGGTATGCTGTGCTGAGCCCATGCTGCATGGTGTGGGGAGTCAAATGTGCTATGACTGATGTCCTCTGGAGTCTGTACTGAGAGCACAGAGTTGGATCACAGGTGTAGTGGCAGCTGTCTGGCAGAGGCTCCACTGCAGGGGCACCACTGATCCCTTGGCCCACCACTGAACAGTGGTGCCTTCCTGTAATGCCCAGGTCAATCTTTTATGGGCTTAACTACTCACACACGTGAAGAAACACCATCCTGATGGAGAGTCACAGCTGTGGTTCATGGAATGCATCAGCCTGTTATTGTTGTGACACTGATCATGTGTTTCCTACTCTCACCCACTGCCTTTCCAAGGGGAAACTGTGATAATGACAGGTCTACTTGTTCTTTGTCACAGAAAATGGGTATAATTGCTCCATTTTGGCGGCTTTAAGATGTGCAGCAAGAGAGCAGGCAGGGTTCTTTCTTGAGATATCAGTCATCTGAAGCATTTGGTAGATGGCACATCAGAGCTGGGAAATGACTCAACCATCTTTGTTAAAAGCAATCACTCAGCTCTGGGAATAAAATTAGAGGAAGAGAGCTGAGGGAGGTGCAGGAGGGGAAAGGATACTTGAGCAACAAAAACAGAGATGCTGCATTCTGTGTCACTGCCGTATCACAAGAGCTTCTTCTTGCTAGAGCTGTATCTGAATCATCCCTTCAGTCAAGGAGCTGTTGGTCAGCTAGCCTACCCAAAGCAAAAAAGGGCAAGGTGTCCCAGAGGGCAGAGTAGGTTAATGGATGCAGCACAGCCCCGCTGCTTCTGTCAGCAGCATGAGGATGCTGGGCTGAAGCTCCTTCATGAGTGACTGCCATAGTGTAATTTCTGACAGGATTTGGGGTGAGCACAGACCTCTCTCCTAAACCTCTGGGATCCCTTAGAGAGGTGTGTGGAATTGAGTGCTCTGATGTCTGCCTAGATCTTGTATATCTCTTATTTTCAATTTAGTGTTGAGATCTCAGCAGAAGAACCCCAGCTTCCCACCACTCCCTGAGCCAAGATGGGCTGTTATTAGTGGAAAACCTCTTCAAGGGAAGTGAGAATTGCCAGAGAATTACATGGTCTGATTAAACTGGCTTCCTGTTCTCAGCTGACATGGTGTTTTGGATTCAGGGTAGCCTCCAGGTTAGCCCTCTGCCCAGGGAACATCAGCTGGTGGTATGCTGCTGAGAGCCTGGATGGGCTGCAGCTTTGTCCTCCTGTCACAACACTGGAAACATCCTAACTAGGAACCATTCCTCCTGCTGTCTGGGCTCACAGAAACCCAGATGGGCTGCTCTTGCCTGCCAGTGAGTCTTTGCAGATCCAGTATGATAAACTGCTTCATGGCAAAACAAGCGGCTTCTTAGTGGGCGTAGCAGGGACTGGCTTTGTTTGTTTTTCCTGCTGCCAAGGCCTTGCTTATCTAACCTCCATTTCAGTTCTGTTCTGAGTGGAAATATTCTTATTTATGCAGCTGGGGCAGAGGTTCTTTTTGTTTTAACCCTTCTAAGTTTGAACTTGTGGAAGAGAAAACCTTTCATGGTGGCTCTCTCTTCTTCTGGATGAAATGGGTTGTATAGATGAGCACAGGTCTGTAATTCTGTCTCTTGGTCAGTAATGAGCTGCAGTAATTTCTTCAGTGCATCTACAAATCTAATTGCAGAAAAAGTTACTTTGGGCCTTCTCAGTCCGAGTCACCTCCATGTCAGTAACAGCCAGAGGCTTCAAACCTGATACAAGTTTTATATAGGAAACAATCCCTGCTCTGAAGAGAGCTCAGAGGTGTGACACCAAAGCTGAGGGACTCCTTGAAGAGCACCCCAATGTCATCTCAGTGTAGGTTTGGAGGCCATCTCCTGGGATGTTTGGTGCTTGGGCATATTTGTTTAAGGCTTCTCTGCAGCTGCCCTGGGGGCTGCCCATGAGGAGGCAGATCACTGAGCACACTGTGCTTGTAGCCACCCGTACCATATGAGAAGATGTAACCATATCTAGGAGACCACATCACTTTGTCCTGATGTTTGTGTCTTTAGTCTGGGTACCAGCACCCCTGGGGGCCAGCAGTGACTTTGCAAGGACTGTTGTTACAGTGGGGACCTGATGGTCTTCACACACTGATGGACCTGTCTGATTCTGAGAACCAAAGTGATTGGGTTTTCTGTTACACAGAAAGAGCTGTATTTTTTTCTAATAGAGAATCCAGTAATTTGCAGAGTATCTAATGCCTCCTACATGGCCTACTGAAGTGTGAGAACTCCACAGCCCCACTATTGCAGCTGTACCCAGTTCTGTGCATTCCTAGGTGATACTGTGAAAACATACAGAAATGTGATATATTGCTTCCTTTTATAGTCTATCAATGTACTACTTTGTGTTTTTGTTTAAATACTCCAAGCTCTAGGTTTTCTTTGTTCAGCACAGTCTGTTCAACACAAAGGAAAGTCAGTCATTAGTGATGTTTTCCTTTCTTAGGTGGGCTTTTATGGACTGAGCAGGTGCCTATTTCCAAAACAAAGTTTGTCTCTGTGGCTCCACTCTGAAAAGCACTACCTGTGCTAGGTTATGGTTCCACAGTAGTTAATGAAGGATTGCAGAGCTGGTCAGTGCTGTCTATTTAGTGTGGGCCAGTGTGTTTCTAAGTACTGTGACAAATTGGTTAAGGGAGCACATGTACACGATTTGCTACAGCTGATGAACGGCAGTAACAGAATTACCCTGTCCATTTGCAAGCTCAAAGTATCTTGATAAGGTCCTAATGACCGCTCTCCTGTTGCCTGTATGAGAAGAAACTGTAGTTTTGGGAGCAAGCAGGACTAAGTAGAGCTTGCTTCCACAAGCTGAGTAGGAACTGAGTAGGAATTATCCAGTAAAGCTGACACAGTTAGAAAATGTGTATGTGCTGAAGCAGGAATGTTTCATGAAAACATATGTGGTTTGACAGATTTTAATTGTCAGTCTCATGTTGGATAGCTTGCCTGTTGTATCATGTTTGATCTGGGAACTGCACAAAAGCAAAGCTGCTGAGGTTTGCCCAGGAATTGCTGCCCTGTGGTCAGTCTGGCATCCTCTGGCTGTCTGAAGTAGGACTTCTTTTGCTCCTAAGAACATGGAAATATGATTCTTATGTGAGGTTGATGTGACTCTTCAGTTTTGTTGTTGCTCACTCCCAAATACATTTGCCATCCTTATTCAGTGCTGAGCAGCCATGATACTGGAAAAAGACCCAACTATGGCAGTTTTACTCAACAGCTACTGAAGTCTTGGCCTGTATCTATCAGCATTTCTGAAATCTTACAGGATTTCAGCTTCTTAGGAAACTTGCAAATTTATTAAATGCCTAATTACATTTCAAGCTATTGAAAGTGTCTACAGAAAGGAAATCCTATTAGTTAGTTAGCCTGAGACCTGAATTCCACCTTATTGTTGCTGAAATTGTGAGCAGATGTGGCTGGAGGTGTTGTGGCAACCACTATACTCTTAGATAGCAGCTGCTTTTGTTGCAGTTTAAACTATAATTTACACTGAGGTTTTCTTGCACACAGGCTCCAGAGGCTCATCCAGTGGAGACTAAGGGCAGAACAAATTTGGCCATTTCTAAAATTCTTTGCAAGAAAGAAAATTGTTTTACAGATACTGATGTGGTATTGATCTGTTCTGTCTCTACAGAATGAGTTTGAAGGTCACCAGCACCAACAAAACATAGTGTTAGTATGTTCTACATTCTGGAGATGTTCCTTTCTTGGGAATTTGGTCATACGTATATTTAGGGCTTGAATAAAACCCCAACCCAGAGAACCAAAACCTCTAGGGGAGTTTAATTGTTGGCTAAAGAGATCCTATGACCCAATTCTATGTACTCTTATCAAATCTGGAATTTATGCCTCTAAAGCCTTGGCATGCCTACCTCTTCATTTCTAAGTGGCTTTACAGGATATTGACATTGTACTACCTGTGGATGCTTGAGTTTCTCTGTGTGCAGTTTTGCTGCCTGTAAGTAAACAGACTGAGATCTTAATGAAGTGAATTCCAAGAACTGCAGTCCTGTAAGAAAAAGGAAAAACTCACCCACAGCCATCAGTATTTACCTTCTAGATCAAATCTCAGGCCAGGCTTGGAGTAATTAAAGTCCTGACCTAGGGACAGGACAACTGGTTTTGAGTCAGCTGCTCTGTCATCAGTCTTGCATGAAAATTTGGGCAGTTTCATTTCACCTATTCTTGGCTCCTCATTTTCAAAGCGGAGGCAGTAATATCTTTCTGTCTCACAGGCATGGGAATACAGTACAGCTAGTGAGGCTTGGTCATTATTGGTTTGGAAGTAGGACAAATCCACCTGTTCTCCTGATTTTACAGAAGGCAAAGGCAACGTGGGGAGCTGGCTATGTCAGAGGCTGTTCTAGAAGTGATGGACTAATCAGTGTTCTGGTGCCAGATCCCTGCTTTGGCTATCCTGCTGCTCTCTCTGCTATGCTTGGCTTTCTATCTGGGGTGCAGAGGACTTTCACCTGGGGGAGTAACTGGAAGTAAAAACCTCTAGTTTCTCTCTTTTACCAGATGCATTTTTTTCCTGGAACAGTTTCAGATTAGCTCAGTCATTAGACTCTCTGATTCCTTTAAAAAAGGTTTGTTTTTGCTTTCACATGCTGACAACATGCTGATGCTTGTCACTTGACTTGGCTGCGTAACACTTCCCATGACCCCAGCAAGATATTTTGGAAAGGATATTAAAACAAGCATAAATTGGCCCTGAAGAAGAGCATGTTCAGTCAGTGTGTTGCAAGCACTTACGTCAAGGAAGCTACAAATCTGTGCAGAATTCTTCTGTCCCTGAAAAGCTAGTCATGAGGTAATTTTCTGAGGTGCTGACTGCTGACACAAAAAGACCTTGATGTTGTTTATGCAGAATCTTGTTGTCCTTCCCTCTAGTATTTACAGCACCCTCATGGATCCCAAATAACCTTGTTTATCCCACATACCAGTGGAACATAGGAGGTTTTGCTCACATGTCTCTTTGGAGCATTGCACATCTGCCTGGTACCACACAACTTTGGGTTCTGCCATGCCTATTTAAATGTTACTGACAAAGCTGCATGTGGTAAAAAAAAAAGTGTGTCCATTTTCATAATTGACCAAAGGAAAGAATAATTAATGCAAAGATATGAGAAAAATTAAATCCAGAAATATGTATTTATTACGTTTTTTGCTCCACCTTACCAGATTTTGTTTTAATTTTGCCAAAGACTGCAGTACTTGATTGCTCAAAATGATTGATTAGTTTATGTAAAAGCAAGCAGATTGTTTTGTCTATCTGTGGCTGAATGTAGACTGATCCATTTTTTGATGTTTCTGTAACAGGGTGTTTCATGTTTTGCAGACTGGGCTCCCATACAGAACAGGCTAGCAGTTACTGCTGGGTTCCCCAGTCCACCCTCTAGGGCAGAAGACCTTTTAGTGTGAGAGACCCACAACCAAGCCTCCTTTGGCAAAGGCTGGTGCCCAGGTGCTTCAGTTACCAGAGGGTCTACATTAGGTTTTGTTAGAGAAATCGAGGATGGGTTCAGAAAAGAGGCCTGAAATACACCGGGAGCATATCTGATGGTTTGTTAATTGGGACCCTCTAAGAGGAAAGGTAATTAGATAGAAGTACATGAATCTGGGATTCTCTCCTACTTGATGAACAACCAGTGCCAGGGCTACTCTGCCTTCTGTCTCTCCTGTCTCTTTATTTCCAGTAATCCTGAGATCAAAGTGGGTTCCATGGCCAGGTGCTTAGCTCAGCCCAAGTGGTACCACCTCTCTTCTGTAGCCCGGGAACAGTTTCTTTTCTTTTGGGGATCCAGCTCTTCTGTCTGATTCCTTTGGCTTTTGTAGAAAACACCTCCCAAGGGAAATTACTTGATTTCCACCTAATAAAACATTTCACTTAATCTGAAGCCAAATGTTTCCAGTTTGCCAGATAGTCCAAAAGAAGTCATTCTCAGGGGAAGCTACAACAACATTTCCTTTTTTTTTTTCCTCCCTGTTCCATGACAGAACAGAATTAACTAGTGCCTCACCTCCTCTCATAGTAAAGGCGAGGTGGCAAAAGTGGCAGCACTATCTGCCCTTGCCTTGCAAAATGTACTCAGGCTGAGGGAAACACTGGGGGCTGTGATGAGGGGGCAACCTCTGACCCCAAGCTCCTATTTGAGAGAATCACACTGCCTGTTTGCTTCCTGGTGAAAAGGCAGCCCTGCAATAAGAGATGTGAGTGGTTCAGAGGTTCAGGGTTGGCCTCTGACAAATGGATGAGTTTCACAGCACCATCTGTCCTTTGGGCACCTTTCTCTCTACCCACTGACAGCTGAGCTGCTGCTTTCACATGCCCTGGCACTGAAGTGCTCCTTCTTTCGAGTTGTCTGTCTTGCTTGACCGCTGTGAAGGACTGAAGTTCCTGATGCCATGACAGTGACCTTCCTCCAGCACCACAGAAGGTGTCCAAGGAAGGACCTTGGCTCAGTTACATTCCTCCCCTGCAGCTGCTGCCTCTGGCTGCCTTGTTTCCCAGCAACTCTGCCTGCAGGCATGATGCCTGTCTGTGTTATGGGGATACTGTCACCTCAGCCTCCAATGTCAAATCTGTGATTTTGTTCTTCCATCTTTCCCTCCTGATCTGTCATTTGGGCTGTGATAACACCCCTATGCTCCTCAGGAGGGCTAAATAAGGGAGAGGAGGGACAAAGTGTCTTCCAGCGTAGCAGGAACATAAAGCTGGAGCTGCAATTGCAGTTAGAGAACACATAAAAGCCGTAATTTCTTTGCCAGTGCACAGCCCAGAGACAAAGCCTCTGCAAAGCCCTGCTGGCAACCACCCCAGACAGAGACATCTGCATGGCACATCCCCCCAGGGGTGCAGAGCAGAGGGGATGATACATCTCTACTCTGCAATTAAGGCTCTCATTTTGTCACTTTTATTCCCTTCTTGTGGAAGTCAGTAAAACTCTCTGCTTTTCCTAGCTCCTATCCTCAGTGCAGTGCCTTATGGTGCTTGGGTGTTCCCTCCCCACTCTGCAGAGTGGCTGCCACCACATCCCCCTGTCCCCACTGTCCTGGCAAAGCTGGGTGACCTGCCACCCTGCTGCCTGCCTTCAGCTGAGCTATGGTCTTCCAGCTTTCCTGACCTCTGCTGCGAGGCACTGACCAGCACAGGACCCTGCTTCTGGGAAACCACTGCAGGCAGCCTTGCTCTGAAGCACACTGCAAAGTCTTTAATTATGTTTGTTTGCTTCTTGGGCTTGGAAGGGCTGTCCAGGCCTTTCCCCATTTCTTGTTATTTTTAAGGAATTCTTCGGATGAATCCTCTCTCTGTGTCTGTGATTTAAAGCACTATGCTGCAGGCTCCATGCTATAACCACCTGCGAGTCCACCTCTCCTGTTCCACTGATGCTGTGCTGCCAGGGCACACCAAAGTGCTAAACTCCGAGTAGATGGGCTGCACTGCTCAGCTGTTCAGATTCACAACAGCTGCTTCTGGGATGTTACTGATATGTTGTGATTCCATGATTCCACTGAGACTGAAATCTGGACAGACCCTGGAAAGAAGCCAGGTCTGCTGCACTTCACCATCCCATTACACCAACATGTGTTGCAGGTCTTCTCTCTTCTCACCTGCAAGATGACATTGTACATCCTTTATCCTTCTTCTTTGTACCCTCACATACAAAGATCATCTCCAAGCAGAGCTGTATTTCTCAGCATCCTAAATGAGGAGTCACCAGGCAGAATGAGTCACTGGTGCAATTTTCCATAGCTTAATCTAAACTTTTAGGGCCTGATTTCATTATTATTGCTTACTTTAAGTGGTTTCTTCCTTCATGCTGAAATCAGCAGGATTTCTTGTTCACTTCGGTGGAAGATTTTTTAAAAACACACAGGTTGTTTCAGGTCAAGGTTCAACTAGGGAAGTGAAGTACAGGAAGAAGCGCTGGACAGGTAAACAGAGCTGCTGCTGAAAGCTGGCTTCAGGTAACATTTCCTCTGTTGCATGTTCTTTCGTATTACTTAACCACTTGAGTGATTTAGTAAATTCTGTGAGTTCCAGGCTGATGGGCTGGCATGCAGTAGGGTGGAGAGGTGGCATTAAGTTGGCAGCTAAGAAATACTATGTCTCTTGTGGAAATGTGAAGATTTTGGAGAGCAGGGAGTTAGATGCAGTGCTGTTCTTCACGTTTCCTTTTCCAAGAAATCTCACTCAGGAAATGACATAAATTCACCAGACCATCAGAGCTGAGTACTCCAGAAAAAGCATTTAGGTCTTTGAAATTAGCCAAGGACCTGATACCATTTCCTCACACATCACAAAATGGATCTCTGTGACTTCTCAGGAAGTGTACAAGGATGCCCTTATGCCATGTAGAAAGAAAATTAGAAAAGTCCATCTGACCACTGCTGTGAAAGATAATAATTATAAGTGTTTTTATAAGTAGATTAACCATAAAAGGAGGGCCAAGGAAAATCTATATTCTTCACTGGATGGAAGGCAGAAGGAAACAGTGTCACCAAGGATGAGGAAAAAGTTGAGGTACTTAACGCCTTCTGTGCCTCAGTCTTTAAGGGTGGTTATCCTCAGGACAACTGGTAGGCAATGACAGGGAGCAGAATAGACCTCCTGTGATGCTCACAGGTCTGTGGGACTGAATGTGCTTCACCCAAGGCTACTGAGAGGGCAGCAGAAAGGCTTGCAAAGCCACTCTGCATCATTTATTAACTGTCCTGGCTAACTGGAAAGGGCCCAGTTTACTGGACGTTGGCTGGTGAGATGCCCATCCACAAGATGGGCCAGAAGGAGGACCCAGGGAACTACAGACCTGTCAGCCTCAACTTGGTGCATGAGAAGGTTATGGAACAGATTTTGAGTGTGTGATCACATAGCATACACAGGAAAACCAAGGGATCAGGCCCATCCAGCGTGGGTTTAAGAAAGGCAGTCCTGCCTGACCAACATGATTGACTTTCATGACCAGGTGACCTGCCCAGTGAATGAGGGAACAGCTTTGGGTGCAACTAGAAACCAGACAAGTGGACATAGTCTCAAGCTGTTCCAGGGGAGGTTCCAATTGAGCACCAGGAGGAATTTCTTCAGAGAAAGGGTTGCTAAACATCGGAATGGACTGCCCAAGGAGGTGGTGCAGTCAGTGTCCCTGGAGGTGTTCGAGGAAACACTGGATATGGTACTCAGTGCCATGACCTAGTTGAGAAGGTGGTGATTGGTAAAAGGTTGGACTCAATGATCTCTGAGGTCTTTTTCAGCCAAATTTATTCTGATTTCCCAGCATCACAGATCATTCCTTTTTCCTCCTGTCCTTTCCGCTAAAACAAACCCAGTCCCTCTGAAGGATTTCTTAGTATTGTGACCAGTCTGACTTGAAAAATACTCTAGTTCTGAATGTTTCAGGCCTACTGTATTACATTACCTTTTCCCTACTCACATCTTTCTATTTTTCAGTTTAAGTCCTTTTCACTTGCATTAAAAAAATATATAATCTGTTTATTTTAGCCATATTTGCAGACTTAGGAGCATATCTATTTTGTCTCTTAGCCAAATGGTAGATACAGTTCAATTCTGAGAGCCTGGTTAGAGTTTGTTTCTTGTCTCTGAATTCACACTTTGATGATGTCTTACTAGCAATGTGCTACACACAACTAAGTGAAAGTATCCCAGGGAACATCATCCACAGATCTTATCTGGAAGGATTGTCCTTTCTGTCCTTCAGGGCAGGATGTATTTCCTCAGATTCTGTCAAGAAAACTTTTGCAGAATAGCTTCCCCCCCACCACCAGAGACTTGACTTTTTCAGGTTCAGCTGAGGAAGGCTTTGACCCTGCCAGATCTAGGGCAAGGGACACCCGGGGATACCAAATCAGGTCGTTGACCCCCACTGTACTTGTGCCAGAGTACTGGTGAGGCAGGTTGGTTACTGTGTTCCCCAGTGAGCCCTGCCCTACTTTCTTGCCTTCCTTTATCCCTTTTTCTCTGTTCTTTTTCTCATGGCAGAAGAAGTTCAGCCCCTTTTTCTTCAGTTAGTAACTGGTTTTTTTAAAAAAAATTCAGTTCAATCTTCCCATGCTGCAGAGATTTTTCTATGCTGGCTGTGATAGCTCTCTGTATATAGACCCCTTCTATTTCTGTAACCCTTGAAAGGGTGGGTGAAAATAGAAGAGTATATTTGAGAAAGTGCATAATAATGAAAAACTAACAAATGATTAGCAGAAATCTACTGTTCTAACTAATCAATGTTCTAACTCTCAAACTTATTAGATAATAGAGTAGGTCAAAAATATGCCTGCCCCACCCTTTGTTTTTCCCCTCCACTTTCCTTATGTTCTATTTCTGTAGCTTTTAATCCTTATAATAGCTAATCCTTTGGGAGTAAGGATGAATCCCTTATGACTAGTGGACTTGGAAGGCCTGTAGCTTTTCCTTTTCCTGAGGCAAATACTAACTTTACCCAGTTACATAATCTCTGAGAATATTCTCTCTGGCAGCCTATATAACCCATAGGATCTCCCAAGTTGTTATTTGCAGTAGAAATTATTGAGTGCAAAGGCTGTGTTTCAGGTGGAATGACTCCTGGTTTTTAAGCTGAGGGGCATGGGTGATGAATAAGAATTGTCCTTGCACATCATCCCAGGAAAGTGCATGCACTCATTGGTATTTTCTGTGAGGGAGTAGCATCTCTGTCCTAGTTTTGGCCATGACACAGATGTTAATCTATACCACCTTACATGGTTGTTGAGGGTGGAGGAAAGGGACTCTCTGGGTTAGGAAAAGAAGGGTGTGGCTTCTGGCCAAAAAATTCAGGGGGATAGGATAAGCTGTCTATCATTTTTCATTGTCTTGGGGTTTGCAGTGAGCATTTTTGCATGTGAATCACCTTCTCTTTCGTATACTTCCGTAATAAACATTGTTGCTGTTACTGTTTTGGGGGTTTTTTCTTATATGTTTGCTATTTCCAGTAAACCATTCTTATCTCATCTTATGATCTTCATCTTTTTTGTCCCAATTCTCAACTCCATCCCACCAGAGCAGAAACAGGAAGAAGGGGGTAGCAAGAGAGCGGCATGTGATTTGAGAGTCTCAGCAGGGGCAATGAACTGGTAAGTTACATTCCTAAACCATGACAAACACATAGGTGAAATCCAAACCAAAGGAGAAGGGGAGTAGAAGTTGAGCAGAAGGCAGACTGGTTTATGAAGAATAGAATAGAAAAAGGAAAACTTTTCCCACCTGGTTTAGCAAAAAGTAAAAGAGGGGTGGTGACAGGAGTGATCAGAGCCAGCTGATCTCTTCCCAGGTTTGCAGGTGATGCCTGGGGGTCTGGCAGGTCCCCTGGGGACAGCAGATGTTATGGCTTCCTCTTTGGCTCTGTCTAGGCTCACAGCTGGAAAAGTCTCATGGGCTACTGGGGCTCTATCTGCTCCCTGTTTGTACTGTGATATGCTCTGTGGGGCCATACGTGCAATGGACCTGTTGAAATGCAGAGTCTCTGCAGAGAAAATATCCCTTGTGACTCAGTGTGTTGTGCTATATGAAGCAGGCAGAAAGCTGCTCCCTCTTGCCAGAACCTCCACTGGCTCAGACAACCTCTGAAAATACAAAATGTTTGTTACAGCTGTAGGTTTGAAAAATATCTGTTTTTCTCAGTGTTGTCTTTAGGGATCTGACACAGACGTGTGAGTCTATACATGGTGTACCATCTTCCAGAATATTTACCAGGTTCTAGAAAGCTAAAAGTTGAGGAAAAGTTGTTCTTTCAGAGAGACTACCCCAGACCAGACAGTTCTCAGAGATGGGGCTGAACTTGCCAAGGTCACGCTCTCATACAGGGCTTTGTTATTGCTCCAACACAGTTGTATCTGGAAGGAGACTTTGGGCAGGTTCTGCTTTCTCATTCTTAGTGAGATCAAAATTTTCACATGCCTGTCCAAATTGTGGCCTGAAATTCCACCTCAGAGCCTGGCTCACAACACAGCCCACCCAGGGAAGTGGGAGTGAAATTCCCAACAACTGTGGTTGCCCTTAGCTCCCTGGATATTTATTGCACTCTCACACACAAAGCATATTTTTTTCTCAGAAAAGAAACCAAACACTAGATCTCTCCACACTGCACATTTTTTCCTCTCAAAACAGTCAGATGTGATCAAAGCATAACCCTGTTTGACAAAGCATCTGTGAACTTGAGCAGACCTGGCCTTCACTACAGCTTGCAATGAAGTCCTGAAGCAGGAGCAGCTTGTTGCCGGGTTCCAGCCTGGCTTTCACTCACCAGCTGGGATCCATGCAGCCGCAGCCAGTTGGGTTTCATTGCTGCAGACGTACACTGCGCAGTGGGATGCAAAGTGGAAAACAGGCTTTCAACCCCTTGTGCTCTCAACAAACACAAAAGGGGTCCTGTGGCTTCAAAGGGCAGAGGGTTTGGATGGGAGTCACAGGGAATTTGCAGGGGAATTCTGGTGGAGCTAGGTTTGCTCAGGGGCCAGGAGCATTCCTGGTGCAACACTGTTGACGTCAATGCCTTATGCATTCAGTGTCAGATCCTCATTTGTATTTTCTCCTGAGCTCACAGGGCCTGGCATCTAGTTTGTGCTTTTGTTACAGCAGCTGTTACTGGTCTGGCTGCCTCAGTAATTTCCCCAGTCCCTGGAAAACCCACCCATGAGCCCATCTCTAGAGCTCTGTGATTGCTCTCTTAAGCACACTCTTCCCAGATTGACTCCCTCTCCACAGTCTAATTCATCTAATTATCTCCTTCTTGGTGCTAGCTTGTTTTGAATGCAGAAATTTGGCCATGCAATTTATTCTATTCTTTAAAATTCCAAAGTCATTGAACAACGCTGAATAGAAAAAGCCTTCATTCAAATTCAGCAGTGAAATGAGGCAGCCTCTCTGATTGACCTGGCACGTGAGGCTGTCTTTTCTGAAAAAGTGAGGCTGTGGCCCCAGAAATCCAGCTGCTTCAGAGAAGTCAGGCAGGAGGCTCCCCCTTGTCCTGCGCTGCTTGGAGGCACCTTCTTGAGCAATACACAGGTGAATTATTGGGAGGTTTTTTCCAGTGGGAAAAATGAAGCAAAACCACTGACTCCTAGAAAGGAAAAATGGATTTCCCTTAGTGGAAGTGGATTAGAACAAGAAATATGTATCAGCACCTTTTCAGTGCAGCACTCTAGCACAGAAATTGCCACAGTGGCTTAGACAAAAGAAAAGTTTGTCATTGAGCCCAGCTTTTATTGCTATAGAGGACAGCACAAAACACCATTTAAAATGGACATTATGTAGCACCATATTAACAACCATGTTTAACTATGGAGAGTTTCCATAAATCTCTGCTGGATACTTTCACATTCCCGTGAGCACTATTTCTTAAGCAAGATCTCAAGACAAGGGCCGTGTCTTTCAAATTTCTGAGGAGTTATGTTTCAGTGTGAGAAGATTAGGGATGCCTAAATGTTCTCTTACATGGGCAAGCTTATGTCTGCTCTCTCCTATTTTTTCTTGTCTGCTTTCTTTTGTTCATAAAAGAACCTTTTCTCTAGATTCCTCTCTAAGTTTTTATATGGATTTTCAAATCTTTCTAGTTGTTCCTTCAGAAATTTCAATTTTATTTTGGCTGTTTCTTCTGAAAAAAAAAAATACTGTTATTTCAGTGTAGGTGGTTAATTTTGTTCTTAAAACACCAGCAAAGGCAGTTTGCCCAGTTCTCTTAATAAGTTATGGACCTTCTGAAACTCTTGCAGTTGCTTTTTCTTAATGTCAGTGGTAAATGATGTGCTTCCTAGTTCAGATACCTCTATGCCAAAAATGCCTGCTTATGCCAGATTTCAAGCTGTTGCATTTTTGCTTAAATGGGTATTTTGAAATTATCTGGGGGAGCATTCCTATTCCAATATCACCTACTTTTAGGGAAACCTGTTTATGCCTCTCTGAGAGTAACTCACAGGCATTCGTGCTTTCTAGAAGGGATATGACTACAATGATGTTTTAGCTTCATGGAAAGTAAGTTAAAGCTAAAATTCCTTGAAGGAACACAACAGATTGGCTCAAAGTTCGCAGATACCTTGTTATCTTACGGCAACCCTGGAATGACAGATGATCTTTTTGCTTCTGTCATCTTCTTGACTCTTTCTTGAGGTCATAGCAATCAAGCTCTCATCTGATGTTGTTTAGTGGCATGTCTCAATCATGTTCCCTGGGGCAATTCTGTTCCAGACAGAAACCACCACAGCTTCTGTCTCATTGATCACATCAGAAAGTGAAGTTTGAGGGAGAGATGGTGTTCATTGCCTTCTGATCCGTAGATGGAAGATTGCATTCCTTTCCACTTACCTTAAACATGCTAGTTTAAAAGAGATTGTTTTATTATTAAAGTAAATTATTAGCTCTGGATGTTGCCTTGGTAGGTCTCTCTTAAGTTTCTTCTCCGAAACTCTGTGAGATGCAAAGTGACTTGTGCTCAAAAATATTCACTGTGGTTAACTGTAGAGACGACTTGTGAATCCAGAATCAGACAATGGTGGGAAAAAAAGAGCAGTGAAACATGTCATGGAGAAATAAAGAGAATTCCTATGAACGGAAGACTATAAAAGGCCACACAGTATTACTTGCTTATCCCTATTTGTCTCCCTGCAAAATTTTAGGTTGTGCTGGCAGACAGCTTTTTCACATTCTTTTCTGTCTATCATGTTATCCTCTTCCTCTGCCTCTTCCCCATCTCTAATACTTGTGTTTGAGTTAAAGCTGGACACAATGGGAGAGATATTTGGGTTCCATACTCCTTTTCCCCCATGATTTCTTATTTATGTGTGTAAATATTTTGTTTTATTGATGCACGTTTGCCAGGGAAATGCTGGGCTCAACTCTATCCAGGCAGTCTCATTTCCCTCTTCCATCTTGAGACATTCCAGACCTAAACAGCATAAGCTTGTACAGCTAAGTATTTAGGAGAAAGCAACAAATCTGTATCACCAAAAAGCTCCAAATACCCCTCAGAATAAAATTATATAATTTAGTAAGTGCAGAAGAGGAAATATCACACCATTTCTATGAAAAGTCTTGGATCAGATTAGGAAAGGTTTATACTTAAACTGCAGATCATTGTAATCAACACAGCATATCACTTAAATCTGCTGTCAGAGGTAAAACACCACCATACTCATACTCTAACCCCAGAGCATTGAAATACCAATGTGCTGGTGACTTCTTATTTCTGTAGGATCCCAGACCTCTCCTAGCACAGATCAGCTTCTTTGATTGAAGATCAGCATTTTTATGCTGTTTCCTCTTTAATCTTTCAGTTCTTTCTATGAACATGGAGAGGAATTATGGACAAGCATGCTTTGTTTGGAGCACAGGCATTATACTGCTTATCTTTTCCAAAACAAACATCACCTACTGCTATGAGTGCTGAACCTGACACCAGCAACTTTGCCTGCAAAGGTTTCTGAAATTTCTAAACTTTTCATAGGAGTTGGTGCAGAAGTTTGCCAAAGGTTACCACAATCCATAGGAGTGGTGAACTTCAGCAGAAAAGCAAAGAATACAGATGGGACTGTCTGCCTTGGTTAGACTGTTGCAACTAATTTTGGCAGAGGCTATGAACCAGAAGACAAAGTCTTCAAAAAGTACTGGAGGTTTGGAGCATCTTCTTTGCACTTTAGTGCTTGTATGAATCAAGCCTTCAGACTGGACATATGTGTGAAAGCAGCTCTTTTTCCTCTACTGTCATGGCCAGGCTGTGGAAGCAATGGAGGAAATGGAAAGCAAATGGGATTCTGGAGAAAGAGATCCAATTTATCCTCAGTGATGCTGGAGTAACTCAAAATGGAGAATCCTTTATGTCAAAATGTGAGAGACAACAACCAGCTGCCTGTCTGGTAGTGACTGCAGCAAGCTGCATCCTCCAGTTGCCTCCTGCCCATGGTAAAGGTTTTTAGAGCTTCTCTCACTGAGTAAGACCAACAGTTTATTTAATCAGTTTTCTGTCAGCTGGCACAAGGCCTTGAAGTGGTTTGGGAGAGGGAATATAAACACTGCACGCCTGCTTTCAGCCTCTGCCCAAGATACACTCAATCACACCAGGGCTACCGCTGGGTTTGTTTCTGGGCTACAACGAAGTGTTGAAACAGGGCTACAGGTTACACAGACGTGCGGTATCTTTACACCAGCCCAGGCACAGCAATGTACTCTTTAGCTCCTCAGTTTATGGGAACATCTGAAGCCTGGTCACGTGCAAATAAGTATTCTCAGTGGATAAGAGGGAGGAAAGACAGAGAGGGAAAAGCTAAGGCAAAGGCTTGACTGACTGCAAGTGGGAGAAGAAGTGAAACGGCACTGTGTGGCCAAAGTCTGGCTTTTTCTATCAATCTTATGGTTGCTTTTGCTTTCTTTTATGCCTCAGCTTTACAGACATCAGTGCTTATTTATTACTATTTAAATAATTTTTAATATTTTCTAACTCAGTATTTTGATGGAAAATGGATGCTGATTTAATTTCTAATTTTATTTATTGGCATAGGGGAACACAGACATCAAGAAATTATACATTTTTGGGTCTATTAATATACACATTTTTCTTTTAGCTGAGCACCTGCCGGAGAAAAAAAAGGTCTATGGAAAATGTAAATAAAAGTTATTTTCTTCCTCCCTTCTTGCAAATTGTTCTGTAAATAACCATGGTTGGTTTTAGACTGGAGCTAGACCTTGACCACTTAATCAGTGGATCAGCTGTGCCTTTTCCCCAGCATCACTTGTGAGCATCTGGCATATTCTCTACGTGGGACAGGCATGTGCCTTGCACCTGGGTTTGGAAGTGAGACAGCAGTAATCTTGCTCTTCCCCCAGTCGTTTGGAGCAAAAGAGGGTGGAAACAACACGGCTGAGGTGACTCCTGCTTGGGCACCCGAGGTCTTCTATGCCTTCCACTCCTGGAGATATGTAAGTGATAGACAACACTGCGTCTGGGGTACTAAGTGATACTGCCATTTAGCAAAGTCCCTGCGTCAAAGGTCAGTAATGCAGATGAAATGTGCATTGGTTTAAAACAAGCTGCTATTATTACAGTAGATTAACGTTAGCTCAAAACCGATGCTAGTGCTTTCTAGAAGACGTATCCCTCTGCAGACAAAGAGGTTCAAAGTATGCTGACAAGGGGAGCTAGTTTGGAAATGTGTGATGTCTTTCTGAATATAAGTATACTCTCACTTCTTTCATTTTGTATATTTGAATTGAGTGAAGCTTAAGGAGTTTCATGGAGATAGAATGAGTGAAATCTTGTCATATGAAGCAGTCTGGGTACGGGCAGAACACATTTCAATGTATGCTGCCTTTGTTTGCCAAAATATTTCTTTCTTCTAATTGGAAAAAGGCAAGTTTCCCTGTGGGACAAACAGCCTTCTTGAGTCATGAACTTTGGGCCAGCAACAGACTTAATGGTTTTTCTGTTAGGTATTCATCATTCCTAAATAACTGACTCAAAATGGAACTAATTTCCTTCATAAATGTTTCTGTAATTTTGGTCACTTCTGAATGAAAGCAGCTTTACTCAAACTGAAAACCAGGAAAGCTGAGAGAAGAAAGATGGCAATATGCACACGTTTCAAATTGAAAATTAATGTGTGTACTCTTTCATAATTATCCTATTCAGCTGCAGTCAAGCCGAAACTGCAGAGGAGAAGGGGTGAAGGCACATGAACTAGATGTGATCAGTAAGATAACTTTAGGGTAGATTCAAGTTTGGGTTCAGTAAAAACAAAGTCTCTTCAGGGTGAGGATACTCAAGGAGTGTACAATCAGATGACAGGACAGACTGAAAGGTTGAGAAACTGGGAAACTGATGTGAAGACTCTTCTTTGCATGTCTTTGACAGTACTGCAGGTGAGATCATGTTCCCTCTCTCCCTTCTATTCTTGATTTACAAAGGATGAAGGATGCCACTACAGTCTGGGTTATAGACATCTGACTCAAATTCAAGCCAAGCAGCTCACATCTTTAATGATGGTGAGCTCTATTTCCTTCCATCTGTCAGCGAGGGTGGTGATGGTCCTGGACATGTTCCAGTAGTCTGGAGGGGAGATTTAGGTGGAAGTGGCCCCTACTCAATTTCAACTCCCATGGCATAAAAGCAGTTCCCTTTCTGAAATCTTGCCAGATGCATTGAAGGCTTAACTAGAAACTGAAAAAATTCTTTTATCTCTTGCAGTCGCACACAAGTTTTAAGCTGTGCAATGGTGGCAAGTCGCACGGGGAAGCCTTTCTTTGCTGGCTGAACATGACATGCCCTTTCTGATTGCACTCAGGGTGTGAGTACCCTGACTCAGTTCACTGCCACTGAACTTACCTACTATTTTAAGAAACAGCTTACTAAACCAGAGGAAATTCTTTTGCTCCCACAGTGTATCACGTTTGGAAAGTGACCTCAACATGTCAGCAGCAGAGACTGACTTTCAGTAAGCTTGAGACACACACCTACAAAGGGTACTGGGCCTCAGCTTGACAGACCTTTATTAGCTTTGGAATGAGGGGTTTCAAGTATTCCCTCAGGCTCTGGGGTGGGAATGTGCTGCGACAGTCTTGGGTTAGGAGATGATTTCTGCAGAAACTCTCTTTGCAATTCTGAAGTTAGAGGTGGAAAAACAGTACGCATTGGCATTTTTCAAGGCACCAACATCTGATTATTATTGACATCTCAACAAGTGAGTAGATGAACTTGTCATTTGTAGACCTAGAAGTATTTTCTTACATGTTGCTAGAACCTTTTATGAAGTTCTCTAGAATGAATCATTGTTTAAGAACAGTTTAGTAAACATCATAAGAGTTAAAATGATTTGAGAACTGCACAGTTCAAACTGTGTTTTCAAAGAAAAGGTTTGCTAGGAATTGGAAAACAAATTGTTCTTTTCCTCAGTGTAATAAAACAACTGTCAGCCTCCAGAGAATCAGATTTTCAGAAGTTTCTAGCTGTGAATTCTGAATATTCCCTTCCACTCCAGAAGGCATACACCTGATGATTGTTAACTTGCACACATTCTGCTCTTGAAATATTGCAAGGAAGCCACGTGACTCAAACCAAGGGCACAAGGACATGACCTCTTTATTGGGAAAACCTTCCAAGGGCAGGGGTGTGATTCTCACACATGCTTTTCTGGGAGCTCCTTGATGCAATCTGATGAAAAAGTAAATAAACACCAAAGAGAGCATTTCCTCAGCCTTTTTCCAGAGTTATAACTGCAGCTGTACCCAGGATCATAAGGCAAAATCTGATTGACTGTCAGTCCATTTCTTCTTCCAGTAAAGTCTACAGGTAAGAGCAAACAATTACTATCTTATTCCAATTGTATTTTGCTTTAGCTGTAAAGTATAGAGAATCAGTTTTGTTTCCTTTACACAATGGGTGTAGTTAATTTCTGGGGCATTCTAGCTGTGGATAAATGAAACTGTCGTTACCATGAGGCACGGACCTCTGAGAAGACATCCAGCATCTTTGGTTGGTATTTCTCCGCAAGAAGAATCTTTGGTTAGTGCTTCTTTTGACCCGTGAAAAATCACTGAACTGCCCTTTGTAAAGTGGAAACAAGCTGCATGACTCTGTTGTAATGTTGCAGTCATAAACACATAAGGAATTTGCCTATTCTATAGTAGACAACAAGACTGGGGTGACCATGAACTGTATTTTTAAGAGTAATTACTTCCATCTGCTAACCATTTTGGAATTGGACAAACATAGCAGGATGTGTGTTGGTCAACTCACCATTGTTTGACAGGTAGGGAAGAATACACTCTTTATTGGGATGGAGAAGCTGCAGGTTGGATAAAAGCAGACTCAGGACCAGCAGATCTAAGTAGTTTTGTGGCAGCTTTCTGGATGGGTCTGCACCCCTCGAAGGTGAGAAGAAACAGTGGTGGCAGAGATAATGAGGTCAGACTCAACACCGCATGCACACAGCTGTTGTGCTTTGAGGATTGGGTTGGCTCACAATCAGTGTCAGAGGGAATGGGCCTCCTAGAGACTGGGACTAGCTTTGTTTAGCACCACTCAACCCTAGGATTGTCCAGGCACTGCTTAGATACATGTCTTCATGCACCCTTGATGAAGTCCAGCATTAAGGGAACTGGCTGAGAAATATCAGAAAATATTTCTGAGCTATCACAGGAAAGGGATGAGATTCCAATGTGTAAGATAAGAATGCATGCAGTGATAGATTTGAAGAAAGGAAAAAGGAAGTGGAATAAACTAGGTAGTAGTCACCACTGTTGCAATTTCTGGAAGAAGTGGGAAAAAATGAGCTGTGCAAAGCATATAAAAGATAACAAATTGGTAAGTTGCAGGCACATAGGCCTGTCAAGAGGAAATCCTATCAGAGCCACCTGCCCTCTGTTTTTGGAGAGAGGAGCCAACCAGGGATGAAAAAGGAGATGTTCTATATTCTATGGGAGGGAGCAATGAGGGGACTTTTGTCATTGATGACTTCACAGGTGGAAAAGAGGTAATGCTTATCAAATGTGAGGGTGGAATCACACATACAAACACCCGGGAGAACAGGGGCAGAATTCAAGGGGGTCTTCAGGTGCTGGAGGACCAAATGAAATAATTTTCAACTTGAAGAGGTACAAAAGAGGAATTAACAATCCACTGCACAAATACAAGGTAGGTGACAGCTTGCAGGACAGCAAGAAGGTTTTAGTGATTTTAAGTGATCACAAAATGAATGTTTCAAATGCTTTGCTACTATTAAGAGACCATTCTCATCCTGAGACAAACAGACGTGAATATAGTCTCTGAAACAGCCTCCTTTCTCTGCTTTGCACTGGTGGGTTTTTGGATTGAGTGTTATGCCTAACTGTGGATTGCAGGTTTCACAAAAGCCATAGATTAGTTTAAGAGAGTTGAGACAAGGGAAAAAAAAAACAATCAGATGTCTAGAGAAGACATTCTCTACATTTTTTTTCAATTTGTTAACAAGGCTGTAAACTAACCTCTAGCTTGTTGTGAAAGAAAGAAGAAAACCAATTTTCTGAGTCAGTGCTAGGTAGCTAAGAACTCTCCCTTGCAACTTATGTTGTAGCAGGAGAGATTAGGGTTAGCCTTTAGAAATCCCTTCTCATTCCAAACCTAGAAGAGCGCTGACCAAGTTGTTTCAGTGAGTTTGGGAGTCTTTTAAGTGAGATTTCAAAAACTTTGCATCTTCCAGGAATTTTCATGGTAGTGCTGCCGCAGGTAGACATGAAAATCACAAGAGAACAACAGGGAACCCAGATAGGATAGCTGTGCAAAACAGACAAGCCTTTGGGCACACAAGTTTCTTTTGCAGTCTCAAGCTATTGGTAACCTTACTGTGAAACAGACCAGATAGAATCCCTGCCAGTCTGTGCCAAGGGTAGGAGAAATCACACAGGAAGAAAAGAGGTGTTTGTCAGCCTGTTTAGAAACAAAGTTAACAGCACCACCTGCACACTTCTGTTGACTGTTTCTGTCCTATTTTAGTCTGCGAATACTAATGACAGGTTGTGCAGCTGTTGGAACAGCTCCCCAGCTTCAATTTAAGTGTCTGGGGGCCACTGGTTTTAAAGGAATTTCAGGTTCTGGTTCTGGATCCGTGTGAGAAATTGGAAAGATTTCCATTCTTGGGAGACTTGACTTCCATCTCAATCACTTCCATATTTCTTTTCCTGACCAATTTTTTCATCCATGCACTACTTTGAAGGGAAGATGGACTCTCAGCAGCATTGGCAAATATCCACTTAGAGCTATCAAAATCTTGTGCTAATCCAACTTCTGGTTATCTCTCCTCTCCAGACAGCAATCAATCCATTGGGGCTATTTTAATTTAAATATTAGCATAAAATTTCTGCCAGCCTTACTTAAAAATTTATTTCAGGCAGCTCAAAAACCTTCCTCTCATTCATTCCCTTGCGCAGCTGGACAGTGGTGGTTTCCCCAGCCTGCTCGCAGGAGGTTTGCATTAAAATAATATTTAAAAACAGTACTTTTTTTTTGGTCTTCAACAGGTTTAATGATAGCATAGCTGGATGAGATGCCAAAGAGTTGTGCAGATCAGTCAGTTGCCATTACACCAGGCCAGTGTTGATCTACAGGGTCTCAGGCTAGAGACAATAATGTTCCTGGGAGCAATTGCTGACTTTTTAAGGGCAACATCAATGAAGTTCTTGCACAAGATAGGGAGAATGAGAATAGAAAGGTATCTGTCTCTCATGAACTGATGACAAAGAAAAGCTTAAAAAGAGTATTTAGAAAGTTGCTAAGAAATATCAATGACAATATGTGAGGGGACCATTCCTTGCTGGGGATTATATTTGGCTCAGGAAAGCAGAAGCTGAGCACAGCTGAGCTGGATGATGTCTTTATAGCTCTCTGATCAAGGCAAACAGTTATGAGTTTTGTGGCTCAGCCTCAGACACAAGGCTACCATAAGTGTTATCACCATTTGTTATTCTCTGGCCTGGCAGAGCAGAAAAGAAGGCCAGAGTGAGGATGATGATCTGCTGTCAGTCCAGTGAGGCTAGAGCAGAAAAGCTATGGGGCTCCAGCAGGATTGAGTTGCATTATCAGAGCCCCTGTGAAAACCCAGGACAGCTGTAGCAGTGACTGGGCTCAAAAACTGCAAATACCATCACCCCTCCCTAGAAAAGGCTCTGTGTGAATGAACAGGTCCTTTTGGGGGACATTAGAAGTATCCTGCTTGGCTCTCAGTTATGCTACAGGAAACAAGATCCCAATTTCAGCTCATGTAGTTAACTCAGGAAAAATCAATGTAAGCTCCCCACTGTTATAAATTACACAAATATAAATATTATAAAATACAGAAGAATTCTCACCCATGGTTTTATATAGAAATTGAATGCTAACTGTTTATTGTATGAGACCAAACACGGAGGTCTCTGTGTCTATCTTTAGCATCAGATAAGGGCAGTTAGCCTGCTCTTCCTTGAGTCTGGCTTTTCTCTTTTAAGGCAAATGCAACAGACCCTGAATATGCCTCATGTAAAACTAGAGAGACAAAAAAAAAATATCATGGCAACTGAAGGGCATAGTTCAATCATGCATCTGGAGAGAAATGGGTTGATACCTGATTCTGTTGTGTCACTACTTAAGGAATTTTATCTCTTGTATTTACCATAGAGATCGGTGAATCTGAGTTTGAAGGCCATAAAAAGGCACTGAGGGGTTTTGGGCTTGGTGTCTGTGGGTTCTGAAATGACCCATGTTGGCTTCCAGCAGCAGAGAGGGAGAAAACAGTTGCAAAGAACTCTCAGATCAGAGTCAGCTCAAGAAGCAGCAATGGCCAAAAAAGAAAGAAGCCAGACAAAAATGCATGCCAGACTAATATAAACAACATGACAAGAGGAAAGCAGCTTCCAGTGCCCATTTTCTAGCTAGAGCCAGTAGCTTTCTTTACCTCTACTCCCTTGAATGTTGTTTTTCCTTGCAGTCCTCTTCCACTATCAGTGTCTATGAAGAAACTGCAAACAGAGGTCACTTTGTCAGATGCCATACCATGTCCTTCATGGCAAAGTCTCTCAGGGTTTCTTTCTCTAGGGCAATGCAAAATCTCTGTGTTTAGAAAAGGAAGATTTCAATAAGCCCTGCAAGGAACTTGAATGAACATGTAAATCTGCAAGTGCTGAGTTGCCTTTTCTTGCCTTGGCCTTGAGTGCCTGGCAAGCCTAGTAGAGAACATGAAGCACTGCAAGAGCTTTCCCTGCATATAGGATGACAAGTGTCAGTGTCATATGGAAAGTTAAATTTATTTGCCCTAATAGATATATTTAGTTTGATTTCTTGCCTGTGGCATCAGTCAGTGTTACTTCACCCTAAGGAAGAAAAGGTCCTGTCACTCCTTAGTGGTATGCTCATTAGTTTAGCAGAAGTGCAATCTGCTCCTGCCCTGAAATTTGCCACCATTTCATCTGTAACATAAACACTTATTCAGTCACAACTTACAGAAATCATGTTATGGCAGCTGAATCTACAGAAATTTAGATATCTTGAAGGAGAGAATAGTTTAGAGGAACCTGGATACATTTCTTCTCTTGAATCCCTCTAACAAATGAATCTAGACACCGATTCCCTTTATCTCAGTTTGCTTTTAGTCACAGGGTTAGCCAGTATTTGAAACACTCACAGTCCAACCACCACTTCCTGCTCCAGGGAATACCATTAAATATTTGCATGGGATGAGTAGGCAGACTTGGCTCTTACCAAGGTAATTTGCACAGAAAGTGTATAAACCACAATTCCTTAATTGTTTCCGTAGCTGTTACACTTTGGGAGTGGAAAACACATAGTACTTCCAATAGTTCCCTCTGCCTGCTGTGGGATGGGTCTTGTGGATCTGCCTAGAATTTCATTGGAAATGCAATGTGCTGTTTTAATCGTGTACAAAACTGACACTTGGGGGAAAAAAAAAAATCAGAATCAGTTCCATAAATCTAGGAGCTGAACAGCTAAGCTCTTCTTTTCTTCTGCAGTTTTCTTTGTCCAGCTCCACTTTACAAAGTATTTTTGAAGACTGTCCTACTGCCCTCTGTGGGCTTTACTGTGAAGTACCTTAAATAACCCTGTGGGCATATATTGGGATATGACTCCCTTTGAAACTTTGCTTCTCTTCTCTCATGCCCATGTGCTGCAGCTGCTTATTAAAGTGATACCTTAATTTAGCAAAGCGAATTGTACATTCCCCAGCCCTTCATGTGGCTGCCAATGCAATAGGAAGCCTAAGAGAAGGCATCTGTAATGGCTCTTTGGTCTTGCTGTTTCTGAAAGCCAGTGAGATAAAATAAACTCGTCTCTAAATAAACACACAGAAATAGAAGAATTAGTAATAAGTTTGGAAGGAAGATCCTGGTATATATGAGATCCTGCCTTAGTTTTGGTTGAGGTACTTAGTTTCAATCAGCATTTTGTGGTTTTCAGGGGCTGGCCAAAGGTGTTTTGCAGGAAATTGAGTGGATTATGAATATTACTAATAAGCTTTATAAAAAGAAAGTCTGTGAAGCAGAAAGGGTGTTTTCCATTTTTTTTACAACGATCATTTTTAAAATAATGTAAAAATAAAGGCTGCTTTGGCTTCAGCTGTTCAGGACCTCTTGGCAATCTGGGAAATCAAAGCAGAACAGAGAGTGCCTGGGGGTGCTCTTCTGCACCATTACTGGCCAGAGCAGTAGCTCAGATCCAGAGAAACTAGCAGAATTAAGACAGTTTTAACTTGTTCCCATTTGTTTGATAGCATGGCAAAATACCATATTTTTTTTTAATTTAAACTATCTACCCAACTAGGGAGATGCATGAAGTTGTTTGTCTCAATGGTCGATTTGGACTTTAATATTAAAACTGCACTTATGGCAATGAATTTTTACTAGAGCCACCTCTTAGGAAATAGACCTCAGTCTGCTCAGCTTGTCTGGCTCCAAGGCAGTATGTAAATGGTTGTGGTTTTGGTCAGGTGCTTCTGGGTTTACTTAAGTGCTGCCAGCAGCCACTACACATCCCGGGGAAGCAACCTTCCTCTGATCTACAGCATTGTAAGAGCCAGCCCAGCATCCTTTCACCATGCTGGAGGCTCTTGAAAACCCTTGTGTTTTACTTGACTGCAGCCGAAATTTTCCTTTTACTCCAAACCATGGAGAGCCATGTACTGAACTTCTGAAAACAGGCCTGCTAGGCAACTGGCCCTCCTGTTAAATATCTTGCTAACACATTCCCAGCCTGCCAGGGTCCCCCACGTGTCCCTTCCCACCCGCCGGTTTCCACGCAAACCCATTGTGCCAGGCAGGGGAAGGTAGCTGGGGCTGGAGCACCCTCTGCAGGGACCTTCCTTCCTCCCATCACCGCGCCGGCCACGCCTGCCTGGAGGGACACATCCAGCCCATGCTGCTTCTCTACACTGTCACGGTGGATGGAGCCAAAAGGTCCCGCTGTGCCAAACCTTGGCTCAGGGGATGTCAGCAGTAGGAGCTGCCGAATGCCCTCTCCTCTGGGAGGGGATGCGAAAGGCATTCTTTCGGGAGAGGGAAGCAGCGTGACAGTGGAGATGCTAGCCCAAATGCTGCTAGGTATGAGCCATCCTCGTTGCAGCATAAAGGCATTTATAGTTTTAAGGCTGCTTTATTATTGTTAAATCCTATATAATTACAAAATAATTTCTTACCATCTGTCATTGAATTGAGTTGCAAGGTCTCTATTAGTTTTGTAAAATTTTCCCTACCAAAACCATCATGATGGTTGTCATATTTCCTGACTGAAGGCCTGATACTCAACGAACCCCTTCCTCTCAGCTTGCACATGTGCTGAAAACAAACAGAAATTCTAGGACTTTCATTTCAGTGCTGTCTGTGACCCTGGCATAGAGGAAGAGATTTGATGAAACTTTATTTTAAATATCATTGCTTATGGGCAATGGCAGAGGACCACAGTCCCCTGCTCCAATGGCCTGCAATGTTTAGGGCAAGCATTTATTGTCTTAGATTTAGATGATCATCAAGTAGTTGCAGCAATGCCTTTTAGTCCTATAAAAGCTAAAAGTAATGAAATAGCGAAGCGTAATATCATCTTTTAGAGATGGTATGTTCAGGATCACGTCATGGCTTGTTAGAAATGGAGTTGTGATACGCACTTTGCTGGGAAGGAATGATGTGTAATGGAGGCACTTGGCTGTCATCAGCTGAGATTAAACTGAGGCATGAAATTTTCTGAAAACAAAGGAGGAACTCCATGACAGAATTTGGTTTGCATTCCTTAGCTTGCTGCATGAAAAGGAAAGGTAGAGAGGGATTTTTTTGGACAAAGGAATATTAAAAGAACTAACCTGTCTTGGATATACCAAATTAGGTGGCACCTATACTTTGGCCACTTAAATAGTTGTACAAAGCATTTCAGAAGATAAAGTCCTTTTTTTCGGTTTCACAATTTTCAGTGGATTGCTTTGTTGCATATTTTAACAACATAACTTGCACTTTGGGAACACAGCTCCTCTTAATTCTCTTTTCCATTTGAATTGGAAAAGTAGCTCAAAGAACTGGCAGGTGAAACAAGTATCTCAGCAATATAACACCACTTGATATGTTCCTTCAGAAATCCATGCTTGTTGGATACATGATTGCAGTGGAAGCCCCTGCTTTCATTTTAAAAATCAAGTTTCCACTGTAAAAGGCATAAGAAGGTGCAAACATCTGAACCATGAAAAATAGTTCAAGATTATAGTTTTTTATATTGCAAAGCTAGGTTCCATTCCTTTTAATGTTTGCATTTTGAAACAGTTTCTTTTTGTAATTCTAGGATATATGACAAGTTACTTTTGAGAATACCCTGCTGCTGCCTGGCTAAGTTATGGCCCTCAGGTATAACAGGCTTTAGCCAAGCTCTCAGGCTTCTTTGAAAAGCTTTTTTAAAAGCCTATTCCACACTGCCTTTAATCTATTTGTATTTACTAAAATTCTATCATCAATGACTCTATTCATTGTTATCCTGGTCTTTGTGTACTCCAGTATACAATCTTTGTAAAAAGTCCTTATGTAATTAAGTAAGTACTTGTAGAACATAGAGTGCCATTCCCATGAAAAATGCCCAGAAAGTAAAAGAACATCTTATGGACATGTGGAAATACAAATTCTAGTTCAGCAGACCCCTAAAAAATCCAACCTATTCTCTGGTCATAATTTATTAAGAAAGGTGTGATTTTTAATGCTGCGTGTTTTTGGTTTTTGCTAAGTCTTTTTGGTACTTTTTTTATTGCCCCCATCCGTAAGACAGTATTCAAAGCATTTAATGAAATTTAGCAAATATCAAGTTTTTTGTTTCCATTTCACAGACTGAGAAATGGAATCATAGAGGCTGCGAATGATTTATTAAAATCCAGAATGAAGGTAATAACAGTTGGATAAAAAAACCTACTGCTGCAATGAAGTAGATCTTTTGGTCTAAGAGGAAAATTACAAAATTAGTATGTCCTTCAGCACCTGTACGTTAGTCACAGGTGATACAGGATATGGACACACTATGTGTCACTCTGGTTTCCTCATTAATTACTGGTTTATGTTTGTACTTGCCGCCTTAGGGCTTAGTCCTTATCCTGCCACACTAGGGTCAGGACTGAAATTTCTGCAGCGATACAGCACGGTGCTGCCAGCTGTGCCCTGCAGCGTGGCAGGATAGCTCTGTGAAGTCGAGTTCCGCAATTCCCTGCAGGGAATTCGAGCTGATGTGGTGTAGAGGGAAAGGAAGAACTCTTGCAGTCGCTCTCTATAGTCCTTTAGCCCTGTCAGAGATGTGGCAGAGGACAGAGTGGGTACTAGGAAGGATTTGAACCACGCAGCTCACTGACGGTGGGGTGTAAACACAGGAACGAACCGGTGTAATGCCTGCTCGCTCGGGAGGGCCAGACCGGAGGCACAAGTGCTTGGCTGGTGTCCGGAGCGGCGGGCAGTGCCCCGTCCCCGTGCTGTTCCCCGAGCGCTGTCGGGGGGACACGGGGACAGCGGGACAGCCGCTGTCAGGGGCTGTCGCCGCACTCCCGCGGCTCTCGCCGGGCCGGGCCCGGCCGGCAAAAGCGCCGCCAGTGCCCCGGGCCCGGGGGCGCGGCTGGAGCGGCATCGGCCGCTGCACCGGTGGCATTCAGCAGCATCGCTCCCGGGGTCTCCGCCGAGCCAGGGCTGGCGCCCGAGCCGGTGGCGATGCGGGCGAAGCCGTGCCGGGCCGTGCCTGGCAGCGCCGGGCGGGGCGGGGCGGGGCGGGGCCGCGGTGCCGAGCGCCGTGAGGGGAGGCGCGGCTGCGGCTGCGGCGCGGCTGTGGCTCGGCATGGCTCGGCACGGCCCGGCACGGGGTGATGCGGCACGGCACGGCAAGGTCCGTGCTGCCTCCTCCCGGGCCGGGGCGTGCGCAGGGACGGGCGGCAGGAGGCAGGGAGGGAGGAAAAGAGGCAGGGTGGGAGGGACCCTACGGCGCCGCTGGGAGCCTGGCCCGGCCCCGGGAGCGCGACAAGCGCCTGGCACGGGATAAAGTTATCCCGGAATAAGGCTGCACGCATGTGCGTCACCCCGGATGTGAACATGCCGGCCCGGCTCCCCGCTAGCTCGCTCCGCCTGGCTCCAGCGGATGGACTGAGCCGTGCCGTGCCGTGCTGAGCCGTGCCGTGCCGAGCCGTGCCCGAGGCCCTGCAGCCCAGTAGGGGCTGGGGAAGGCCGGGCCGCCCGGGCGCCCTCGAGGGCCGAGGTGCGAAAGCCCCTCCCAGCGGGGCAGGGGCAGGTGCGTGGCCCCGGGCGAGCGGCGGGCGGGACCCCGGGAGCGATGGATTTTCGTGGGAAGAAGTACGAGCGCGGCAGTAACTGGTCGGACCCCGAGGTGGTGGAGCTGCTGCAGCTCTGGGCCGACGAGTCGGTGCAGATAGAGCTGGAGAGCTGCTTGCGCAACCAGCACGTCTTCAACCGCATCGCCGAGGTGCTGCGGGAGAAGGGCATCCACCGGACGGGCGACCAGTGCCGGGAGAAGATCAAGAAGATGAAGCTGGAGTACCGGCGGATCAAGGACAATAGCAAGGCCCCGCGGGGCGGGCGGACGTGGAAGTTCTACGAGGTGATGGACCGGGTGCTGACCAGCCGGCCGGCCCTGGCCTATGGCTCTCTGAGCGGCAGCATGATGGCTCAGCAGGTGCTGCAGGGCAGCATGGTGGAGAGCTACCATCACCAGTTTGCCTCCTCGGCCCTGCCCTTTGGACACTCCCAACACCCTGAGCTGATGGAAATCAAATGTGAGGAGGTGAACTCCGATGACCACAGCTTGACCCCAGAGCCCCCACAAGCCATGTCTTACCAGCAGGGCTCCCCTGAAGAGCAGGAGATGGAGAGAGCCTTCTTGGAGAGGGCCCAGAACGACTCTCCCATCTCCAGGGTGGAGATTCCCTTAGAAACCAGTGTTTCACCTTCAGGTAGGGATAGCCTCTTACATTACAGCATAAGGTTTCTGCCCATTTTCCCAAAAAGAGAAGATTATTTCTGGTGCAGAGATGGACACCTGGTTTTCTCAATGACATTTGGATCCTTGTTTTTCCACATCCCAAAAAGCTTGAAAGTAGAAAGCTGGTATCTGAATTTATGGTGTTTTGGGCATTTCCAAAACATAGGTATCTCACTGCAGGTAAATGTAGTCAAGAATTACCAAGGTAGGCAAAATGTATATGAAATTCAAAGGACTCCATAAGCTGGGCTAGTAGATATCTGCACATAATGCTGACAAGTAATTACCTTATTGAAAAAATCCCATTTGCATGTGTTTTTGGTATCACTTGAATACAACTGGAGCTGTCTGCTGTCCTCATGCTGAATTTTTCAGGCACCCTCTTCTGCCGTGGTCACGCTATAAACCTGCAGGTGAAACTCTCCTTGCATTGTTCCAAGATACATTCCAGATCTAATATTTAAGCCCACTCAACCGTGAAGAATACTTGGGAATAATAATTGCCTGACTTTCTAAACTATTCAGTGGGACCTGGAAAGAAGATGTTTTTGAAAGTCACGGGCAGAAACAGTCTATTTGTTTACAGGAGATGAGATTCCTGCACTAAAAATGCAGTTGGCGTTGCTTAGCTGCCAGGAAGAGTACAGTCTGAGAATCCTGGGGATTTCAAACTGGTCTAGCACAGGCTGATGGAAGATCATGAATTGTTGGACAAGAGGAGATGTTAACAAATGGGAGGTCTAATGTCTGAGATCAGGAAGAAATGGTGTGCCCTCTTGGCTTTGGTGCTTGCATAGTTAGCCTAGTGGAGGGAACTGGTGATCACTCAGGTTAATATAGAGGGCATGTAAGGTGCTGGGGCTGGTAGCATCATAGTATGCCCAATGTATGATGCTAAAAACAAACTTAAAAAAATGTTTGCACACCTCAGGATGTACCTGACATGTTTTACTTACTAGTTTTTTTCTATAAACTCTAGATAAAAGGGTGTTCTTAGGACAGGCAGGAGAATGAAGCAAAGCATGCCTATGCCACTTTGCTTGCTGCACTTTTTCTTCTCTGCTTTTGTGTATTCACAGGTTTCAGTGAGCCAAACATGGCAAACTCATCACGGATTCAGAATGTTGTTCCCCGGCCTGGCTTCTCTGCCTTGCATCGGCTGAGAAAAAAGCGGAAAGGGCAGCGCATGAGGGACCCACTGGATGATCTCCTGCTGAAGACTCTGACATCTCAGCGGGCCATGGAAGAGCGCTTCTTGCAGATGGAAGAACGCCGATTTCAGCGAGATTTGGACGCGGAGGAGCGTCGGATG
Source organism: Sialia sialis (assembly GCA_009812075.1). Lineage (NCBI taxonomy): Eukaryota > Metazoa > Chordata > Aves > Passeriformes > Turdidae > Sialia > Sialia sialis. Next base: position 26,051,418 of record VRYO01001269.1, on the reverse strand, counting down.
CAACTGGAGCAGCGCCGGTTTGAACTGGAGCGGGAACATGAGTTTCGCATGTTCAATGTCTTTGCTCAAATGCTCAGCATCCTAAAGCAGAGCCATAGCGGCTCCTCCCCCTCTGTTGCCATGCCTCAGGGTTTGGACTTCAGCCAGGCACTGTCTGAAATTGAGGGAATGGGAGGAAGAGGGGGCAACCTGCAAGAGATGAGGGTTCGGCCGCTTGCCAAGAGGAGGGTGGACATGCACAGCTTCTGTAACCCCAGTGGCTTCCAGAGAAGCCCTTACCTCTCTGCTCGTGGCAACTTTGCCTGCCTTTTTCAGGGCTCCACTGAGGAAGGGTACAAAGCCTATCATGCTGACAAGTATGATGAAGACAAGAATCCCAATGTGAGTAAGAACCTCCAAGTGTTTTCCTGGCTTCCTTGTTAGGAAAAATAGGTTGCTGACAGATGTGCTAAAACTGTGGGGTTTTGTTTGGTTTTTTTTTATCTCACTAATACAAGGTGAGTCGAACTGTTTGTTTGAGGAAAAGAAAGTAGCTTTGTGGATCATCTAGATACGAAAGATGAATGCTGTGTTCGGCTCTGTTTCTTCATCAGGATAGTAATAGCAGTAGCAGACCTTGAAAGATATAAGAAATCTTCAGGAACACAGCTCAGTTCTTCCTTCCATCTCATCACCTCTGTTGCCCACTGAGGACTGTCTCTGATTATCTGAT
>VRYO01001269.1:25999281-26045407 GCA_009812075.1 Sialia sialis | reverse complement strand
TGGCTTATCATCCGGTGCGGCTTATTTATGGACAATTTCCGTGGTCTGCCCATCTACCCAGATGTGCGGCTTATAATTGTGAAATTACTGTATGTATCTGACTCTGATTTAAATTCCTTTCTAACTCTCTTTGAGACCTGAGCTTTCACAGCTGGGACTTATTTTTCCAGCTGAAACCTGTTGTCCTCAGAGCTTGGGCAAAATGCTCTTGCGTTTGCTTCATTTGCTGAGAAAGTCTTTTGCAGGCGCCTTGGTTATGGGCATTGTATGTTGCCTGTTTGCATCCTTTTTGCAGATTTCTGTGCAGTGAAGTTTTGGTTGCGATAACTTCACAGAAACCTGTAGTTCACACAACTTGAAGGTATCACAGATCAGTTTGCTGGTCCTTCCTTCTCCAAGCTGCATTACTTTTGCAGTCAGTAGCTTTCCCAATCCAGTTTTACACCTGTTGAAGTTGCACAAGTGTCTGTGCAGGTGTGTGCCTGTGCATCAATCCTGTCTATATCCATATTTCCCTTATCAGTAACTGTGCTTTTAATGATTCTTCTCATTTTTCCCAGCTGACACAGGCTGATATGAATCTGATGGACCCTTCACTACTTCAGTATCCTGACTGGAGAGGACATCTGTTGTAAGTCTTTCTCTAACACTTCTCATTTTGACTACTTGTTTAATAAACAGAAGAGATGAATACAAACCTCTTCTGCTACAATCTCTACTTAAAACTTCTCTAGGTCACAATTTTTTGCAAAACTTTGCATCAGCTGTCCTACCAGCTCATCCAGTTAAAACTCCTTTTATGTGAGAGACGATGCAAATATTCTGAAGCAGAGTTTTAAATGCACTTGTATGCATTAACAAATTGGGTAACTCTGAACAATTCTTTGAAACATAGTCAACACTTGGGGTTATTAATCCTTCTTTTCTGTACCAGATTAAAGCTCATCAGAAGTGCATGCACCATAACAGACATTATCTGCGGCAATTCTGCTGGGTATAAAAATCATGTATGTTCCATGGGCCAGAGCTATCCTGTTTTCTAGCTATTTTCACCAGACTTTATTGTCCCTGACTTGACTTTCCTAAGTTTGGAACCTGGTTTGGAAGCCCAGCCTCTTGGATGATATTTGAATCAGTATTTGCTTTCATGTATTTTTCAGTTTACGGGAAGAAGTGGCTCGATTTTTGACCTATTACTGCAAGGCTCCTGCACCTCTTAAAGCAGAGAATGTAGGTAACCCAGTGTCCATTGGTGTCTGTTCTAATGTATTGCCATTTGCTGGGAAACAGTTTCAAATTCTGTTTTTTTGAACAAATGATTTGGTAAGAATGCAAGCTGTTATTGTGTAAATGAGATTGATTCTTCATTTCAGTCGTTTTTGATGCACACTTCCACTAGAACACTTCAAGTCTGCTGTATGTTTGCCTCATGTTTCACTTTTGTGTGCCAGCTCCTCCTGCTGGTACTCTCAATGGGGCTTTATACTTTGATCTCCCTATTTAGCTCAGGGACCTACTACGCCTGTATCCCTCAGCTTTGACAAAGAGTGCCCACTGTTTTAGTTGAGCTCCGTGTCATCGCATTTCTGTGTTATACCTCAAGACAAAGATTTGCAATTGAACCAAGAGTTAGTTTTAGCCTGCAAAATTAGTGGCAGTGTTGCTAGGAAGACATCAGGACCTGAGCCTCTACAGGACTTGCTGACTTGTGAGATTTACAGCCTGGATGCAGGGGCCTGGGTCAGGGGCTCCTGTCTCTGCTGAATGCTGAAGGCAGCAGGACCTGGTGCAGCCATTGCTTTTCTGGCTGCAGTTATTCAACAGAATCCCATATTTCATATGGACTGAGGTTACCACTGATCACTTTGCTGATCTCTGCCTCTTCAAGGCATCAGATTCTTCCTGATACTTGGAAAGAAACTCATGGGACCTGTGAGCGTTTGTCCTGTAGAAGCAGGAGTCAAATCTGCTTCTGTACGAGACAGTAGTTTCTACTTTTGCACAAATTTGGCAGGAAGTCAGAACTGCTGTTACCATGAATAAATTATAACACTTTATTAACTGTTGAAAAGTATTTTGCTTTACTAGCATCACAGAACTGCTCCCCAACTTTTTCCCTACTTTAAGCCTATTCTTGCTTATTAGAATCAAAAAGGACACTAGAACAAAGTATCTGTGAAAGAACAGGATTGAAATTATTCAGGTAAAAGTGGGATTTCAGCAGGAAAATTCTAATGGAGAATTAAGGAGAAAATTTGTTTCAATGATATTGTCAGGAATTATTATTTTATAGTGTTGACTTTCTATGTGTGGATTCACTACATTCTCTCTTTCTTCTGTAGGTCATTGTTTTAAATGGTTGTGGCTCTTTATTTTCTGCATTAGCAACAGTTCTTTGTGATCCAGGGGGTAAGTGGATGATTGGAACATAGTTTTGTTTTGGTCTGTTTTTTTTCTGCTGAGAAATAATGTTACTTTGTTTAAATACTCTTAGGCAGAAGTGAAGTAGTGGAAATTGGCACTGGCCTGCTGCGGAGTTCTTGTTTCCTGCAAAGTTGTGTTGTGAAATTCTTCACTTCCAGGGTCTGCAGATGTCATATAGACATGCATGCATGTCACACTTGATGCTTGTCTTGTCTGCCTTCACTGTTTTTGTGGTGTCCTGTCTGAGTTTGCCAGACTAGACATGGGCTATACTCATGGTTACCTGGGCTCCTGCAGAAGATTAAAGAATTAATGTAAAAATATCGGGAAGAAAGAGGCAGTAAATTACAGTGTTTCCAGGGGACACCACTGTAAAAATGCTTTCATGTTTAGCTAAAGCACATTAGGAGAGAAGACTGACCTGTTGATAACCAACTTTGTTCTCTTGGTTCCAGAAGCTGTCCTGATTGCTACTCCCTTTTATGGTGGTATTACCCAGAGTATCTTCCTCTATGGTAATGTCAAGCTGGTGTATGTCTATTTAGACAGTAAGGTAAGATCTGAGAGAAGAGAATAAACAACCTCTGTAGTTAAACTGGAAAGCTGAGCTTTGGGAACCTCTGCAAGCAGTTCTCAGAACAAGGGTGCACTACAGCCAGTGGGCATTTACACAGTTTATTGCTGGGAAAATGGGCACATAGTTTACAAGAAAGTCACTCGAGACTATAAATCTGGATTCCAGTTTTGTCCTTTTCTTGTATCTTATTCCCAGTAAAAGTCCTTGAAAGGAAAAAAATTAACATTTTGAACCTTGAAGAGAGAAGTTATGTCGTGTCCTACTGAAGGTGGTCCCAGGGTAGAATAGCAGATGGAGATCCTGCATTGTTTAGTTATTCAAGGATAGCAAGAAAGTCCTGGTTTCGTCCAGCCTATGATGGCCTTTCCTTTGGTTTTACATATTGATTTATTTCTTCTCTCTGTAGTATAAAAGGATAAGAAGATGGTTGCTGGGTCATTATTGTTGGGGATTTATTTTCTTTCAGGGAACATTTCTCAGTGTATTGGATTGAGGCAGTCTCTACTGAAACAACTTTGCCTTTTTAATCTTTATGTCTTTCAGATAACTGGAACAAGCACTCGGCCTTTTCAGCTTACAGTGGAAAAACTGGAAAAAGCCTTGCAGGATGCCCGGGCAGAGGTGAGTTTAGCTGAGCTTCACATTACCACCTAAGTTTACAATATGTTGGAGATGTCACATCCCAGAAGTATCCTAAAGATCAAAGCTTTTTCAAAACCTAGCACCTGGCTTTCTGGTTGTCCTTGTAGACCATCTAAGATGATGGCTTGCAAACTCGGTGCACTTCTAGGGGGAATCCCTCAGTGTCTGTCTAGTTTTGGTCACAGCAGAAAGGATAAACCTGACCATTCACAAAGCATTGGAACCCATTCATATCACCAAAAATAATTACAGTAATTTCATGCATATAAGGTGCACCCTTTTGACTGAAATTTTGATCAAAGCCTGGAAATGCACCTTATAGGCTGGTGTGCCTTATATATGGACAAAGTTCTGAAATTTGCCTACCTGGAAGTGCGAGCCCACGCAGCCCCAAGCCGCACCCGCGGCAGCCCCGAGATTGCGTGATTCCGTTACTAATTTGTTACTTTGCGCGCGGATCGTCACTGCAAAAAAAAAGGGTGCGCCTTATAGGCCAGTTCGCCTTATGTATGGACAAAGTAAGGGAAAATGCCGACAACCCAGAAGTGCGCATAATACTCTGGCACATCTTACAGGTGTGAAATTACTGTACTTAAGTATACACTAGAATTTGGAACTGTCCAGGATTTATCCCTCAGAAAGGCCAGCCAAGTTACCTGAAAACTGACTTCTCTACACAGCAGGGCAGATGAATACACTACGAATGCTGAGAGTTTTTGCAGGAGGGAACTCTAGTGGATAAAATGCAAGTGAATATCACTTTTCTGAAGAGTTAGTCTGTAAGTTTGGCATTGTCCTAAATCCCATATATGTTTAGCTGCATCTTTGAATTGTTACCAGCTCTGACATCTCCAGCCAAGTGTGCTCTAAATGAGTACACTTCGCATCCACCTACCTCAAATTCTCATCTTTCTTGCCACATTCATGGGCAGACTTCAGTAATTTATTACTTCCCAATTACTAATGCAGCTCAAAAAAAGTACTTCTATACTGAGAGCATGTGAGACCATCTTTCTAATTAATTGCCTGACCTGAAGTCAACCAATTACTTGGTGGTAGCAATTCCCTCTTTTCAAAATCATAGATTAATTCTATAATATTTTGTTCATTTCACTTTGCAAATTATTTAATTGCCCCCCCAAAAAAATCTTAATTTGAGGCAGAAAGTTTTCTCATGCAAATCTAACCTTTGAGGTGAAAAGTCATGGTGGGAGCTTCAGCAGAATCCTGTGTCACACTCAAGTGAGGGGCTGCTCAAGTAGAGGAGCTGAAAATTTATCCCATGATAGGCACTCTCTTAATACTATGGTATTTGTATTCTGCAGGGTGTCACTGTAAGGGCCTTAATTCTTCTGAATCCCCAAAATCCCCTTGGGGACATTTACTCCTTGTCAGAGCTACGGGATTATCTGGAATTTGCTAAAAGGTATGTCAGTTTGGAAGTCTGAGATATCCTGAGTCAGATACAGCTTTCATAATCTGGTGGAGTACTTGCTGTCCCTGAATTTATCTGTGAATGTCTTTCAAGTCAGGCAAATAGTCTGTTCTTTGCACACATTGGTGGACTTAAGAAAGGAGAGGGAAATGCTGGGATCATGGACCATGCAGTCATCTGGGGTGGCAAAGCAACGTGCATCAAAGAATGCAAGTTTTATTTTTCAGTAATCCAAGGGAACACTGTGGCACTGTGCTTCCTGGTAGGAAGCTGAGTTCTTTTCCTCTTAGTTTCTCTGAATCTGTAAAGACAAAGAAGGATATGAATATGGGTTCTCAGTTTCATCATGGATCATAATACTATCTGAGCTCCAGATTCTATTAGATTCTGAGTGGATGGGTAGTACCTATAGGCATTTATTTTCTCATTGGCTATGATAGGATCTTTGTCTTGTTACATGGTTACAGTGGATTACAGTTAAGTGAATATACATCTAATAATTTCAATGTAGACAAAATAGATATAGGTTAAGAAAAATTGCTTTATTTCTGCAATATTTGGCATCCCCTCTTCTTTGTATAAAGCAAGTATTTGCAGGCCTGAATTTATATCTGTTAAACCAGAAGCAGCCTTCTTTTGTAATCTCCATTTTGTCCTTTTGCAGACATGAATTGCATGTGATAGTAGATGAGATCTACATGTTGTCAGTTTTTGATGAATCAGCCACGTTTCACAGTGTCCTAGGCATGGACAGGTAAAAGCAGCTCCTACTTCCCTGGCCATCTTCCAGTGACAATTAGTTCAACATGAAGCCTTGCTGAGAACTCGTGACTGGAAGTTAAGTCATGAGCTAACAAATTCTGAATCCACCTTACACTGATATTTTTATTTTTTTTTTGTAATTTCTGAATGGCAAATGCATTTTGTCAAATACAATCTAGCAAGTAAAAAATGGTAGTTAGCTTTCTATTGTGGTATACCTCTCAATATATGCATCAGTATTTGGTTATGACAACTCCCAAAACTGAAAACAGATTTTTCATTTGTTGAAAGGTGATACTTCTCTTCCTACCTAAACATCTTTTTCCCATGTTTCTGTTGATGCTTGTAAAGACTTTCTATTGCTGCCTACTTCCTAATTTTCCATAGAGTAGTCCCAGATCACAGTAGTATTACAGACTGGATAATGGGTTTTATTAGGTATCGTTTTAATGAGATGAAAAACTTCTAAAATATTTTTTAAAATATGGTGTGGTGTTGAGATTTGTTTGTTTTTTGTTGTTTTGTTTTTTAATTTCTAGTCTTCATCAATGGTGCTATCTCCCTTTTGTGCTCAGTTGCAAGGAAATAAAATACACTTGGTTAAGTGTTAGCTCAGCATTGCTAGGCTTAGATGTAAAACAGCATCACTTTTTATTCTTGACAAATACATTGGCAGAAGCCCAATTTCTAGCATTAAATGTATGAGCTTCATATATTCAGGAAATATGCATGTGAAATGTAGCACTTATAAGCATCTGTGTCTTTGAAATACTTAAAAATTCTGTCTGAAACTACTTCCAAGGGGTTCCTAGCTTCTAAAGTTAGGTCACATTTGAATTTTCCCTGCTTGACTGCTGTTTGGTGGTGCACTGTATATCATTGTGTAATGCTGCCTCTCTGTTTCTGCAATGCTGCACTGGTGATCCAAAAGCTTCAGCACCTATGACACTAACTGCCCATCTGCATCCTTCTACATACAGATTGCCTGATCCACAGCGGACTCATGTGATGTGGGGCATAACCAAGGTGAGTGCTGGTAGTTATTGTGCTGTGCCTTTGGGGCTGGTTGGTTTTGGTCTGGGCCCCTCAGGTTCCTCATGCTGGAAAGATCAAGTTAGTAGTAATACGATCCCAGTTGTTCCATGTAATAAAGTAGTCTCTCTGTGTCTTCCGCAGGATTTTGCTGTTTCTGGGATTCGTTTTGGTACTTTATATACAGAGAACCAGGATGTTGCTAATGCAGTGGCTTCTTTGTGTTATTTCCACGGGATTTGTGGACCTGTCCAGCACAAGGTTGCACAGCTGCTTAGAGACAGAGGTGAGTCGGTAGCTCCATGTACAATCCTTTGCCATTCTGTGTGTCTTGGTACCTGGAAGATCTCCCCTTCCCTGTATTCTCTAGTGGTCTCCTCTTTGTACACCTTCTTCCATGACCCTGAAGCTGCCCATGCAACACAGGCTGACAGCTCTGCAGGAAAGGACCATTTCTGAAGAGCTCCTGATCAGCAGGGTTAGAGGAGCAGCTTGGAAGAAGCGTTGTAGTTATTTGTACAGAAATTGCCAGTGTTATCTAGAAGCAGATGAGCAGAAACAAAGAATACAGGCTTGTGGAACAAGGGAAATGGAAATGGCCTAACTCTGCCCAGGGTGGAATGCTAACGGTCCACAATGATTAAGAACTATAAATGTAGGGAAACTTCCTCAGGAAGGTCAAGGAGATACTCTTCTGCACAGACATGAAACTGCAAAATACTTCTTGGCTGTCTTTTTTTTTTTTTGTTTGAGGAAACAGAAAACAAAAGAAGAAGGTGAAGCGTGAAGCAGAAAAAGACACTGAGTGTTTTAGAAGCTTGAACAGATCTGAATAGTTCCTCAGTTCGTGATTCTTTTCTTTATCTTCTTCTTCTGGTCAGACTGGATCAACCAGGTGTACCTGAAGGCCAACCATGCCCGCCTAAAAGCTGCCCATACATATGTGACAGATGAGCTGAAGACACTTGGGGTTCCTTTCCTCAACCGCAACGCAGGCTTCTTTGTCTGGATTGATTTCCGAAAGGTTGGTGTCTTAGGAAGTGAGGTTTCTTCCAGGCTGAGGCCAGGCATGTAGTGCAACTGCATCTAGAGGAAAGGTTAATATTGCGACAAACATTTTGTTTTAACAAATCTGTCATCTGATGAGGAGAGGGAAGGACTGCCAGGTGTTTCAGTCTATTGCTTTTGTCAATCTGTGAACTTCCCTCCTTGCAGGAATCTTACTACTCTCAAGCCACTTCCCTCCTTATTTCTTCCTTTGTATCACAACTGCTGTACTTCAGAGGTAAAAGGTGTCTCCCTTGGCCTTTGCAGACCTCATGGGAATCACAAGTTCATGAGGATCTCAGTGATGTAGTCTGTATGTTATTAACCTCTGGCCCTTCTGATGACTCTCCTAGTACCTGAAGACGGGCACATTTGAGGAGGAGTTGCTGCTCTGGAAGCGTTTTCTGGACAATAAGGTCTTCCTGTCCTGCGGGAAGGCTTTTGAGTGCAGTGAACCTGGATGGTTCCGCATCATCTTTGCTGATAAGACCCACCGGCTGCAGTTAGGTGAGTAATGTTTTTTCCTCCCACCACAATTTCTGCAGCACTGTTCCCATCTCTTCTTAATTGTAAACTTAGCTTATTATTATCCTCTTGTCTTCTCTGTTTTTTCTCCCTTTCTCCATTATCCTTTTCTGGATCTGATGGAGGCACTCATTGCTTAAACAAGTCCACTGGTGTTTCTGCTCCTTATACCACTGCAGGTATGCAACGGATACGCAAGGTTTTGGAAGAGCGTGAGCAGGAGATACTGGCTGAGGAGAAGGAGCAGCCCTGTCAGTCAGATCAGGATGGCAAAGCAGATAGCACAGATGAAGTCATTTTTGTATCCCGCCACCAGGACCCTACCTGTGCCAGTAGCTCCAGCCTTGGTGACCTCATTGGCCTCTTACAGCAGCAGATGCGTTCGTCTGACTGGCTACAGAAAAATACAGCCGAGCAGTTTGCTCAGGAAAAGCCAGAGATCTATGATGTCTTCAGCAAACTGGTGGGCAAGCAATAGGGGTCAGTGTGCCTTCAGGGGCATTCCTGAGCAGTGACTGACCCTGGGCTCCTAACAACTCAGCAGTGACTTCCAGCAAATAATATATTTTCTGTATAGCAAGAAAATTACTTTGTAGGCCTCCTCCTCCCCTCCCTGTTTGACATCTCTAATTTGTACTATATAGGTGTGTTTGCTTGGATTGGGGTGAGGGTAGGGAATGGGGCAGGGGAGTGTCTTGTTTGTGTGCTGCTCTCTGTTCTGCAGCATCGTTGTATTTTATATTTAATTTCTAATGAATATGCTCTTAACACTCTTATAAGATCCTGTGGTGTAATTTTTTACTCTTCACACTTTACAAGAAGAGACTTTAGATTGTTAAGTTATGTGAAGTTTCCCTTTTCTTAAATGATGATCAAATATAACTATTTTGGGGACAGCTGTCTCAAAGAGATAGGGCTGACACTAGAGTCTAACTTAGCCCCAGTTAAGGGTAAATAAACATGTGCATGGAGTCATCTTCATGACTGAGGCTCTTAAGAGCACAGTCATCTAGACTGAGTTCTATAAATCTTTTTGCTTTCAGTTAGTTTCCAGTCTGACATCAGATCAGACAGTATCCACTGTGCTCGGCTGGTGAAATGCCTAGTTTCTATTCTTTATTTTCATATAAATAAACTGCATCCATTGGTCTCTTGGCAGAATGTTCAGAAAAGAGCTAGTAGTGGAGAGGCAATAGAAAGTAGATGTTCTTTTTGCATTTTTTCTATTCCTGGAAGTCCATCCCTTGTGGTTAACAATGATGTATACTGGCAAAAAGAGTGCAGAGAATGCTTCTGCCACCGAGCTAGGTGTACCTGCAGGTACAGCTGCTTCTGACACCTACCACAGGCATCCAAGGAGGCACCTTCCACTATTATCACAATAATTAATGCAATATTTTTTCTATGTTTCTCAATTTCAGGGTAATTTTTTTGACTAAATGTTATTCTTCTGTCTCTTTCCCATTTTAAGGCACTGTTTTCTGTCTGCTGGTGGTAGAGTATTTCAACTGGAAATCTTCTTTCACAGATACAAAGCTCTTTAACTTCTGGCACTATAAAATGTAGGTATCCAAAAGGAATTGGAGCTAGTTTCTGCACATATGTTAAACAAGAGTTGAGGGATTTGCCCACGGAACCTGCATAGAAGTGCACCTTTCCCCTCCTCATGGATTTTATTTTATCAGCCACAGGCAGGACAAGGTGAGCTACAGCTGGAGAGCCAGGGAGAGGCAGGACCTTGGCACCAAGGATAGGAGCAGGGGAAGCAGGGCAGGTGTGGGGGAGAGCTGGAGAAGTGAAGGAACAGGCATTTTCTTGTTTAGATTCATCAGTGCTGGGAACTTGGAAAACAGGTGTTGCTGCTTGCATCAAGGACATAACGCCCATGGTTTGGTTGTTTTCCTTTGCTCATAACCCTCGGCTTCACCCCCTCTCCAGAGGAGCAGGGAATTTCTCCAGGGTAAGGGTGAGTCTGGTCCCACTCCAAGGATGTGTCCAGTAAAGGAGGTGAGTTGTTTAGAGGAACTGACCACAAAAATCACACCCAACAAACACTAAAATGGACTACATTGAGCTGCAACACCAAGTGTTCACAGCAGGCAGAGGCGCAAGGTGCACACAGCACCAAAAATTACCACTTCACTTGGTTTTTCTGCTTACATGTATTTTAGTTCTGCTTCCCTTCACAGCTGCTATTCTGCCAAGGTCAGTTCCATTTTCAGAAGCTTGTGGCACATGTAGTCAAGGCTGGAAAGCCTCACTTAGGATTTCCATGTCACATTTGGATTTGCCAGGAAGAACATGCACACACAGATGCCCATTTCTGTGATAGGTCAGTCAGAAATCATGTAAGCTAGCAACTTGCTCCTCACTACATCACTTGGAAATACATTAAAAAGCCAGAAAAAACCCAAACCAAACAATTCACTAAAGAGAGAGCTTAGTGCAGCTTCATCTTCATATTCTGCCCAGTGGTGGAGAGAAAGGAGGAAAGCTGTTCTTCCAATTCTGCACCAAGCAGTTTGAAACAGCCAAAATTGCCCTCACCTGCAGCTGTGGCAGCTTCCCTCCTTCCTTCAGCCTTGCCCTGACTTCTGAGGAGCCAGAGGCATCACACAACCCAAAAGTATCACCACTCATACCCACTGCTAGTACGGACACCTTCATGGTCCATCTTTGGCCCCCCAGGATATTTTTGCTTTCCTGACAGACTTAGCCAATTTCATTTACATTTATCAAGGCAATAGACCCTATATGGCTCTGGGGTCAGAGCCCCGCTTGCACATCTGAGCTTGCTGTAATTCAACAGAACACACACATGCACTCACACTTTGTTGCTTGGAGTATTTTCTATGTTTTTTTCAAGTTTAGCAGCTGACTGAGGACCTCTCCACTGAGGAATATTAGCTTGATCATAGAAATAAAAATTTAGCTGGAAATGAGGCAAGAGAGAAACATGGTCATGAGTTTGCTGTTGGAAAAAAACAATGGTTTTTTGACTGTAAAAACCCCATAAATTTTGTAAATGGCCTTAACTGGTTTACAAGAAATGATAAACATGTAGAAAGTCCTGTCCATATGCACATAGAAGTTAAATCAATTCCTATATGCTCTAAGAATACCCCTGAGAGGAAAAGCACAGGTTCTGCCTGTAAAACTGTTCTTTCTGATACCTTCATGCTGGATGTTTTCTCTGCTTGATGTATCTCATAGTTCTTATTAATGGCCTTTTTCTATGTGGCTTCTCTACAGGCAAAAATATAAAGAAAAATTAAGGACTCTCCCACACTGTCTCTGCCTTCACATTTCTTTTGACCTGTTTGCCAAGCAATAAGCAAGCAGAGCAGCACCTCAAATGAAGCCAGTCAGATTTATATTTTTAAAACTGTTGCATTTCATCTGAAATAAGAAATGCCATCAAAATGTATATGACACTGTGCATTCATTTCTTGTACTCATTGTAGTCTTACAAGATGATAAAATCTACTTTGCACATAATTTTTGTGTTCCAATTATAATTCATTTGAACACAGAAAGGATCCTAGATGGTTTCATGGTCCTTGCCATGTTCTAGTCACTCTCTCTGTCCCCCTCCTTTTCCCCCTGCCCTATTCTGTCTGTCTTCTCCAGAGAAATGTTCAGTATTTTTAGGGTAGAGGTGGAATTTCCTGTGCAGCACAGCTCTCATAAACTTTCATAACATACATTTCAGGCATATACTTGACATATTCATGTTTGTGGGAAGGAAAAATCTGTGAATCTCCAAATTATTAACCTGTGTAACATTGCAGTTAGACCCCACAACATAAGTGGGGCCCATTATAGAGAAGTATTTATGAAGATTCATATTTATGAAGTATTTATGAAGATGAATTTTACTTCACAGAAATTTAATAGGTTCTAAGGAAAATATCTGCGAGAGAAAATACTCACGGATAACTGAAGAGTTTTTCACCTTAGCTGAAGAGGGGAAGTCGCTGAAATGTACTCAAATAACAAATGTGTTAATAGTAATACCTTAATTGTTCTCTTTCTCCCTTGGAACATCCAACAGGTCACGCAGTTGGACTGACTGCTGTGTGTTTTCCCCCATCCCCATAATGGCACATTTTCTTGAAACCTGCCTTGGGGTCAAATTATCATTTATATCGACAACTCTGCAGTCCTCCTCCAGTTACTTGGTTACAGAATCCCTGGCTGCTCTCATCCTGCTGGCAGAGTGGTGGTTTCATTTCATCAGACAGATATTGGCACACAGAGGCTTGATGATAAAAAACCCTCTCATGGAGGAAGCGACATAAATCACACCCCTGAAAATTTCTGGATCTGAAGCATCAGGCATACAAATCTGCTTTTACACTTATTACATATGCAGCTATTTTTTTTTAAGATTGGCTGACCTAACAAGAGGTTGTTTTGGTTATTTTTGAAGCAAGTCAGACTACATCATGAAGAATAGGGCAAGGTAACCTACAAGGATTCTATGCAAAAATATATGTGTTCCATCTGAGAAAATCAGAGTGGCAAGATAGATTCATTTTCCATTCCAATTAATGCTTTATTTATGACTGACTTGCATAAAACACTGGCAACTGACTGATGACAAGATCCTAGATTATCTGCAGCCAACAAATGTACTGAAGAGTCTGAGGAGGTTATAAATACTCTACTTTTTGTCCTCAGTTTGCCAGGATTGGTTATTTTTAGCAAATAGCCAGTCGACCTTATCAAAATGAAGAATCAAAAATAGTCTGGAAAAACACTGCAAGGAAAGGCTATTTTTAGCTCTCCATCTATTCCCTGCTGCTATCCAGCAAGGTCTGATGGCACAGCTCGTGCACGGCTGCTTAGTTATTCTAGGCAAATGCTTGTTATGACCTGTCCTTTCCCTGGATGCCTCAGTGCAGAAGGCATTCAATTGATTAAAGATTAATGCCTCTACAGACCATGACAGCTGAAAGCTTTAGGGAGGGGGGAAACACACACTGACAGATTGTTTCTATCTGCATTTTTCTGCCAGATTAATAGTTTCTTTGAAGGGAACTCTTGCCTAACTGAATTTCCTTGTGTTTCATGTCCCTCAGTGGGAGTTATTGCAGCACCCCTTCTAAGTATATTTACATTTCCTTTTCCTTTTGGTTCAGGAAGGCGAGAGAGGAAGTAAGAGTTACGGACATAAATTAAATCACTGTTTTGACCAATGGCATCCATCACAAACCAGTAGCATTAGAAATGTATGATGGACTGGATCAAGAGAGAAAACCATGCAATTGGCTGCTAAATAGTTTATTGATCAGAGTAGTTAGAAACTTCACTGATATAAATGAGGGTACCATTTGGTTTTAAGACTTAAACTGGAAGAGTGAACCAAAGCAAGGACCTGACTGCTACAATATCCTTCTTTCTCTTATAACAGAAACTTTTAAATTTAGTTCAGTACCTTATATATTGGCAGTAGCCAATAACAAATTATTCAGAAAAATGTACTGAGCTACGAGTTTTTAGCTATGCTATGCCATAAGTGGAAAATAAGGTTGAAGAAAATGTCCTCCAAACCATTAGATTTCCTCTTCATATGTGCCTTTTTAAATTACCTCCTTTTATTATAAAGGTGTTTTCAGAATGTGCTGCTTCCATCACTGACTGCATAAGGTGCACCATAACCTCACATGCAGCTTCTTTACATGGGGAGACACAGTAGCTAGCAAAAGGTTTTCTCCTCTGTACACTTATCCCAGCAGAAAATGCAGGATGCTGCATGCGACAGCAGGCAAATGTATGGTGTCATAGTAAAGACCTTAAAAACAAATTCCAAATGACTCCTAAAGAACCACATAAGGCGGGGCATAAAAGGGCAAAGTAAAGAGAAGTGAAATATCTAATTTCTCCTGTGTATTTAAAAAAATTGATAGCTGGTTATCCAGATGCTGATGAATATTTTCACAAGCTATAAATGGCAACCTGGAGTCTAAAAATAGATGCTGTGCCGCAGACTTGTCTGGCTTAGCTACATCACTAGAATATAAACAGGCTCCCTGATGTGGTTTCAGGGAAATCTCTATCAAGACAGACTGTGTCCTCCATTTTTCTTGCTATATTTTGAAATAAAATAGCTGATGCCTCTTGCATTTGTTTCATGGTAGCTTTTAATAAAATTGCAGTGTTTTTCTGATTTTTCCTGCAGGGATGAAAGGATCATCAAGTCTCGGTGAATATTTCAGCTATGATTGATTGGGTGCACTTTCTTCTCCCTGGCAGAGCAGGGAGGCAGAGGAAGCGCCCGCGGGCAGCGCAGGGGCTGGCGCAGGCTGCGTTCGGTGGCCCCCAGCCCTCCTCCCCGCCGCCGCACGTGGATCAGCCAGTGTCCCTGTCACGCAACAGGGCTGGGAACCCCTCTCCTGGGTTTATGCACATCCAGGCACCGCTCATGCCGGTGCATCCCGTAACTGCAGAGATCCAGCGCTCATCCGAGCAGCCCCAACATATGAATGGGGCTCCTTCCAATTCACAGAAAAATGAGACACAGTCCAACCATCCTTCTCAAGGAGGGTTCCTGCCTCTGATTGCTGAATGAGGCAGCTTGTAGTAATTGGAAGATAATGGGTTACGCCCAGAAACATTATGTGCTGTAACACGGCCCGGTAGCTTGTACTTGCAGGACGAACGAGCCAGTACCAGAACAAGCGGGTACCGGCTCTCAGAAGGGCGCTTAAAGATCTATGAGTGCTGTCTGTGCTGTTGGTTTGAATGTCACGGTCAAGATGAAGAAGGTAACAGTGGGTTGGAGGAGAATGCTACATCACCTGCAATGCCACGTGTGTGAGAAGTTGAAAGAAAGAAGAGAAAGCACTGCAGTGACAGCCTTTTGCCTTTTTTTTTTTTTTTTCCGTGGGAGTACAGAGCTGTCTGCTGTCTCTGTGCGTGCATGTGGATGGCTTTGCAGAAAGCAGTTTTCCCAAGGGCAGGTGAAGTGAAAGAGAACTAATCTAGTGCTGGCAGTCAAGGCTGTTTAAGGACACTGTGGTCAGTGTGTGTGAGACAGAGAGATTCAGTTTAGAAGCTTAGAGCAGGGAAGGTGCAAACCTCCATCCTTTCACAAACACACATGATAGGATAGGACATCATCATGTCACCATTGTACACAAGACACAAATCTATAAAAATGGCTACAGGAAAAGTTGAAAAGAGGAAAAATACATTTCTGGCCAGCAAAAGCTGACACTGTCACACATGGTAAGAGTCTTTTAAACCACCAAGAATTGCAAGATAGAAGCAGAGCTATCCTGCATTGCATCCCAGGGGGCAGAGAGACTGGAAATGCTTCTGGCTCAGAGATCAGATGGCTGAGAGGGTTGCAGCAGGAGAACATTTTGTGGCAGGACATAACTGTTGAAAACTTTATTGGTTAAACTGTAACAGTTGAAACAGTTACAGTCCTAATAGCTGAAAATTGTTTACAGATGAGAGATACAAAGCCAGCCCTGTTTCCACCTCGGTGGCACTGAATGTAGTCAGGGTCTGCTGTTTCAGCCCAGAGAGCAGAGAAAGAGCATGGTGTCACATGCTGGGACACTACACTGCTCCTGCTGGAATGTCTCATTGTACCACTGCTCTGTGCGCGGTTCAGCTGCAGCGTTTTGGGATTGTTCAGCCAGAGAAGAGAATGCTCTAGGGGGACCTTAGAGCAGCCTGGAGGGAACCTACAAGAAAGCTGGAGAGGGACTTTTTACAAAGGTATGTAGTGATAGGGTAAGGGGGAATGGCTTTAAAATGAAAAAGAGTTTAGATCAGAAGTTAGGAAGAAATTCTTCACTGTGAAGGTGGTGAGGCACAGGTGGCCCAGAGAAGCTGGGAATGCACCATCCCTGGGAATGCTCAAGGCCAGGTTGGAGGGGCCTCAGGCAAACTGGTCTGGTGGAATGTGTCCCTGCTATGGAAGAGAGGCTGGAAGCAGATAATCTTTAAGATGGCCTCCTTCAACTGAAGCCATTCTATGATCTTACCTACATGAGTGGTTTCTGTTTGGTTTGTTTTAGTAGATTTTTTCTTTTTGCTTTGGTGTTTATTTTAAATTTGTTTTTTGTTTGCTTTTTTTGTTGTTTGTGTGTTTGTTGTTTTTTATTGTTTTGTTTTGGGTTTTATTTGGCCTACAGATCAAGTCAGCTCCCATTTTTGGGAATGAAATCAGTGTCTCCGATTCCCACACGGATGGAGTTTTGTACAACAAATTTGTCCTTCTCTATCTTCTGTTAGAAGTAGATACTTGCAGCTGGCAGGTTTTGGGGAAGGTGTAGATTTGTGATATTTCCTTACTGAAGTAGCGTGATCCACCAGAAAGCAACACATGACCCAAAGGCCCACGGTCAACGAGAAAGCCCCATAGAGTTTTGGGAAGGCACACAGGACTGGAGGAAAGTGAGGCAAGAATGCAAACGTGCTATAAGCCAGGGTGTTGGTGTTCCTGGGTACAAGTTTTACGAAGGCAGACGCGGTCCCATCCGCGGAGCTGCCGGCCGTGCCGGGGTAGGCCCGGCTGCACGGCCGCCCTCCCGCCGCGGGGGGACGCTAGGCCCTGGGCCGGCAGCCGCGCGTGCGCACCGGCCGGGCCGGGGGCGGCGGTGCGGGCGGGCCCCGCGCGGAGCGGCCGGGGCGGGCGGGGGCGGCCGGGCGGCCCCGGCGACTGCGGGCGGAGGTGAGTGCGGTCCGGCCGGGGGGCGGGAGAGCAGGAGCTGCGGGAGCCGCAGCGGGGCGGCGGCCCGGCTCCTGCCGGCCGGGTTCCGGGCTGCCTTGGGCCCGCCCGCCCGCCGCGTCGCTCGGAAGGCGGCCCGTCCTGTCCCTCGGCCCTTGCGCCCCGTAAGCACACTGCCGCTTCTCCGTCTGCTGCGTGTCGCTCCCGTTACTTGCAGTGCGAGTACCCCCTGTCCCGTGCGCAGTGTGCCGTGTAAGAGAGAACGTTTCCATGCATGGAGAGGGACCTTTCATTGAGGGTTCTTCCAGCCGGGCTCAGGCTGGACAGATTTGCCGGGTGACTGAAATGCTCGCTGCAGAGTGCGACCCGTGTCATCACATAGCTGCTTCTGGTACTGTCAGGAAGGAGGAATAAAGGACGTGGTTAACAGTTGGAAGCGTATGGAAAGTTTTCAGTTGTGAAGCTGATAGTAATGTAGCATTCTGGCTTCTGTCCTAATAACAGCATGACACATGTATTGCCTTGTACAGGAGATTTTAGAAGCTTCCTCCAGAATCAGATTGTGGATGTAAAGTGATGAGAAGAGCCGTTAAAAGTGGAATGCTTATTAGCATCTGAGATTATTTTAGTGCTGCTGTCTGTAAGTACAGTCAAGTCACACATTACCCACCCCGTCATAGCAGTCTTTTGTTAAGAACACAAAATACACTATTCAATTTGTTACACCAGTTGATTAGTAATGAAATCAATGCTTCTTTCATTCATTGATTCTTCTTTTATTCATATTTGTTGCCTACAGGGCAGTTGATATGTCTGACTTTTTTTCTAGCTCACAAAGCAAGAAAACATCCCATTTGTCCAAAAGAAAAACACATAATTATACTGCTTACATTCTTTTTCTGGAAAACTACTCTTAAAAAGCTCTCCTTATGGAGAGTTCAGGTTGAGTTTATTATGAAAGTTTCAGTTGAAAACCTGAAGTCATGGCTTGCCGATTTTTCAGTCTGTAGTTAATGTAAATTGTCTTCTGCAGGAACCACAGTTCTGTGTGTAGGAACTTGTAAGAAATGTCAAAGATGACAGTAGTTTGTGATACTTTATATTATGTCATGTTTTTCATTTTAACTGTAGTTCAGGCTATAGTGAACTATTTAAATGCTTTTCTCAGTGTGGCTGCTCACAGAACACTTTTATGCCCCACAAGGCACATTGACATCCTTTTTTTTTTGCCAGAATGAGTTTACCATTATTCTAACGGTGGGGCTCCTATGAAATTTGGTTTAGAAGCACCCTTATCTTAGAATCAGTATGACGGTCTTAAGTTTTGTGTGATGCCCTGTTATAAGCTCTTTGCAGATATCCAGGTTGTTTCTTTTCTCCTGTAGATAAGCATTTTGGTTTTTATTAGCATTGCCTCTGAATAGGCTTTGTTGTAGTGGGACCTATGAGGCCTCGCCACTTTTGTGTCCTGAGATTTCCTTGCATGTTTCTCTGCACTGTGAAAACTATGTATCTCTTAAAGAGTTCATCCAAAAACCTCTCTCTCTATTTTGTAGCAACAAGAGATAATTGATTCCATTATGTGTGCCTCGGCCAAATACAACACTCGGGGTCCAGCCCTCATCCCAAGGATGAAAACCAAGCATCGCATCTATTACATCACTCTCTTTTCCATAGTTCTACTTGGCCTAATTGCCACAGGAATGTTCCAGTTCTGGCCTCACTCCATTGAATCATCCAGTGACTGGACCGTTGAAAAACGCAGTGTCCATGATGTGCCTGTGGTCAAGCTTCCTGCTGATAGCCCCATTCCTGAGCGGGGAGACCTCAGCTGCAGGATGCACACCTGCTTCGATGTCTATAGATGTGGCTTCAACCCCAAGAACAAAATCAAAGTGTACATCTATTCACTGAAAAAGTATGTGGATGAATATGGGACGCTGGTGAGCAACACCATTTCCAGGGAGTACAATGAGCTGCTGACAGCCATCTCTGACAGTGAATTCTACACTGATGATGTCAACCGGGCCTGCCTCTTTGTGCCATCCATAGATCTCCTCAATCAGAACACCCTCCGTATCAAAGAGACAGCTCAGGCTTTGGCACAGCTATCCAGGTATGTGCTGAAACTTCAGTGTGTGAGTGGAAAGAACACAAAGTGAAAAAAAGTAAGGCTATGCAGGACGGGAGAATGCAGTGAGTTAATGCTCAGCACTAGGCTTTGACAGAACATGTCTATATGTAGAGAACCTCTTTCTAATTGCAGTTTGTTTCTTCTTTTGCTGTAGGTGGGATCGAGGCACAAATCATTTGCTCTTCAATATGCTGCCTGGAGGGCCACCAGATTATAACACTGCCCTAGATGTTCCTAGAGATAGGTATGTGCTATGTGATGTACAGATCTGGGTTTAAATGCCACTGAAGAGGCAAGAAGCTCAGTAGGGCAATTGGTAGCAAAGGATGTGCTCTTTAACCTTTACAAAGCTAGGCTATGACTTGCTTGCTTCTCAAAAAAGGAAAGTAAAACCTTGTATAGAAGAGGTGTTTACTTTTGAAATCTGATAGTTTAGCCTCATCCTTAATTTTATAAGGGATGTGACTGACAGTTTGCTTTTAACTCTTGGACTTGCTGTAAGGTTGGAGAATCTTGATCTGGTGTGTAACTGAATATGAATGCTTTACAGAACGTGCCATTTGATGCAAATTAAAAATTCAAAGATGATTATAGCAGCAGCTTTCTAATAGAAGTCAGGTGCTTCAAGAGCATTTTAAAGCAGCTGCTCTGCTTAACAAAACTATACTGAATTTCAATAATTTTTGTTAATAATTTTTGTTATCTTAATAATTAGACTATATCATTAATTGGACAAATGCTCTTAGTTATTCTCTGGCAAGTGTGCTTTAAAAATATTTGGAACTTAAAAGGCATGCATTCTGAGCTCAATTTTCACTTGCAGGGTTGTTTAGTTTTGGAAGAGGAAAGGAAGTTGTAAAGAAAAAGAGGAAGGAGATACTGTTACTGAAGTTGTTTCTGATATGTTGGCCTGTGTGCGCTTAGTTCTGCTGAATTAGGTCCATTTTAACCAGTGCTTTTCGCGAAAGTCAAAGTTAACTTTCTTCTGCCAAATGTTAACAAAATTTTGCCTGAGATATGGAGTCTTTGCTAAGATTATTGTCTGTGAGGTTTATCTTGATTTCTTTGCAGCAAAGACAATTTTCAACATCTTCTAGTATCAGAACAGATTTTTTTTCCGCACATGTTAAAGAGTTAATTACTGTGAAGTAAGGCTTTTAGTTTTTTCCTTCTCTGTGTGAAACGTTGTATGTATGGGTTAGCCTGGAGAGGGCAGTCAAGCATCAGTCTCGTAAACAAGTCTGTTAATCTGTTAGTAAATACTTCCATTGTTATCTTAGATTTATACTTTGGCAATGGAATGGGCTGCATGTTTATGTGTACATGTGTCTATCAAAGAAATGAATTTATTAACTGAATGTAGTAAATATGCTGCAAAACTTTTTAATCTCAAATCTCCATTTACATTTGGCCTTCCATGCCTTGGCTTAGCAGGCAGGAAATCCATTATTTTGGTAGGTGTTTCTCCTAAGTATTTGTCATGCTAACATGGAAAATTGGGTAATTTAAGTAAAAAACTAAAGTATGTTTTGGCATTCAGCTGTTGTAGTTTGCCAGTCTGACTCAGTCCACAGCTGTATGATCATGAGCTATAAGGCATGAGAGAGGCAATAACAGTGCTTAGGATAGAAAAAAAGTGGAAATCCCTTTTTGTTGGCAGCCAACAGTTGGACTGTTTAAACTGTACAGAACCTATTCTATAGGTCACAGGTGCAAAGGCAAGGGGCCTCTGAAAGAAGTTGAGATTGTGGACCTAGTCCTGGAGAGGCCTGAGTGATGCAGTATGAGCTTTCAGTATGATTTTGGAGACCTTTGGTGTTCTTAGTTCTTGTCTAACAGAACAAGCAATGTGTGTGTGTTTTCTTAATTTGAGATTGTCTAAAGGTTTTAGGAATGGGTAATTAACCAAATATGACAGTTGTTTGTAGCATCACAGAGTGAGAAGCTGCTGGCCAAAATAAAGGCATGATGGCAGAGTTCAGTTGGTTTTTGAATGACTTTGTCTGAACTGTACCATGACAACTCCAGAAGGACTGCATTTGTGGGAGTTTGTGGATCACTTGTGAAATACACAGATAATATTTGTGAAGGTTGCACAGGGAGTGTGGCCTGCCTTCTACAGTCAGCCTATCTGAGAGATCATACGCAGTTGAACTGTTGTGGATCATGAGGTTTAATAGATCTGTGGTTCTATTAATTTGCTGCAGAATATTGATCCAGGTAAAGTAAGACCTTATACACAGGGGAGAGTGTTCAGTTATATAATAAATTGACATCTGGAAAAGTTCTTGGCTAAGGTGCTTCACTAAGGAGTTGTTTGTTTATTAAATCTTTAAATCCAATTTCCAAAGAGAGTGTAAAAGTGCTTTATTCCATAATTTCAAAGGTGAAAGTTTGCCTTGTGGGCATGGAGGTTATGTTGCTAGTATTAGCGGCCATATACTAACATATTTAATCTCCTGCCATAAAACTTAAAAGATAAGCTCTATATTATCTGTTAATTAGTGCTGTTGGATTTGGTACAATGATGAGGTTGAAAGGATTTCTTTCGCAAAGCTATTCTGATGCTGTAGATTGAATTTATGAACTAAGATACTTTTTATTTATTTCTGTTTCAGTCCATGAATTGAGTTCAGTGACTTGTGAAGTTTGGCAGAAAGCTGCTGCAGATGGCAGTTGGACAGAAACATTTAGAGTACAGCCAGCTGGAGCACTTCATGGAGAGAAAAAAGGATCAATATTTGAAAAGTGGTGAAAAGTTGCTCAGGGACAGTCATTCCTTGCTGATCAGTGCAATTTAAAGATTGTCTCGAGTACATTAGGAGTTAATATTCCTACTCTCTTAATGCATTGTATAGTGAAAATCCAAGTGGAGTTACTTAACTGGTGTTGGTTCCCTGTGGGTTTATTTAGGTAAAAGTCTGCGTGACACACACCTGCTTTCTCAGGGCTGATGAGGTGCTGTCGTGTTTTCACTGGATCCTATTAAAACAATCTGTTTCTGGTTTCCCAGTTTGGTGGGGGGAGTGTAAAAAAGGAGAAGGGAGATACAAAGTGCGAGAGCAGTAACACCCAATCCAAATCTTTTTCTTTCTTCTTGTAACTGGGTTACTATGGGTAAGACATAGAACATGCAGCTTCAATGGTGAAACCTAGTCATAGCAGCATTGTATGTGTCACCAAAAGCAGGGGGACATTGGAAAGGAATTAGAAATTATTTGGAACATAAATTCTATACTCAGTATGTACTTAATTTATCATCTGATTCTCCAGTTGATTTTTGCTCCGATAATAGTTTGTATTCTGAATGAAGAGTCACGTTTATGGCAAAGTGTGATCATGGTGTTTGCTGAGCAATTGTGCTGCAGGTCAGAGCAGGAAGCGAAGTGTCTTGTGGGGCATCTGATAGGGATTAGAACAGGCACAACATACTGGTGTTCATCACTGTCTTGTTCTGATGGGAAAAATTTTGGGTGATAATTTGGTGTAATAATAATCTGTTGTCTAACATTTGTGGGAAACTGCTTCTCCAAACATGTTGCCAAGGATTTCATTCTGTGATATGTGAAAACAAGAATATTAGCTAGTGCATTGTTGGTGCCTCTTCCAGACTTTTGGTTCCTTTGTGTTCTGATTACTGATGAGACCTGTGCCTGCTCTTGAAGTATGATAATAAGGCTTTCCACTGGAATCATAACTGCAAAAATGGGTACAGCTCCTTTCTTTAGTGCCCTGTCTAGTAATGTATTTGTGTCCTGCTCCTTTCCACAGAGAAGGAGACAAACTGGAATTGAGAAATGTGGTACCTTAAGCAGAACTGGTATTCCACACCCTCCTGTTGAGTGAAAAAGGACTGAAAGTTTGATCAGTTCTTTGAAAAGTCTCACAAAAGAAGCTGAATCTGAGCTTCTTTTGAAACTAGGATGATGTGTTCCTGATACTACCTGGTCACTGGACATGAAATGGCAACAGAAAAACTGTTGTCCTCTATTAGCATATTTCACAAGAGGCTTGATTTGTGATAGGAGATAGTAGTAAACCCCTTTTTTTCCCCTGGAATTGTGTATGATATACTGCTTTCTTCTATACACATTGTTCTCTTCTGTTTCTTAAAGCACTTCTGTGTGGCAAAAGGTTGTCCCATCTAGGAAAAGGCACAATGCAAGTCATCCTGTTGGAAGATTAAATTGCATTTTAATTTATCAGTCCTTGATTATTCCCATGCTCTTTAGTATATAGTGTCCCAGGCAATCCCTACTCTTGGAACTTAGTGTCATGACATACAGATTTCTGTTTTCTGTTCATAGAATTTTTGTGTAATATAAAAATGAAATAAATTTCACTAGTATAATAACTGAAAATACAGTTGCAAATAACTACATTTTGTTTTCCATCCTGAGAAGTCCAAAGTCACTGTAAGATGCTAAAATACTTTTACTGCACTGTGATTTGTATCTTAAATATAGTTTGTCTTGAACACTTTGAAAGTTGTGCTATACCAAATTTTAATACAGGCATCAAAGAATATCTTAATTAGTATAAATAATTCAGAATATATTTCTCAGATTAAGATTGTCTTAGGATATGTAAGCTTGTAAATTTCAACAATAACAATATATTGCATTTCCCTATATTCATGCAAAAATGTTCCATTCCTTAGTGATCATACACAATTGTAAGTGCTCTGTTGGTGACTAAATCCAATTTAGCAGTAAATCAAGATCACAAAAACTAAAGTAATTTTAAAACCATCATGCAAACATGCCACTGACAAATGCTGAGGGAAAAGCTTACCTCTGAGCATGCGTCTTCTTCTTGTGGTAATGACAAGCAGTGAATTGCTGGAGTTTGAATGTTACACATTCTCAGTTTAAACTTACTTTCTTGTATTTTCCAGAGCTCTGTTGGCTGGTGGAGGCTTCTCCACTTGGACTTACCGGCAAGGCTATGATGTCAGTATTCCTGTTTACAGCCCATTGTCAGGAGAAGTAGATCTACCAGAAAGAGGACCAGGGTAAAGTAATTCCCATGAATTGTGCAAAGTATATTCAATATCATATTTCATATTAATGATTATAAAATATAGCTACTAACTTTATGGTGAGCTTGGGCAATTTTGTAAGAGTTGTTTTTAACAGCTGTTGCTATTAAAATAGATGATGCTTTCAATGCTGATGGTTTCAGTGCTAATGGTCTTGGTTCAATTGTCAGCTGCTCATTCTAATACCTTTACACTTGTATTGTGGTGCCCAAAACTGTGCAGAGGACTCAGAGTGGGATGGTCCCCTCCTTTGACCAGCTGCCTGATGCACCCTAGGGCACGGTTGGCCCTTCTGGCTCCTGGGGCATTACTGACTCATATTCACCTTGCCATTGACCAGGACCCCCAGGTCTCTTCCACAGGGCTGCTTTCCAGCCTCTTGTTTCCCAGTCCGTTCATGCATCCAGGTTTGCCCTGTCCCAGGTACAACCTGGTACTTGTCTTTGTTAAACTTCATACCATTGGTGATTGCCCAGCCCTTTGATTTGTCAAGATCTCTCTGCAGGGCTTCTCTGCCTCCAAGGGAGCCAACAGCTCCTCCCAATGTTTTGCTGTTGGCAAACTTAGTAGGTATCCCTTCCAGTCCTGTGTCCAAGTTGTTTATGAGGATGTGGAAGAGCTCAGACCTAAGCTGGAGCCCTGAGGAACCCCACTGTGACAAGTCGCCAGCCTGATGTAACACCCACCATTTGCACCTGACCTGTCACGAAAACGAACTATGAAAACTTGTACATGTGATCATGGGAATACATACATGCAGAGCTTAGAATACTGATTTTATTTGTTTCCTTTTTAAAAGTAATGGAGTAAGACATAAACACAAACAACACAGCCCTCCCCTCCTTGAACCTTGCAGCTGGAAGTAGAGCAAGATGGTTGGGAAATAAAGCGCTGATTTTCTCAGAGCATGTAATTAGCCATTGGAATGAACTATCCTGGTGATGGTGGCTTCTCTAATTTGTTCACGTCTTCAGAACATGAGGAGGTGGAAGACTGGAAGACATATTTTAACTGGTTATGGAAGGCTCTTCTTTTTATATTTCATAAATCTCCTAATTGCGCAGCTGAAAAAGTTTCACTTTAACAAGGTCATAACCCTGTTATGGTTTAAAAGATGGGCAGACCGAGGCAATGATCTGTCTGCTCATTGTGATGATCAAGTTGACAAATGTAGAAATCTTTATGTCTGTTTCTTCTTGCTGCATTCTGTAGAGAATATGAATTTTCAAAATTGAAAGCTGATTGAAATGGTGCAGCCTCTGTTGGACGCAAAAGTTAATGGTCTTAGCATTCAGTTGTCTTTTCTGGTAAGGGCAGTGCTCTGGCTCTTGGCCGCTCCGAGTACGATAGTGCAGTCAATTAGGACAAACTTGTGCAGCAGTGGTTTACGTTGCTCACACCGTTTATGTCTTTGCTTCTGATGCCCCTGGACCAGGCCAGCGAGTGCATCCCAGTTGACTGCTTGTAGGTCTCAAGTGTTGCTATGTTCTGACGCAGAGTGCAGGCACGCTCCGTGTTTCTGTCTGGAGAGCATGAATGTGATGATAGGCTCCAGCATGCATAGAACCAGCTGTAAAGAGAGAAGCAGTCATGTTGTTCATGTCCATGTTGTCAGCTAAACTCTTATTTTGGGTCGGATGTGAGAAATAGGTCTTGTGTTTAGTTAAGTATATTGGAGATGCCTTGTCTCCAAACTGCTTTTTTAAAAATTGTGTTAGGCAACCTGGTGTCCGGAGTGCCATCCAGTGGCCAGTCAGCGTTACTAGTGAGACAGGTTCCCAGCCTCGCCTGCTTTGTGCAGGATGGGTGGGATGAGGACACACCGCTCAGAATCCAGGCTTGCTTGGGATAAACTTTCTCATCACACTGCCTTAGTGTGTTATTTCTTGGGAGATGGCATGTACTTTCTTCTGTAGCAATGTTTGATAAGCTAGATTTTGAGTGTCACCGAGTGATGACAGTTTCAAGACAAAATTTGTTTTTAAAAGCATACACAAAAAACCTACATTTTTTTTGTTAACTAGTTATATGCACTTTATCACTCATCTGTATCATTATTTCCTTTTTTAAAGGCCTCTTACAGAGCTGAACTGAGGGGGTTTGATATACTTGCCTTTTTAATTGGATTGCTTAAAATCTACTTCTGCTGGTAGCAAGTTGGTAGCAGCTGGAGATGGTGAGAAAGAATGTTTAAAAAAAATACTATGCATCTGTTAATTGGAGCAACTAAAGTGACCAGCATGAAAATGAGTAGAAGAGGTGAGAAGAGCAGCAGGACAGGTCTGACTTTATAAAGTGTGCGTGTTTGTGTGTTTTCAGAGCTGTAAATTAAAGATAGCATCACGTGGAGTAGAACTGGAATCCTAAGTATAGGCCTCGTGCTTCCTGTATTCTTTTGGCAGTGTCAGGGCACTCACTCACTATGTGTGTTCCTTTCACTGGGGAGTGGTGGAGCAGTCCGACTTTAGCTGACCTGTTTTAAAAGGAAACCTAAGTAGATGAGCATAACAATTATATGACGTGCTATTTTTCAGTATTAGTACAACTTTAAGCAGCAAGCACCTAATTTGAGCTTGTATTCCTGTGTGGTTTACCTCCAGTGTTAGTGTTTTTAAACACGTCAGTGTTTAAAATGTTCAGCGCGTTTTAAATGTTCACGATTTTGGAACACGGTAGGAGTTGAGAGTGTCTGGGATAACATGCACTGTATGGACCTTCAACTTTTCCTTGGAAATATTGCCTCTATATTGCCCCAAGGGACAGAACTGAATCACAGTTCAAAAAGATGAGCTTGTTCTATTGCTGCTGTCACCATATCAAGACTAAATAAGCTAAATACTGAGTTGTCAATTCAGCATCTTTTTTCAATTAAAATTCAGGAGAACATATATGGAAGGAGAAACTAGAAGCACTCAGTGTCCTGTCTACTTTGTTTTAGTGCACAAACACCAAACAAAAGTACAAACAATCCTGGCATCAGTAGCAGGCTGATTTAAAATGCATCTAAATAATGTTTATTTAAGTTTATAGTAGAGGTTTTAATGCAAGTGCCTATTCTAATGTAATAAACACTCTTACCAAGCACAAATTTATTCAGAATTGTAAATAATGTTGAGCCACTTACTATCCCAGACTTAATTATATTTCATAACCCTTTCCAGGGGTCTTGGCAGCATGTCCACATCTTGCTCTGCTTTTCCAGGATGGAAGGAAATGTGTTCTTGAGCATCTTGGAAGTAAACCTGCAGTGCTGTCAGGTAACCTGGCTGTGTTTTTTCAGTCCTCGCAGATATTTCATTCTGTCATCTCAAATGGCTCTGCACCCAGAATACCGCTTGGAATTGGAAGCTCTTCAGGCTGAGAATGGGGAATCAGTGCTGATCCTGGACAAATGTACAAACCTGTCAGATGGGGTGCCTGCTGTTCGCAAACGCTGCTACAAGAATCAAGTCTTTGATTATCCTCAAGTGCTTCAGGTAAGGCTGTCTCTCCTGAAGTCTTCTCTTCCCTGCAGTTTCTTAGCTGTGATTCTGCTCCTGTTTAGCAGTGGTACAGTACTTCCTTGTATTTAATTAGTTTGCTGGATATACATAATTTGTTATGTTAGCTTTATATCCTAAGTATTGAGCATATATCCTCAATAGTATTGAGTATTATATCCTTGAGTATTTATCCTTATTTTTAAGAGGGCCAAAAGCTATGTACTCAAACTTAAATGCAGACTATGCTTATATGAGACTGGTCATGGCGGTTTAGTAAAATGAGGTAGTGTCACATAAACTTAAAAAAATTACATGAAGATACTGCCAAATCCAGCAGCAATGGGATGCTAAAATGGAGGAATGGGAGGAAAAGCTTTTGAAGGCAGATGAAGTGGCTTGCTTCAAAACTGGACAGGAACATTGGAATTTGCACCTTCGAAATAGCTGGCAAAAGGGCTTTCAGCAGGCATGAATTTGGAATTGATTTCTCAGATATGACAGTCTGGGCCTTGCTAGATGAGGCTTGAAACTGAAGATGGGTTTGTCAGTTGGATAGAAGATTAAAATGAGCTTTAAAGATGTTACGTTCTTATATTTGAACCATAAAAAAGAGTGTTACATTTAAGGAGAGTTGTTAATCAGATTACATTTTGTGTGCCATTTAGTAGTTAAATTGCACAAAACTGTCTGTGTAGATATGACAGACTGAGCTAGAAAGCTTGTCAGCATGCAGCTATGAAAACATCTAGGTGAAATGTGTTTCATGGCCTTGGCCCAACTTCCAGAGGCCTTTTGATGTGTCAGTGAAGATAAAACTAGATAGTGTTCTCAGACCCCTGTGCCTCTTGGCAGCTCACTAACAGAGGTGCTTTGGCATGCAGTGTGGTGAAGTGAGTTATGCCATAGGCCACCAGCATATAATTTGTCTTTGAACTTCAGCAAGTGATGGTAAAATAACAAACAAGCTGAGGAAAGGCAAAGTTTCCACCCCTCCAGTTATTTTTTGTAGGAAATATGTTTAAAATTCCATGTGGAGGAGGAGGAGCGGCAGGAAAGGGTCATTGTGAGTCCTAAACTTTGAGTAACAAATACTTGTTTGCTTTATTTCTTTAAATATAGACTGAATTGCTAAAGGATAGCGAGTCAGGGAATCTATATCTATATCTTTCTATATATGATTTTATAACTCAGAAGAGAGCTGGCACATGCTGAGATTGTTAAAATACTTTCCCCTGCATTTCGCTTTGGAATGTCTGGCTGATAACAGTGGTGATGTGAGGAGATGTATTTATAGTAACCTTTGTCTAGACAGGAAAAATGGTTATCTGGGCAGATGAGCATGTGTGTCCGCATCTGGCCTTTTTTTTTTTTTCTTTTTTGTCTTTCCCAGACCTTAGTAGTCTCTTCCACCTGCTGCTGTGTGATCTAGTGAGTCAGTGGTTAAAATGTGTGTCCATTCTCTCAGCTTCTTCCATTCCCAACACCCTTCTTTTCCTTCTCTTCCTGTCTAAGAGTGGGGAAGGGGGACTTGGATCACAGTTCATCCTTTCCAGCACTGCCTTTACAGATGTCCTACTAGACAGATTCTTGGACTTCTGGGCTGTTAATGCTTCCTGTTTGCAGCCTTCTCTTGGATGAGATTTTCAAGGCTCTTAGTAGTGTTTGGGTATGAACACAGGTCTTATGATTACATCAGAAACAAGTGAAGAGCCAGCAAACCCTCTTGTATTTCCTAGTTCTGTCCTGATGTTTTGCTGCCCTGCTGAGCCTTCTGACTCCTTTTCTTCAGGCCATGGGACACAAGCTGGAAAAATGTTTTCTTATCTGTGGGAACCACTGTATCAACTTTATAATTTTTCTTTCTTAAACTTAGGGATAATATTGATTTGGGGTTTTTCCCTGTTGTGTAGCTGAACTCTACTAGCATTTATTTTGCAATCTTGAATCTGTAGCAAGATTCCTCAGTGGCAGTGAGAACTGAAGTCCCTAAATAGAGGGTGAGTGCAACACAGTCAACAAGTCCTCTTGGCTGCGCGTTAAGCTCGTGGCATTTTGTCTTCTGTGTTGTGGACATGAGTAAATGGATTGTACCCTTTTTTGTGACAACTTTTTTTATCTCTGAAGCTCCCTTCCTCCTGCCCTCTTTCATTCCGCACAAGTAGCATTGGCAGAGTCAGTCCTTCCTTGTAGATTATACTTTCAAGGTAAGTAATCATCCTTTACTTAGCCCTGGAAGTGCATTGCCCAAGACTGAACCCTGCTCTGTCTAAGGTCTTTTATTACAGTGAAGAGTAAGTGAATCCTTCAAATTTCTTAAATTGTATGTCTTTTTGGACTGTAATAATACCTATGGGTGGAGTGGCTTGTTTTTTCAACAGTACAACATTGCTGTCACATGAATGCCCGTTCTTTGCCTGTTCTTTTGTAGGAAATGCCCTCTTCTGCAAAGTGCAAATCTTAGCCAATTACTTCATGCTTTTTATTTGTGCAGTTTGCTATTTTTCTCTAAGTGTTGAATTCTACATGTATCAGTATTTCTTAGTTGATTTATGCATATGTTGTCAAAGTCTAATCCTGATATCCATTATACCTGCTAATCTTACAAAATCATAGGTGTTGTCAGTCTAACAAGTATGGTCTTAATTCTGCTACTCAGTTAACTAAGGGACACACTGCAACTGCTGTTGCACTTAGGAAAGATTACTTGGTCTATCACTGTTTTACTTGTGAGTCACTGCTAACTGATTTATACCTGGAGTTCTGTAATTGTAATTTATGTAACTGTAAAGCCTGTGAGGGCTTTGTCTAGCCCCTGATTTCTTAATTTGTGAAAATGCTGCCAAACATGTCAAATGACTTGAGATACGAAATCTGTTACTTCCCTGCTATCTGTAGAGCTGCACTGTCTTATAACAGAAGAAAATGGAGTTGGCTTCATATAGTTTATACTCAAATAAGTTCATCCTAATTGTTGCTCATCTTGTTGTGCCAAAGTTTTGAAATGTTTTAAACTTAATTTTTCTTCTTGAGTTTTCTCAACTGAATTCTAAAGTTTGGCCATTAAAATAAATTGCACAATTGTCCCACCAGCCCATTTCTCATTCTTCCACGTATGACATTTTTCCTAGCTTTTGGAAGATAAAATTATTTTGAATTAGCTAATAATTCAGAATATATTGATTGCACAGAGCAAGTTGATTTTCATTTTGATCCTTTTCTTTATGAAGGGAAGGGCAGGAAAACGTAATGCATATATACGTACACATACAATGCAAATATAACATATCCTTTTTTTCCTCATCTGTGTGTTGGATACCATTTGTTGACAGGAGTCTACGTTCTGTGTTGTTGTACGTGGAGCCCGCCTGGGACAGGCTGTGCTAAGTGATGTTCTTCAAGCTGGCTGTGTCCCAGTCATCATTGCTGACTCCTACATTCTACCTTTCTCTGAGGTTCTGGACTGGAAGAGGTCTGTACCCTCACTGTTGTACATCGAATCACTGCCTGAGATACTTCACTGCCTTCAGTGATTAGAGTCAAATCTGTGTGATAAGTCGGGTATACTGGGGGTTACAGGAAATGAAATGCAGAGCAAGATACACACTGTCTTTGCCCTTGATCTATTATGTATCAGAAATAGGAGAGGAAAATAAATGAGACTGATATGACAGAGCATTTGATTATCCTGTAGCCAATCAGTTTTTCTTCTGAAACAGATTTTCTGAGTAATCTTGTGCTTGAATGAGTATCGGTCTCCATTCAGGCTCTTTTAAGGAAAATATATACTAAACACTGCCTCACAGAAATGCTAATTCTCTATATTGCACTATGATTTTTTTTGTTCAAATTTATCTGAGATGGAAAGATATCATTACTTTGTGACTGAGTACACTGTGTTAGGAGTTTAAATTATTTTTCTGTGTATGCATTATGCCAAATTACACGATCTTGGGATAGGGATAATATGTACAAAAATTATTTGTTTTGTGTAACACTGTATATGCTACTGCTGTCTGGTTATTCAGAAAATCTCTGCTGACAGCAAGTCAGTGGCAATTCAGAGATGAGAATTCAGAATTTCTGAATTTCTATCCCTTCCACAGTTACTTGATAGTCTGGAGAGATCAGTCTACAGACTTTAGTGGCATTATGTGTGGCCAGACTGGCTGCTGTTGGGAAGGAACTGCTATGGAGTATTTTGTTACACTGAAAGAAGACTGCTTCTTTTTGCTGATGTCTTCTGCTTATGTCTTATTAAAATAGGACAAGATTCTGGGTTGGAAAAGCAGTCAACGTCTTTTAATGTAGAATTTCTTTCTTCTCACCTTGCCATAAGTTTTCTATATTATTTTCCTGCTTATAGGGCCTCTGTTGTCATCCCTGAAGAGAAGATGCCTGAAATGTACAGTATTCTGCAAAGTATCCCCCAGCGACAGATTGAAGAGATGCAAAGACAGGTAAAGCAATGTGCCATGTTAAAATTCTTTTCCTTGCTTTACAGTTGGAGTGTAGGTTCATACCCCTGCCTTGCTCTGAAAGCTGTTGGAATGCAGAAACATCCACTATACTCTCATGTTAATATTTTTCTTATTTGGCCCTGTCCTTTTTTTATGCTAAACATCTGTATTTGCCATCACTTTTCAGTGGGATGGAAGCTCTCCCTGAGTGTAAGTGTACTGCCTACTTACCTCTATTGACATATTTCTGATGAAATCACAGCATGTATTTATTTCATTTTTTTACATGGTATTTAAATTGTAGTAAAGATGTTCAAGAGTCTGTTTTTATTTCAAAAGAAGCTTTGGTTTGTAAATGCTTAAAATGTGAGGGGAGCATTAATTCCAAAAGATTTTAAATGTTTTATCCACATTGACAATTCCTCTGAGAGAGATTTTTCTTATTTGATGACTGCAAGAGCTGAGACCATGAACTGTCAGGCCAGTAAAGAGGATATTAACATGTCATGTACACTTTTATCTAGGATATTTCATCCTTGACATCTTATTGTACTTGAGTATATATTCTTATAAGGTAAGATGGTACTCTTATCATTGCCTCAGTTCCTCATCAGGAAAATCATAGAGGAAGTAAGAGCTAGGTATTTAAAGAAAACGTTAACTATCTGATCTAAGATAACTTTTCAAGATGCAAGGGATTTCTGTAGTCAAGTTTCTGCAAGAATTCTGAAGTCATGTGTCTGAAATTCCCTTACACTACCTTAGTGACAAAGTCCTCTTCTGTGTGGTTCTTGTAAAAAGTGACCCAAGACATTTTTTTAGAGTGTAGCCTACAACACTCTAGTTATTTCTGCTGAGGCAGAAATAGTGTATATAAATACTGATATATGAGGAGAAAATAGACTCTCAAATTTAGAAGTAAACACCTTTCACACCTGAATTCTGTTGCCAGCTTCACTTCATTCTGTTCTGAGTGTGCAAATACCACAGCAGCCATCAGGGGTCTCCTTTCTCTTTAGTGCCTTCACACAAATGAACCATTTTGATGTGGCCTGCTGGCAGCACCAACATACCACCAAAACCAGGAGGTGAGAAAGTAACCTTAGTGTTACAACTCCTAAAGATGTTTTTTTTGGTTTAGAGATGTTAACCTAATAAATCTTTAACACTGATGTTAATAGTCTGTCAAAGTGTGCAATAACTTTCTTGTTGTCTGTTTCACTGATAACATAAAATAATCATTTCAGGATAGTGTTCTCCATCTATGGACAATGCACTTGACATTATGGACACCTTAAGCACTAAGTTTAAAGTATGAAATCAGGCAACTCATCTGTAAAAAACAAAAGCCAACAAAATAAAGACAAAGGAGCAAATCCCTTAAGCATTCACAATGAAGCAAACAAGCAATAACCGCCTTAACTTGGATGATACATACATTATCTATATTACCTGTAATTCTATAAAATTAGCTTAAAATAGATGGTATTTTAGTGCTCATAATACAGATAATAGTCTCTGTTCAGAGTGAATGTTGTTGGATTATACATGGTTTCTGATAGTCATTGTCACTGGGTTCAAAACATCACTGAACATCATTGGAAAATGTGGTTCTGTTGGCTAAAGGTATGATGTAATTTTCTAAACTTCTTTTTACATGTTGTTGCTTTTATTGTGTGTTTTGATAGTAAAAGTAACAGAATGAAATCACAAGGTCTTTCTTCCTTGTGAATTTGTTTCTGTTTGTGTATTGAGGATACTTAAACATGTTATCCATACATTTCATGTCCTGTCAGCCTTATTTACAAAGCAAAATCCCTGTGTGTCTCTGAAATTCCCTTGCTGATAGGTGTTCTGTTTTCTAGCCACTTAGTAGGGTGAAAAGTGCTTAATGACTGATACTGTGTGAACTACCAGTAGCCTGACATGTATGGTTGGGATAATCTTTTTCTGGCAAATAGAACAAATCCTTGCTCTGAATTTCTCCTGGCTGAAGCATGCATTTATCCTACCTATCAGACTTTTTGGGTCTGATAACCTTTGTGGGATTGGAGCCTTGCTGCCTGACTGCATTAGTTTCAGTCATTGTCTTATGATAGAATTCTTATCCCTATTTGGAAAACATCACAATTAAAACCAAATATTACTGTAAATGTTTACTTGCCAGTTTTCTTTGTTGATTACTTTGTACCTTTTTGCTGTATTTTATCACAGGAAATTCTCTGAAGGTCATATATCAAGGTTAAAATGTAGACATAAACATATAAGCATACACCTACCTATACATATTTTTTTCAAATTTAAATAGGTTGTCTGCTTTTAATGAGTAAAATTTTCTCTGTGGGTAATTTTTTTCTTTTTTTCTGGAGATACTTCTAGCTATACATCAGCTGAGGAAGAGAGGAAGTCTTGTAGAGAGAAGTCATTACATTTAAGTTATATAAGAACTCATATTTGAAAGTGTTTTTTCTAGTTTGCATACCTATCATGGTCATCACATAACACTTCAATGAAGAGTATAAAATGGTATGACCTGACCTGTGATTTCCTACAACACAATTTTATTTTGTTCCGTTTTTATCTGACAGTACGTGGTATAAACTGGGAAGGAGATTCATTGGTTTGAGCAGAGCTTGAGTGTGGGAAATCAAAGTTAATTCTACTGTCCTACATCATACCTGATTGCACTGAGATCTTTGGAGATCAGCTATATTAGCTTATGCCTTTATTGTTCAAACTTGCAGAACAGTTTACTCCCAACAATTCCCAGTGCAGTTTCCTGTCTGTCCTCACGAAAGGGAATAGTTTCTGTCCTTGTAGCCTAGTCTACATAATTGTAAAAAATTGATACATATTTTCAATACTGCATGTACAGCCTATGTCCCTGAAAACCAGATTCTCATATATAATAGCTCTTATAAACTGCAACATTTTGACCATCAAAACCAGCCTCTGTTGATTGAGCTGCTAAAATTAATAGCAGTCTGCATAAAATTTATGTATCTCTGGGATTGCTGTCTTGTCTGTTTTCTACAGTAATGTTGTCATTCTCATTTTCTTTGAAGCTTCCTTTTACCATCCCCCTCTCACAAATAGTTCCATGTGGAGTCTGAAACACTGGTAGAAGTGCCCAAAGGCAAGTTGATAAGCAGCTTAGCTGCTCAGACTTGATGCTGCATCCTTGTGTTTTCATTTTATCTGCACCATCATCCAGGTAATAGCAAAGTTCTAGAAGTGGAGGGGAAGAAGCAGATATAATGGGCCTATATGATAGAGAATAAAATTTGAAATTTTGTCTTGCTCCTGCAGAGTGAAATAGGTAAAAAAAGCAAAACAAAACATTGCTGGTATCACCTTGTCTCATGTCTTGTATAGTTTCCTTTGCAACAGTTTTGGGTTTTTTATAAGGTTTTGGTCTGAAAGCCTGTTAGTCTCTGGAAACATGTTTTAGCATTGTAGCTGATATATAAATGTTTCTAATGTGGAAGTTTTCCTCAGCTTGTATCTCAGCTGCTGTGTTTTTTTCACCCTCTTTTTGTGAGGTGAATCTGTCTATCTGAATATGTAGGCATCTTGTAAACATTTTTCTTCACTTAATCCAATATACTTAGAAATCTCTGGCATGGATAGACTCATTAAGGCATAGAATCAGAATATGGAAGTACTATGTAGTGAGAATAGAAGAATTATTCTTCCATTTATTTAGGTATTCTTTCTTCCTGAAGAGATTTTAGGTAAGGAGTTTATTTTCAAAAGATGGCTTTGTGTGCCTGTTCCTTTTTGACTTTGTAACGCTTCCTATCTCCCAGAAATAAAACTTCTGAATTCATATCTGTCCTGGAAGACTGGATGACTTTGTGTGCTCTGATGGCACAAGGATGAAGAGCTGATATTCTTAAGTGTAGGAATTCTTTTCATCCTGGTTTTCTAGGGAAACATGGGTATGATCATGTATAATGTGCATGTTGATTTTACTTCTGACTTCTGTTGCTGCCCAGTTTCAACCAAACTTACAGTAAAGTAGAGAGGTTGGAGATAAGAAATTCCATAAAGTTAGGTACCTGTGTAGGAGTTAAACACCCCAGAATAACATGGCCTTTTAAGAGAAACTTTGCAGCTTGAGCTAACAGTCATAGAAAACCACTTGCATTTATCTGTTATGAAATACCTGCTTTGGGAAAGGTTTTATTTGGAACTGGCACACTTGGGCCACAGAAATTCAGGTACAAAAAAGCCAAATGAGAAAGTGATAAATTGAATTCAGTATACAAAGGGATATATATGCAATTTAAAACAGCCTTCTCATAGGTAGTTTTGGCCTCTTAACTACCTGCAATCACTTGGAAAAGAATTCTTAAGAGATGTAATAAATAGGTATGTGAAAATACAAATTCCATAGTTATGTTAAAAAAAATACAAAGAATTTTTAGAAAAGAGATAAGAGAACAAGATGGAAAATACTATGCCGCTATGTAAATTTGTTGTATGTCTGCACCATGAATACAGTCTATAGTTAGGATTCTCCCATCTTGAAAATGATATAATAGAACAAAGGTGATCAAAAGTTTCAAGAGAAGACTGATTAAATAGCCTAATGCTCTTCATCTTGAAAATGAATGATTGGCAATGATGAAGCAGGAATATAATACAGAACTATAAAATAAGAAGGTAATGAAAAAGTTAATGGATGTGACTGTACATTGTTTGATACAATTTCATTTGATGTCTCACAGTACTTTTATTATTTGGAATCTTGTCTAAAAGAAAAAGGAGATGATCTCACAGAACTAAGAGGTAATCTGTGAGAATCACCGCTTCATAATTTTGTGTGAGTGAAGGGGTTTTATTGACATAAAAGGCAGAATGAAGAAATCCAGAGGAGGAAAATCTGTCAGAGATGAATGCAAAGATATACCCTCTGGCTTAATAGTTCCTGCATTGCAGACTTCTGGAAGCTGGAGAGTACTTTGAGGAAGTGGTGGCTTATTCCTGCTGTGTCTGTGGGAGGAGGGTTCCTGAGGTACCTGCCATGGAGCACTGTCAGAGAGAGAATATGGGAACAGAAGGCCATTTGGTCAGACCTGGCAGCTTCAGGACTCATGTTTACAAAAGACTTTAGTATTATATTACCATGTGTAGTAATGCTGACAGACAATCAGTGGTTTTTAAAATGCATCTTGACTTCACTGGCTGCCAAACACTTCAGTGGGAGACTATTGAAAGTGATGTAAAGCTTCCTTCTTTGGATGAACATGTAATTCACTTTCCTGGAGCCCCACAAGCCTTTCAATAGCGGCCATGTACAATTCTTGCTTTTCATTAATTAAAGTTTTAGATACTCACAACCTCTTGCATTTTTAGCCTGAGTGGACAATTAAAGGCTAAAAAAGGATGTAAATTCAGTGTAAAAAATAATGGATAGAAAAGACGTAGTTTGCAATGTTTGTTCCCACAGTTGGCATACCTGGGCGAGCTGTTGAGGTTTTTCTTGTGCTCATGCCATGTGCCTCAGCCCTGAACTGAAGTTCAGACTCCAGGTCAAACAGAGCTGAAGACACATGCATAAATCAATGACTTGTTTTAGTGCCACGTTAAAACAACATGAGTGGCTGGCTTTTCTGACCCTCCTCCCTTTCATTTAATGTGCTTCTTTGGCTCTTCTTTAAAGAGGGCTCTGTAGAGTAATTTCAACTCTTATCAGCTTGCTGACAGCTATATGAGCCTTTCTGCTGGCTCCAGGCAATCACTGCCAGCGTGTGAAACATCCCATTCTTGCAGTGAAATGGTCTTGGATAGAGTTAAAGCAAATGGGTGGTGGAGTTTTCCTGTGGGTGGTGCAGCTTACATGAAAGAGATGGGATTTAGTTCTTGTTAACCAATTAAACAGAAATTCATTTCAATATCTGGACACTAGATGCTCTCTGAGCATACTTAGGCTTTTACAAGTCCTTTTAATGAGAATATTAAACTTACAGCTGCAGTTCTTTTCCTGACAGGGGACAGCTTCTGTCTCTGGATTCTGTAGAATCATCATTATCAAATTTAAGAGAACTTTCATCTGCCTGCCATTTGTAGCGTTTTAAGGAGTGCGACTGCAGAGCCTAACCCTGCTTTAATCCTCCCAGAGTGCTTCAGTGAAGCTCTGGGTCCCCCATAAATGTCAGGCCTGGACAATTTGCCATCTTATCAGATGCAGTGAAGTTAGTTCCAGCCCTCTCACCCCTCCCCCAGAGGAAAGATTTGTTGCTGCAAACAGCAAAGGAAAGAAAAAACTTTTTCCTGGCTTACTGCCAGGATCACCATGGGAGTTGTAGAATCCTTGGCATTTATATATGAGACTTTCATTGCTCCCCTCTCCCTTCAGTTGTTGCAGAGAGTATCCTTATCCTAGATTTTTTTTTCTTCCTGCCTGTTCTGCCTTGTTGTTTTTCAGAATGAAGAAAACTGTCTTCGTGCCATCTCTGAGAAAGAGCTCTGAAATTTGAGACCAATCAGCACCTCCATGTATAAATTTATAGGATACATTTGTGCTGCTTTTGTATCTACATTGGCAGCTTCTGAACAGTAAGAGGTTAAAATTAGCTGAAAGAGGAAAATTATACTCTTCTAAGACAATATTTTTTTTGTTTTTCAGATTAGATTTTAAGAGTCTGTGTCTTAAGAGTCTATATCTTATTGCACAGTGGATTTTTGGTACTTACCCTTTGCAGATTGCTATACTCAACTTGGATAGACTACAAATAAACCAGATGATTCACAAATTGGAAAGGCATGTACTTTTAGAAAGAATATTTGAAAATATTCTGTCATGCACATGAAGCAGTTAGCTGCAGACAAATGGATGATTAAGCTTAATCTCCTGGTGTTGCACGCTTTCTTTGTTGCTCTGTACTTTCCTTCTGCTGCTGTATAGTCTGCACCGCATCACATTCATTATCAAATCTGCTTGTTTTGTTTACCCCCTTTAATTATTGAAAGTATTACAACTTTAGCATTTATCTATATAGCATAAATACACTGCATTGCTGTAGTAATTTGTACGTGAGTATATTAGAGTAGTAAATACACCTTGGTCTTGTATCCATTTTACTGATGGATACATAAATATGTAAATAACTTGTACAAGGTCAAATCATAATAATGGAATTTAGAAATCTGGATCCTGTTTTAATGACTGTATCAAATGTATCTTACAAGACAGCAGTAGCATCTGGCTTTTAAATTAGAAAGGTCTTACATTTTCTATAGAAACAATTTGCTGCCAGATAATCTTTAGCCAGGTTTTCCTTTAATCTTTGTCTGTAAACTATGCAGATATACTGAACAGTTTCTTAGATGCCTAGAGGTAGGAAAATTATGGGTCTTTTTTACAAACTGAATAGTGGCCTGGTTTAGGAATATGCTGTAGTGCCCCTTGGCTTTCAAATGGTGTGATTTGAATCTAGGGTTTGGCTTCTTCCTTTTTATTTCTTTTTTTTTTTTTATATATTTTAATTTTTAAAATTTTCCTTCATTTAGCAACAATTTTGAATGCTCTTTAAAATGGTACCTAGCATTAGTTGTCTTTGAATCCTGTTGACTTAATTCTATAGAGATGCTATGTGCAGGATTGTAGAGGATGTGCTTATTCTAGGATATTAATGTTGGAGTACGGAATCATGGATAGAAATTTGGCTTCATACAGTAAAGGATATCTTGCTATTCCAGATGTTTAGCAAGAACAAATAAATAACTCTTGTTTGTTGATGTCTATCATTGGTTTTTTTTTCATGTAAATTTATTTTCAATCCTGTTTCATTTTAGTGTGACTACCACATAATAGTATCACAGTATAACCAGCAGTTAATATTCACCTTCCCCATTTCATCAGATGGCCATACAGCCATGGGCAGTTTGAGCCATGAAGGATGAGGTATTTTTATATAGCTCAAGCTAAGTTTAGTTATTTTTAAGATGTGAGGGGAAAAAAAGCAGCACTAGGTCCTAAATGCAATTTTTTCCGTAGATATGGAAAAAACTTCATGACTGCCAGTCCTTCAGCTTTTATCCTCACAGAAGTCAGTAAGATATATTTGTATTCAGGCAATGTTGGCAGTAATATCTGTGGTTAAAGTCCAATGTTGAGAACTGTGTGTATGGGGTATGTGTATTATGTTTGTGCTTATATAAAACAGAGCTGTATAGCTTACAGGAAACTGAGCAAAACATGCCTTCATCAAAAAGGCGAGTTCTTCCTGGTATAGAGCTTAAGCTCTGAAATTGAGATATGTGCTGATTTTTGACAGCTATAATATGGTGGTAACCTTACCTAGATTTTTTTTCTTCCTTCAAAAAGCTGTCCTTTCATGTGTGTGATTGGCACTGGGTTTGCTTTGTGTTTAGCTTCTCTAATCAAGGGAATTTAAGCTTCTATTCTCCCAGCATTAGTACAGCAGTCATGGGAAATCTCAAACAAGCCAGATCTTATTGCAGCAGTTGACACAAATAAAAGCAGTTGTGCTTTTATTTATTTATTTTTGATTCTGGATGCTGATTAAAAGTCTCCAAGCATCCTTTAGCTATGTTATGAAGCCAACCAGCAGAGAGCAGGGCA
The DNA here is from genome assembly GCA_009812075.1 of Sialia sialis. Taxonomy (NCBI): domain Eukaryota; kingdom Metazoa; phylum Chordata; class Aves; order Passeriformes; family Turdidae; genus Sialia; species Sialia sialis. The sequence continues at coordinate 26,004,567 of VRYO01001269.1, read as the reverse complement.
GCTGCTGAGGAAGGGAGATACTGGTGGACACAGGACAAGATCACAGTGGGAAGCATCAGTGTGTGTAACACAGAAAGCTGGGAAAGGTGTAAACAGATCCCCAATTTATCTATAGGGTGGGCTCTCCAAACACTGTTTTATTGGCCAGTGGCTCCTGCTTTACTAACCTCTAACCTCTGCAGTACTCAGAGGTGCTGCCCACCAGCCAGCCTTGTCTTTGAACCTCCCTTGGCTCCTGCCACCTCAAAGACTTGCAGTCAGATTCCTCTGTTTTGCTTGGGACCTCACCTCTCAGCAGGATGCCTGCAGCAGGGAAAACTGATCTACCCTGAGAACATAGACATATTTGAAGGCAATACCCCTAGGAGTAGAAACCTATTGCTTTCAGTTTCTGGAGCTGTCCATCACTTGTCAAGAAATGTGGATAAAACATCTTCCCACCTCCCAACTTCTGGCCATGTAGTAATTGAATGTTCCCTGCAATTGCATACATATATTTGTTTTCTGTTATTTTCCAGACTGCTATTGAATCAGTGATAGCACAGTTCTAGCTCACTATAGGTCTGGTTTTATGTTGAGTATGTTGAGAACAAATATCCTAATAAGGATGATACAAGTTCAAGTATTTTTGACTACTCCTCAGGTTAGGTGTGCCTACCACTTCCTTTACAGTAGTGGCCTGGTGAAATTGGAGTAATTAGAAAGCTATGCAAACTCCTGGAAACTGGAGGGAAGAGAGTGGGCTGGTTTTTGTGTCTTTACCTCATTATTGATGACTATGTAGATATAATGGCTTATCTGGAAGCTAGAGTAGTATACATTTCTCTTTTTCAGCTCTGTTATTTCTATGGTGTCAACACATACCATTTGCTTGTGAATAGAAAGACAAACTGATGGCTCATTGGGAGCAAGGGGAATTCAGAAATGGTAGTAATTTTTTATATTGCATATTTTTGAAGCTATAAATACTTCCTGAAACTTTGGAGTTTTGTTTGGTTGTGGGGTTTTTGGGGTTTTGTGGTTTCTTCATCTCGTCCTGCTGCTTTCTTTGCTGGCTCTGTCTCCATACTTTGCCACAGTATTCTCAGCCACAGCTGAGAGTGGGGTGGATTCCTTTCTGCTCATAGTGCTGGTATCTGTTTGTTGGCGCCTTAACTGAAAAGTATTTAAACCATGGATTTGTAGGGTGCCTGGATGGTAAGTCAGGTTTCCTGTCTGGAGCAGTGTTGCCTTCTGCAACAGAATTGCTAAGTTGACATACTCATTAATCAAAGAAGCAAGTTTGAGGTGCAGAAATATATGGAGGGAGGTGAGAACACCAGGGCTAAGTGATATTTTTATCTATTCGAGTCTTGTGTTCTTGCTATTTTTAGAATTAAGTTGCTATCATTAGGACAAGGAATAGTGGAAATCTGTATTTAGAGAGTAAAGATAATGCAGGTTTTCAAAACGATGTAAAAAGTTGCCATTTAATGAGAGAGAATGAGAACTTTTCTTGAAAATGCCTTGTTTTGTGTCATGTATTTAAGCAGAAGAATGCTCCTCAAAAGAAGATGAAAACCTTAGAAACACCAAAGCAGAAAGATCTCCAAAACCCACCACCCCTAAAACTAATCAAAAAACCCCTCAAAGTTATGTGAAAGTGAGGAAGCAAGAGTGAAAATGTTAGCTTTAACAGATAAGCTTCTAAGAACCATTCTCATATATGCACAGTATGTGTTGTATGTATGAATTACAATTGATGTGATTCTTTTCAAAGCACCAAAGGGAAGAATCTGAGGAAGGCTGCAGTGCAAGGAGCTTAATTTTAATATCTGAGCTTGCACTAACATTTTCTTTTAACTCTTCTAAGAGTCAGCAAGTAGTCTCCAGCAATAAAACTGAGAGTGAGTAGAAGTGAGTGATCCCAAGTGACTGGTATCTGAAGGGTAAGATTAGCATTTCGAACTCTGACCTCTGGGCCCTTATGAATTGGCAGCTTCAAAAAGAAAAAGGAAAAAAAGAAATTTGGGTAATGTAAGGATTCAGTTTTCACTCTCTGTTGTATCTGAAGGAGGCAAATGTGCTTGTTTCATAGATGAAATTACTGCAGCAGAGAATATTGAGCCAAAGGATTAAATCCATTTACTGCTTCATTTTTGAATAGATTGTTTTTGAAGCTAAATTACAATAAAGACCAGCACCATGAAATGTCTGCCTAGAACCTCTCTCTTAAAATATTTGACTGTAATGATACAAATGATTGTTTTGTTTGCTCATACTGCTGAAGTGTCTTGTAATTAAGGAATATTCCACAATAGGCCACTCATATAAGTTGTGTAAGTTAAATAGCCAACTAGAGTATTTTTAGGGCTTTACTTGAGAATTGTGCATAACTCAGAAGCCCGGAATAAAAGTTCAGAAATAATATGGAAATAATGATGTCAGATTGCATTAGAAACAAACCTTAGTTAACTGGAAGCAACAGTGTGTGCCCTGCATTGTTCTACTGCTCATTCCTCTTTTTTTCCCTTGCAGAGGAACTTCTGGTTTGAGGTTTAGATAACCCTGATACTGAATTATGGATTAGTCTTTATCTGAAGTGGTCATGGGCCTCCAAACCTTCAATTCCTTGCTTACCTCCATTTTTAGCTATAGAGGTGACATGCTGATACTCTGAGCACTCTTTATATACTGTTTGCACTACTGCTTTTCTTGGATAGGTCTGCAGTGAGAAACAGATGCAGCACAGCCAGTTTAGATAGAATTTGAAAGACGCTTTTTATCTGATATTCGATAAAACATGAAAATCAGAAAACTTCAGTTTTAGGCAAGTTAGCATGATTTTAGCAGTATTTAATTCATTAGCTTTTAAAATTCCTACATAGTCCATGTATGGGGACAAGAAACTAATTTTTACTTTCAGAGTGCAGTTTCTAAAGAGTTTACCTCCAGTTTCAGGTACTGGCACCCCAAAAGTGAGAACTTTTCAGATCACAGCTCTCTTACTGTTACTCATAGGCTGAAACACATGAATAGTTCTCGAAAAATGTAACCTACATTTGTGTGGATTTGTGGAGCCTAGATTTGCATTTCTAATCTTCATGTCTCTTTGGGAAAATGAGACTACTTCAGGTCACTATTGAAAACAGAGCTTTAAGAGGAAGAAGGACCATGACCTACAGGTCACTTATTTTATCCTCTCATGCTCCCTTACTAAGAGAAGAACAGATTTATCAGAAGGTATTTTAATGTACCAGAGGTCCAAATTTCTGTCTAAATGACCCAGTTTTTTCCCCTGCACTGATTACAGAGAGAATGAGCCAGCCAGCCGTAGTATGTAGAATGTGATTGAGTGCTATCACCAAGGGTCCTAAACCATTCAAATATGTTTTTTAATCCCAAATTCTTACAATTTTCCAGAAGCAACAAAATACTGTTTAATGCTTAATAGTGAGTCTCTTCTGAAGCTTTATTGTAAGCCTGTGTAAAAAAACTGAACATATCACTGCTTTTAGGTAATAACCTGGTATCATCTTTGCTGGAGAACTGCACACTAAAAGTATTATGTGTGATCAGCAAGGAAACTGTTGGAACAGGGAACCAGATGTAGGAACAGTAAAACAGAACAGAAAGAGGGTGCAGATTAGAGTTTATAAGCAGAAAAATGTGTGAAATTAGGGCTATAAGGTCTGCAGTCTGAACCCAAAATTTATCTTGGGAAAGTTTCTAAAATGCATATTGCTCCAAAAGAGTAACTTGCTTTCTCTTCAGTCCTGTTTTTCAGGTAGGGCTCCTGAGGGCTCAGGTTTGCTATCTGACTATTACATAACATCAGCTGTATTCATATGCATCTTGAGTATAGGGCAGACATACAAAAATCTAATTTATCTTGAACCTCAGTACCCATTTAATCCTATTGCCCAATGTAAATGGTTTGGGGGAAGGGGAGGTTGCCTGGGGCCAATCTGAGTAGTGTACTTGATGGGAAATAATGTGCTATGTCTCAGTAATTTAGAAAACATTCGATTAATTACAGTATGACATATAACTTTAGCAGGTCTTTGTGGATGCACTTCCATGTCCAGAGCTGTCAGATGCACAACTGAGCTGTAGATATTTACTGTAATATCTTTTGTATCTATGTTGAAGGTAAACATTTTAGTAAAGGATTACTACAGTCTAAATATTAGCTAAATATTTTATCAATTTAAAGTTTCCATTTACAAATAAAAAGAAAATATGAAGTTATTGGGTTTTTTCCCCTATTCTTCTATCCATCCCTAAATTTGAAAGGTTTAGAATGGTTAAGTCTCACAACATCTCTTTGAGGTCAATATTATACATACTGCTGAGAGGCTGAAGTAGAAGCAAGAAATCTAACAAATGCCAAACTTTTATTTGTAAATAAATAACAGAATCAGGATTCAAAGAAAGGTGACCAAGTTTCTAGGCCAGTACAATTGCAGCAGGTAAGGCCACACTCTTTTGCTTGGATAGACTTTTGTAATCCAGCTGTGAGTAAAAACCAGGAACACCAAGAGCCATTAAGAAGGGAAAGCATTTATGTAGAGTCACCATAGGTGGTGTGAAAATGGTTGTATTTCAAGCCCTTGTAAACCCTTTCAAGGCATTTTGGAAACACTGAACTGCTGCAGTGGGGCAGAATCTCACAGCATCATGGCGCCTGACCTAAAAGTTGAGAAAAGTGGTGGTTTATGGGCAGTTAAATTTTACTACTCTTTTGCGAATTTTGTTTTTTTCCCCCTCTTGCTACTTTTACAAACTCCCACCAAATCATGGGCTGTGAAAAGACAGGAGGCTAGAAAGTTCCTTTCCTTTCCCCTTGATCTGAATGTTACAGAAGGTAGTCCTTTCCTTATGCCCAGTGGTTTTTTTTTCCCCAACCAATCGAGAGATCTGCATTGATCTGTCTTACACTCTACACCAGAGCACCATTAGTGGCATTAACACTAGAACTTATAAACATTAAATGAATGGACTCTGTAACCTGATGCTATGTTGGCTTGTAAAGAGCTTATAAAGAGATGCTAGGCCCCCAAGTGTGTTTATTTCTAAGGAAAATAACACCTAAATAAATGTTACTTTCTATGAGTAGGCTGCCCTATTGCTGCATGCTGCTGCCTGTTTTCTGGTATGAAAGTAAGTGCAAATGCTCCCTTCCCAGGCTCTTGCCTGTGCTGGTATGTACTGAATATTGTCAGTTTAGTTTCTTCATAGTCTGATTGAACTAAATCATGGAACTGAAACCAAGTGGAATTGAACTTTTGAGTTGGATGCTTACTT